>OW443340.2:20000000-20140000 GCA_937001555.2 Hypsopygia costalis
TAGGTATATTATACGAAAATCATTTTTATTTTGAAAAAAGGATCGTAGAAAAAAAATAGTGTTAATTGTGACACCACGCGCAATGCATTTAAAGTACCTACTCATGCAGAGATCTATTATTTTGCCAAAAATTGCCAGCACCGGATCCGTAGTACGGATCCGTAGTACGGAATAATGCCGGATCCGCCGGATTACCGGATCCGGTTTTCAGGATTGCAATCCCTATTCACACCTCGCTTAGATCGAGTATCGAACATTTGTATGGACTTGACATACTTTCTATAATGTCCATTGTGGTCATATTCCGAGCATAGAATGCAGGATATTAACAGCACAACTAAACTTCCCATGTACAGTCGACTCCAGATATATGTTACAAACTTTGGCCACCGTATTAATGCATTTGAAAATACATACGAGCTTTGTTCTAATTTATTGGTTAAATTTACCATATAAGCGTGTTTTCGAATTAATATGTATACTTAATGGAAATGCACTATTTTAGTACTATTATCTACAGTAGTTACTGTATTACGGAGATGTGTTCGTTATTTCAAAAAAGTAAAATGCTTTTTTTTGTTTTTTACGGGACGGAGGCCTACTACAAATTCCCACCACGGTATCTCCTGTGTAGCCAGGATTAACAGCGGCAACCACCAAAAAAGGCAATGAAGAATGAAATCTTGCAGTCCTGACTCAGAACGAGCTGAGTTCCGATCAAATGTACGATCAGCTTAATTTGATGTGCAAATCAGGTTATTTTGTGGATCGATTTAATATTTTCCAAAAGAGATTAATAGGAATAGGAAGCTTTTGGAATTTAAAGAAAGTAAAGGGCTTGTTGCGAATGTTTTAAATATAATATACTTTTTAGTTTCAAAATAAATTTAGACAAGTTATATATGGAAATAAATAAATTTGTCAATCCGTGCATTCTCTTTTTATCTCTAAAACTGCTGGACCTAAATAAATTTCTAAACAAAAATGTATGACAATTTATTTAGCACTTAAATAATAATGCCTTTATGCATGCTCATGAGAAATCTACTAGATGGCGCTGTGTAATATGTCCCAAAATGTTTATTTATTTGTAATCGTTAACACAGTCTATCAGTCAAAATATATATAATTTTAAATTCTAATGACGTTTCGAATAAATAATTTTAAATTCTAATGACACTCAAAAACCGAAAACTTACTAATGTTGGTAGTGTTATTGCACATTTAAATCATATTAGAGTTGTATTCAAAATAAATACATGCAAAAGAAATATCACTCTTATTACTCAGTAATGTAATAAACAATACGTAGCAGAATACAGTTTATACTCTCTACAAAGTTTAACAATACAACATCTAATATTCACCAGCGCCCCTCGGTATTGTGCTAAAACTTTCAGCTTCCAATTCACTTTTGTTGGCGATTGCACTCAGACTACATTGTGGATGCACACAAAGGAGATGGCGTCGACAGCACGCTCATTAAACCTGCGGCACTCAGTCAGTACGAGACATACTTCATATAGCACGTATTGGACGTAGACGGCGTAGTATTACGCGCAAACTGTATCTATTGGTACGAATGTGTTATCAGATTGGGTTCTTTGTTTACTGTGTATTGATTCACTTATAAAAATTGCGAAATATAAAATCATTTATTGCCGGACTAATATTTTTACCGACTGTACTTGTGTGTAAAATAATTTGGGGCGCAAATTTGGTCCAAAACAGGAATAAATGGTATTTTTCTGGGTTATTCGCGGGCCCGTAACACTATTCATTATACCACGGAATGTTCATAAAGCATATGTCATAGCATCGTTATACCATTTAGCTGAGCGGCTCAAGACTTTAAAACACATATCTAACCAACTGTATTACCATTTGATACACTTCTAGAAATATAATAATTTGAAGAAGTATACCTATCACATTGTTCTATCATAAAATTTAAATAAATATAATCATTATTCAAGTTCAGAAGTCGTTGAATATCATATTCTCAAAACACCAACACATTACCTTTTTTGAAAATATGATGTTTAAATATCTATTTTCAAAGTTAACTGTACAACAGGTATAGTCCGATTTCTACCATTACAAAATCCACAAATGAAAACCACAGGCACCACGCAAATAATGGAAATGCAGCCGTGGCAGGCAGGCCATCAATTTCCCGTTAGCCGTGGTTTGCTTGCAATCGATCACAACTGTACGCTGTCATTGCAAATATCCAAATGTCTGTATTTCGCCTATTTCTGCCGCGAGTTATTCCATATTCAACATTTCATATCTTTACATTAGGCTTTTGTTTGCCATTCGATATCTTTAAGAAAAATAAGATAGGCGCCTGCCAATTTCCTCACCGCAATACGATTACTTCTGATTAATATATGGCAGATTTTAGTACTTATTTTTTATGACAGGTCAAATGAAAATAAACCATCTGGGAAAGAAGTGAAGGTTTGCACAAAAATCCAACTTACTGGGTCTAACCCCGCCGCCACACTATGCTCCTCGCGCTGCTCATCGCCTTGCTCCTCGCGCTGCCGCGATGTTTCCCTCTCTGCCCACACACTGCTCTACTCGCGCAATTATTCGCGACGCTCCGCACTTAGACATTTGCCTTTGCTATACAATGGACGTTGAAGCTGTGGCAGCGTGCGCGATATGCATTTTTATTATAGCGAAACGAAGCTTTTTTTTTATGGACTAACGGTCTGAAAAATGCCATCAAACATTTCTTTTTTGCTACCAGCTCTTATAGGGAAATGTTCATGACAGACATGATTTTAAAAAAATGATTTAAAAAATATGACGCGTGTTACGCGCCCGACCGCTCGATGCGGAATGCGTCCGAGGCGATTGTATGGCCGGCCACTCGCGCTAACTCCTTTGACTCGCGCCCAAAAAACCGACAAAACAGGGAATGATGGGCAAGACGAAGAGCAAGACGAGCGGCATGACGAGTAACGTGGCTACACTACGTTCCTGCCTACTTCCCTCGCTACTTCCCTCGCCACTCGACGAGTGTATGGCAGGGCTATAAAAGTTTGGATTGGAAGTTATTGATGTGTCAGTCAATGATATCATCATCGTCAGGTCCATTTTAGTCTCCACTACAGGAGCACGACCCTCTCTCGTCCGTCCTAGACGGAAGGAGGATTTGGCCTACACTCACCACGCTGGCCAAACGGGTTGGGAAGGCCTGATCGATATTTGATAATGTATTTCCCTTAGTCGCCTTGTACGACATCCACGGAAAGAAATGGAAGGATTCTATTTTAGTCTGCTGGAAACCACACGGCCAATCATAGTCAATGATATATGTACAATAAAAAGATGATCATAATAACGGTGACCGTCTTAATGATATTGAGACACCTCCAAATTCTTTGTCCTCAATGGGCATTTCTTCGGTATCAACCCATAATCATCCCACTGTTGTGGTACTGGTCTCCCCTCGAAAGGGTTTACAGCATACTCCACCACGCTGCTCAACTGCGGGTTGGTGGAGGCAAATGTTTTCAAGCCGCCCAAAGGCCACTGACTTGACTTAACGGCAGTCATCTGACAACAGCCGGGACCGACGGCTTAACGTGCCCTCCGACGTACGGAGGAACTCGAAATAAATAAACCCATCCATAAACAGGCTACTGTGGTCGTTGCATAACTTGCGTGATCGATTATACTGACATGCGCAACGACGCCATAGAGCTCCTCCCCTCGAGGTACCAGATTAAACTAAATTCTCACTTTGCCTTAAAATATCGTAAAATAACAATGCATCTACGTGTCGCGAAATCCTAGGCTATAACATAGTGACTCTAAACCATCAGCTAAATATGAATAGTTAGGTCACTGCAGCGCATAATTCTCTCGTGCTTGAAATACAGCGGAGGCTGGGCTTCCCGGCAAAACGCGATAGCAGACCACGGGCATTCTGGCCATGCTTTTGACAATTAATTTGCAAGATTCATTGCGCAGTTAGCTTCCATCTCTCCAACCGTTTTACGACGGTGTAGGAAATCGGAGCTTTAGTCACTGCACAATGGTAGACAGACATGATGATATATCTATCTAATATAATATCTGTATCTATAAAAGGCAAATACTTTTATGTATGTGTTATAGTCAATACCCGAACTCTAGGCGCTCCTAGGTTTGACTAATCAAACTTTGCCCCCCTCATCAAAAGCAGGGAATTGCGTTAATTCTTCCCAGCTCGTCCTGCATAACGCCTTTTGTATTAAAAGCATAACGCAAGAGGTATTCATGAATCAACATTATTTTATTTTTTAATATTACATATTTGTATTTAACAATCTATTAACTGTATGCTAATATAATAAAACTAAAGTTGGTTTGCCATTTTGTTTAATCAGCCTAATCCCTAGAACTTCGAGACGGATTTGAATTTTTTTTTGCGATTCCTTGAAGAGTCTATATCCTATAGCCCATTCTTTGAGGAAGGTTTAGGCTGCCAACATAATACCGTTATGAGCCATAACTGAAGGAGTGAAACCGCGAGGCACAGCTAGTTGTAGAGCTAAATACAATGTTCTTATAAAGTTTGTGGACTACTATAGACAACTGTATAATAAAAAATATCACTTTAGAAACCTGGAGGATATCAATGATGTGATAACTATTGCCTGATAAATTTACATTTTCGATTCTCTAACGATGAGAAAATATTAATCACAATTCGAAGACATAATGTTAGTGCTATGTTACTACTTAATTCTGCTTAAAAAGCAAACAATGACTTTCATTCAATACACATAAAGTTTAAATTCGTATAATATATTTGAAAACCCAAGTTGCTCTGTCACTTTGAAATACATCCCTGTAATTGAATCGAATCGCGTGTATCGTCCACTTAAATTAGTGGTTCAAAATGGCCAATATAAATTGAAACCAAAGCTTCTCTTATATTCAAGTAAATAACACATGCGAGAGGTCTATTCACATTGGTTGCTTGTTATATTAGCGTAAAATACGGCTATTTTAAATTGAGACCCTCGATTGTTTGAAACTGTTCAATATAAAGGGTCTAGTTAGTTTAGCTGTCTTCTATATGATGATGATTGATAAATCGTGTAATTGAGAGGTTTCGTAGGTATATTTATGCCTTTGATATGCATGCATATACATTATTAGGTTTGTAATTAGTTTGTAACAATTATCCTGTCATTATTGATCAATCAATTATTTAACAAACAAAAAAAGTCAATTGTTGATTAGTTTATTAAAAAATAATCTGACGAGCTCGGTGGTCGAATGGTTAGCAATGGCCACTTTGACTCCGAGGTCGCGGGTTCAATTCCCGCACAAGACAAATATTTGTGTCCATGAACATGTCTGTTTGTCTTGGTCTGGGTATTTTCTATGTATTATATGTATGTATTTACAAAAAAAAAATGTATTTCAGTATAATATCAGTTATCTAGCACCCATAGCACAAGCTTTGCGCTTAATTTGGGACTAGATGGCGCTGTGTAAATTGTCCAGAAGTATTTAAATATTTAAATTTAAAAATCTATTTATAATTCCATTGAAGATTATTACATGATACTAGGACTAGGACCCTACCCTCGCTTCGCCTGTGTGAGATTTTCCCCGTTTTTGCAACATGTTTCATTGATGCGCCGATCATATTATTCGTAGCGTGATGTTACACCTTATAGCCTTCCTCGATAAATGGGCTATCCAACACTAAAAGAATATTTACGCCTAACACACGCGGAATTACGCAATTGTATATAATGAGAGAGAGGGGAGGTCGCCACATTAGTTGATTTACGTCAAAAAAATAATTATACTACAGGTACTGTCAAGCGTTTGTGCGAAGGGTTCGATTCGATTCAGCAAAATATAGACAATGAGTATTTGTATATACCTAATTAGCATGTAAATTTTAATACATACGATCCAACACTTTATAGCTTTTTATATAAAAAAAATCCGTCGAAAATTTCACATTATCACTGCTAAAACTTTTCCGTAAACAAAATAAGTAAGCACTAATGTATTTTTCACTTAAATCAAATATTAAGACATCACTATCACAAAATACACAAAAATAAATATCCGTTCACTCATTTACATAAGAAGAGCAGCCTTCTCACCAAAATTCAAAACTGCACTAAGAAAATATCATACGATATGATAAATGTTGTTTGATATTTTTTTTTTATGATATCAGAGACCTCGATTAATATGATAAAAGATTAATATCGACTAATGTTATAAAACGCATTGTATCCACTTAGCTATCGCTCGTACAATGAGATAGAAGTAATTTTATCTAAGCATATTTCATGGAACAGAGATTATTAAGAACGAGGTGTAATATAACACATATATAAATCAATCAATATCAACTCGATAGAACCCGATATATCTGTTCGAATGTCGCGGGATATAATCGCAACTATGTGATAGAAATTGATTGTTTGTGACATAAACAAGATAATATGCAGATGAATTAGGTTCTGGTAAGATGCGTTAAATTACCCAGATTGATTCCAGCGAAAAGGCTTCACATTCTAGTCCGATTCTAACCCTCAATAAATCTTACCAAACCCTGATGTCGTACTATGACGTTCCTAAACAATATTATTTTATGATAGGCGATAGAGATGTTGCAACGAATGAATGCAGTCTCGCTCGCGTAAAAAAGTGACAACGTTCTTACATTATCAGTCAGTTTCTTTTTGTGTTCGATTCCAGATGACGCATTTTGACATACGAGTATACTAAACATTATTTTGTAATTCATATGTAAGGTTAAAGTAATACAGCTTCAAGAGATTGTAGTAAAGCCATAGGTCTTCCTTTTATTTAAGCGAAGCACAATGCAATGATAATGTTTCAATCAATAAACTATAAAGCATTGCTGCTCAACCCCAGGTGCTCCGGTCATAAAGTGGCCCACCGCGGACGAATTTTAAATGGTTCTCGTGAGTGTTCGACATTTCAAATTTATAAGTTGCAGAAAGAATGAACAGACAGATACAAAAGAATAACGTATTTTAGTGTCTTGTTCATCTGATTTAACATATGGTACAAAGACACGAGATATGTTCTTTAGCGACAAATGCGTTCACGTGATTTGACTCGCCTACGTCAACAGCAGTATTTTGTATGGAAAGTAACAGATTTAGACAACCAAATTCATGACGTAGTCTGGGACACATACGGGAAGAACTTATGTGTTTCTCCCATGATTTCACTTAAATCACATTGATCACCTATCAATTATGTATGTCTTTAGCCTTGAATTCTATTGCGATTTTCTTAGTCATGTATACCATTTTCAAATTACAGAATTGACTTATCTTAAATCACAAGCACAAATCTTAAATTTAAAAGTAATTAAAATAATAGACAAGAACAGGATCTGTCAGCTACCCTCAAAATATAATTGAATCGTCCATTTGGTTCAACAGTTAAAAAGGTTGAGCAGCGTTGCTATAAACCATACAATTTCCAACTTAATTTTATTTCCTAGATCCATGGTCCAAACACGGTAATTTCTCTGTGGTTTATCGTTCGGAAACAGCGATAGTGTTGTTCCCCTCTGTTATTAGCGATACCTAAAATAACCGTTATAAATAGCTGCTATTATTGAACGGTAAGGAAGTGACAGGCATAGGCAATATATTACAGGAGCATTTAACGAGAGAATTAATAGCATGGAAGATTTACTTCGCTCCAATATTTATAGGGAAATATATATAAGGGAACATTCATAGACGGCGGCGCACAACGTGATACATAATACGTAGATGGGCCCTTGCAATGAAAAATAACAGCTCAGAGTTATTTTAATATTTTGATATGTACTTATATGTTCTTCATCCTTTAATTGGAAGGCTGAAATACGTGTACTGTTGTTACTTGATCGCGGAATTATAGAGTGTGATCTCTATAAAGACGATTTTGTGTTAAAATAACACTAACAAGAATTTAAGAATGTATATATACCTTATGCATACTTTATGTTAATGTATAATTATGTTTATTGTAAGTCCAAGTGAGCGTGACATCTACAAACAATAGTTTTTTTTTTTATATGAGAGGGGGGCAAACGAGCATGTGGGTCACCTGATGGAAAGCAATAACACCGCCCATGGAGATCAGCAACACTACGGGGTCGCCGATCCGTTGCCAGCCATACTCCTTCCTTCCTTTCTGGAGATTTCCGGAGGGTAAATAGACACATCGATTTTTTAGATAGATCCAGTTTATTTAAAAAAAAAAAACATTATTATTACCATTTGAAAGAGCTCATGAAGCACTTTCAGGATCAATAAACGTTTTTCGATATATTGTATAGATTAGAAAATAACCTAATGATATCGCATATCGATTTCACCTTGTATAAATAAATAAATATTGTCAGACAAATTACACAGCGCCATCTAGCCCCAAAGTAAGCGAAGCTTGTGTTATGGGTACTAAACAACTGATAAACATACGAAAATACATTGTTTTTTTGTAAATACATACTTATGATACATAGAAAACACCCAGACTAAGACAAACAGAGATGTTCATGCACACAAATGTTTGTCCTGTGTGGGAATCGAACCCACGAGCGTTGGTGTCGAAGCCGCGTCATTGACCGTTACGCCACCGAGCTCGTCAGTCAAATGAAATCAATATTCTAAATACAAAGAGAAACCAATTTCAATGAAGTTTCACCGATATTAGTTCCATGATATTATCATTTCCATGTTTTCAACACAGCACGTCAGTTACTGTAACATTTCCTTTAGATACATCTAACAAAGGTACGATGTGAAAGGACTCAGTAACAACAGCCACTAAACTATCAGGCGTCAATGTATACAAGGGTTGATGTGATGAAGGTATGCATGAGGTATAAACTCTACATTTTACCACCTGAGCGGCAATTCTCGTAATTAAAATGTAGTCAAAATCCAGTTCCGATCCAGTCTCGATCTCACAAATGTCAAATTTGGTATTCTCGTATCACATTATGTAACTTCAAAGTTTAATTTAAGTTAAGGGATTGTATCGGAATATGACTGAGAATTAAACAAACTAAGAATGTTACTTTGCCAACTAAAAGAATTGATAATAATTAATCAATGAAATCAAGTATATAATTTTAGTGAATTCACAATTCAATCTCGATTCGGTCAACTTTCAATCTGCGATAGTAGAAAAATTACGAGAATTGACCCTCTGGTTATATTTATCATTTACTAAAATAGAGCATGGAAGTGAAATTTATTTATTTGGAACACAAGTGGTTATTATTGCAGTTACAATCAGTTTTAATTTTTTTGAACTAGAACACAACTCGAAATTTATGTGTACTCGTATGATGATTGAATTATACAATTTCTAAGAATGTAAAAAGTTATACTATACTTTCTTTATTCAACCTTTATTATTATTTTATTTATACAAGTATGGGAAGTACCTCCACCTCACGAATACCGCAGCCAAATAACAATTCCCTTGTGAGTTATTATATTCCAGCAGGTGAGTGAGGTCACCAGAAAGAAAGGAAGGAGTATAGGCTGGCAACAGATCGGCGACCCTTTGGTGTTGCTGTTCTCCATGGGCGATGGTGATTGTTTTCCATCAGGTAACCCACATGCTCGTTTGACCTCTCTCATATAATAACAAAAAAAGTAAACGCACGAATAAAACATCGTACTGTAAACCATCAAGCGGATCATACGCAGGCCACGTCATAGTGCTGTAAAAAAGAAGAAAAATAATAAACATTATTCCTTTTTTTGATTGAAGAAAACAACCTATATGTAAATCTAAGTAAGATCATAAGCCATGGAAATGAGACGCTTGAAAAAGGAGACATCAACTTTCGTAGCCATGACAGAATACAAAGTAGCCTCCAAATATGTACGGTATCATCATATTTGGTGTGACTAGTTCCTTATGAGACGCATATAAAGCAAGATGCGACGAAACATACACTCATAAACAATAGAATAAAGACGAATAAAAAGAGATTTCTTATTTTTCGAAAAATTTACGTTAGTCACAGTCTACTGAAAATAATATCCTTTGTTCTCTGATTAAGGCAAGGAAGCTTTGTTTTGAGTTTCCATTTTTATAAGGACAAAATACAAAATAACCCCTCAACTTCTCTGCGAAGAGGATGATGGTCGCCACTTAGTATAGAAAAACAACTAATGTGCTCAACGTAAGTCAAATGACATGAAAAAAGTTAGTTCTATTTTTACCACTTTACAGAAAAGTTGAAAATTCTGTAAGATGTAAAAAAAATGTTATCAAAAATGTCAACAATACTCAATATTTTTTTATAAAATTTAATTTCGGCTTCTTGACAGACGGCATTCATCCTCCACCGTTTCAGGAGAGTTTGCTATCTCGAGCTGTCAGCTTGTAAAATGAACTTCCTGGCAAGAGACAACAGTATGAGTTCTACAAAAAAAGGTGACGAGGAATTTGCAAGCTCGGCAATGCGGGAGTGTTGCCCCTGATGCAAGCGACCTTAAGCAACGGTAACCGCTCATCATCAGACGAACCGTATATCTGTCACCTTAATTGTAGCATAAATTTTTTTTTATACCACTAAAGTGGCAAACAAGCATACGGCCCGCCTGAAGGAAAACAGTTGCCTAGCCTATGAACACCTGTAACACCAAGGGCATCACACGAGCGTTGCCGACCCTGTAAAAACCTCTTCACACCCTTCTTGAAGAACACCATGCTGTAGTCTCCTGAGAAAACCTCGACAGCAACAAACTTATACCACAACTAGACGAGTCTCTTCATTTCTAAGATGTCTTAGTAAGTAAACTTCAATTATAAATAATAAAAAAAAACTTAAACATACTGAGAGCTAATTACACGCTCACATGTCACAATGTCACTCTTCAGGCTCCCTCCCCCTCGACACTAATTACTCTGTGCGTTAATTCCCGCACCCCAGGCCAATAACTCAGAAACAGCCCTCTCAACCCCCTTACTGAGAGCAATGCTCGAAATACATGAAATGAACACAAGTACTATCTCCCACACGTTGGGTTATGTCTGCTCACTTAGAAACGGGATAGTTCATTCACTTTTCCCGTCTTCATATAATGCCATAAATTATATTAACGTAATGTCAAACATTCTATATATAAATACAAAGAAAGACTCAAAGAACAATTTCATATACCATCATTATCACTTCCCCCTCCCGCGCTTCTGCGAGACGGTCGAACTAAACTGTCTGTGCGATTTAATATTGCAAATTAAATAATTTTATTAATTTGTTTCGTAAAGTGTGTGGGCATTTCGGTGAATTTTGGTGATCTCATCTGAATTTATCATTTTCGCTTTAAATTTCGATCTTATTTAGGTTTTATTTGGAAATAAGTAAATACAGTGATTATTATTCGCAAACTAGTAGGTATACTAAAAAAAAATATTTTTGTGCTTCTTGACTGCAGCTGCATCAATCGTAAAACAGGTTTGGCCCTTAAAAGGTACGTAATAATTTCATATTTTGTTATTCTATTAGTGTTTTTTATTGGTATTAATATTAGTACAACAAAGTCTCTCAGTGTTGTCACTTTATAAATTTACCCCTGAATCGGGGAAAATTTTATTTTGATAGGTAATAGTTTTATTCCTGCTAACTCGTAACATAAATAAAATGTCTAGTAATACCGATGATCCTGGTGGCACGACACCAATTTTTGGCCGTAGTAATTTGACGCCGCGATCTCCGCCGGCAACTAATACTAAGAGAACATTAGGTGATATATCGCCAAGCCATTTATCACCCGATGAAAAGCGATTACAGCGGTCAGCAAGCACAGATAATATAGACAACTTACACAATTTAAGCCTTAGCACCTCAGCTGAAATTGTTGATCCAAATATTGATTATGTAGAATTTGTTCGCGAATCCTCTGAATGTCTGGCAAAAATAAATGAAATAATTATCGGGCAGACCTCGCGAATTGGCGTTGCAAATAAATCGACAATAATGGGCATGACCCAACGAGTTACCTCATTGATATCTATGCTAGCCATAAAGTCAGCCACGGCGGAAAAACATCTCGCTATTTCGGAAAAAAAGCTCGCTCTTGTCGAACGAGATTTATTAGCACTAAAATTAGATGCAAAAAATAACCCCGTTGCGCCTATAACTAAGGCTAGCGAGTCGTACGCCGAAAAACTGAAACTTCGCTTGCCAAAACAAATTAAGCCGGTTCAAACTCGCGAGCCAGTGCCCTGCGTCGTAGCCTATCCAACTGAAGAACGATCGGCGGAATTCACAACATCCGAAGCGACTAAGGAGGCACTTATGAAAGCTATTAAGCCATCCGATGATGGCTTTCAAATTGTAGGGGTCAAGAAAACTGCGAAATCCGGTGTAGTAGTACGCGTTTCCAATGACGCTCAAATTAAAAAGCTGCAGTCAATTGAAAGCATAAAATCGGTTGGACTTAAGCTCGAAAAGCCCAAAGGACGCCGCCCGCGTATTATTATAAAAGATATTCCGGACACAATGGACGACACAAAATTTTTAGCCGCGTTATATAATCAGAATATAAAGGACGAATTAAAAATTACATTTACGGATTACCTAAAAGACATAAAAATCGTGCGTCGTCGTCCTACTGCCTACGGCAGGAAGTGGATGGGAGTCGAAATCTCCCCGGAAATACGCAAACACCTTATTTCGACAAAAGATAAAATTTTTATAGATTTTGCCACATGTAGATTCGTGGACGATATAGAAGTCGTGCGTTGCTTAAAATGCCAGCAATATGGGCATGTCAGTAAATACTGCTCTGCGAATAACCCCACCTGCGCTCATTGCGCCGAAGCACACGACTCACGGGAATGTCTGAAGAAGTCTGAAGCAGACTTCAAACCTACATGCGCAGCTTGTAGGCGTCAAAAAAAGACTGCTGACCACAAGATCGGGTCAGAGTCTTGTCCCACATACGCAGCACGGTTAGAGTTCAATATTTTAAATACTACCTATGGATAACGTCGTAATTGCACAACTAAATCTACACAACGACAAAATTGCAACGTCCGAGTTAGATAAGCTCGTTGCGGACTATAAGCTCGACCTTGTTTTAGTTCAAGAGCAGTACCAAAGATCGCAATTAAACAGTAAATTTATACAACTTAATAACAAGTCGCGCGCGGGTATATATGCGCCAAGAGGCGGATTTACTATAACATCAATCAATCACCTAATGTCCACTCACTGTGCGGTAGCTGAAGTAACATCTCCATATTTGAGAGTATTTGTAGTCAGTTGTTATTTTCAATTTTCTGACCCTGTGGATACGCATTTGTATCACCTACGAAGAGTGTTGCATGCTCTTACCGGTCATAAGGTTATTATAGGGGCAGACGTAAATGCATCATCACCATTATGGCACGGCAAGTTGAGAGCGACCGATGCCGACAGACGCTCTGCTGTTGAAGAGTTCATTGCTGAAATGCATCTTCATATTCACAATACCCCTGAAGCACCACCTACTTTTAGTAGCCCTATGGGCGAGTCTTTTATTGACGTCACACTTTCTAGTGCAGACGTCCGAATACAAAACTGGCGCGTTCTTCCTGAAGCTTCTTGTAGTGATCACCGTCTGATCGTATGTGAATTCTCCCCAGTTGTTGAAAGCTTACATCGGCAACAGTTAATAGGTTTTCAATATAAAACTAAGAATGCCGACTGGGCAAGCTTTGCTTCACTTTTCGCTTCCCGCGCTAAAGATTTTACTCGTAGTGAACTTACAGTCACAGAAAGTGTTGAAATTATGTCTGACACATTCGTGTATTGCGCTGACGTTGCATTAGGCCGAAAACCTATAGTTAATAACAGACGATGCGATTGGTGGAATGATACCCTTGTTAGGTTGCGTAGGAATTTCCGTGCCGCTAGACGTAAGATTTCAAAATTAAAGAAACGTAACATCGAGGGAGAAATTTATCAAACAGCTCTAAGTGACTTGCGTATTGCTAGATCTCATTATCGCGCTGCTGTTGAAAAATCCAAAGGTAATTTATTAAAACGTATTGTAGAAAGATTAAATAGTGAGGGCCCGTGGTCTCCCCTATATAACGAATTTAAAGCAAATAGGCGGATTGATCAGGCATACGTATCCAATATAAAATTTAATAATTCACATACCCTTGGTGTAGAAGAGACAGCTGAGACAATTCTGCATGCGTTAATTCCTGATGATTGCGCCGATAGTGACAGTGACTACCATCGTGAGGTTAGGAGCGCGGCGGATATGTGCCCTTCCACTCCAATATCAAATGTACCGTCGATGGATGAATTTATGTCTATTGTTAAAGCTTTGCCTACAAATAAAGCCTCCGGTGATGATAAGATTTCGAATAGAATGATTAAAGAAGCTTGTAAAGTAGCCGCTGAACCTATCTTAACAATACTTACTCGGTGTATTGTAGAAGGTCATTTCCCTGGCATTTTGCGAAGTGGTGTTATAAAAATAATACCAAAAGGCGGTGATAAACCACCGGACGATCCGAAGTCCTACCGTCCTATTACTCTGCTACCGTCGTTGGGTAAGCTGCTTGAGCGCTTGGTTGTGCCACGGTTGCTGCCCGGTGGCCCGCACTTTCATAAAAATCAGTACGGCTTCACCATTGGCAAGTCTACTGTTGATGCTGCGCTCGCAGTGCGCAAAGTTGTTGAACTCTCGGAGAGCAAGTATGTTGTAGCTATTTTCTTAGATATCTCAGGTGCCTTTGATAATGCTTGGTGGCCAATGTTGTTGCTGAAACTTAAGGTGAGAGGTTGCCCTAGCAATATCTACTCTCTCATTCGATCGTACTTTTTGAATGGTACAACTAAATTAAAACTTGGCCATTATGTTGCTTCAAAGGTGCTCACGCAGGGCTGCCCCCAGGGTTCAGTGTTGGGACCGTATCTCTGGAATATCGGTTTTGATGATTTTTTTAGCCTACCCTTACCGGAAGGGTGCTCGTTAACTGGTTACGCTGACGATGGTCTCTTATTAATCAATGCTAATTCAAGATCTAGCATAGAGAAACTAGCCAACACTAGCCTAGGCTTAATTTCAGATTGGGGTTATCGTAATCGTCTCGATTTTGCGCCACATAAAACATATCAACTCTTGCTTAAGGGAAATTTACAGGTTTCACCGCGATTTCATTTTAATGGAGTATCTGTTGCTAATAGAAGTTCGGTTTGTTACTTAGGTTTGCTTTTGGATAGAAATTTTAATTATATTGAGCACATGAAGCAAGTAGGTGAAAAAGCAAAAAAGAATTTCTATGCCTTAACACGAATTTCTACCTCTACGTGGGGATTAACTTTCAAAACGTTAAAAACTATTTATACCGCCACATACTTGGGTTGTGTTACGTACGGTTCACCTGCGTGGGCAGATAGGGCTACTATAGGTGCAGCACGTCGTAAATTGCTTCAAAGCCAGCGCCTTGCTCTGATATTTTTATGTAAGTCGTATAGAACTGTAAGCACCGAGGCACTACCCGTGCTAGCAGGTGTGTTACCGGTAGACTTAGAAGTACAACGCCGCGCTTCAATGTACTATACATCTAAAAATATGGTCCCTGATTTCTTGAAAACGCGTGATCGTGAAAAAATAGTTAGACTGTTCAAACCTATTAATGAAGTATTTGAAACATTGCTGTCTGAATGGCAGGAAAGGTGGGAAACTTCTACCAAAGGACGCCACTTGTATCTGTTCTTTCAATCGGTAAGAGATAGATTAAAGAAAAAGTGGTTAGAAGTCGACCACCCCGTTGCGCAATTTTTAACTGGACATGGCAATTTTAAAGCTAAACTCTTTTCGTTTAAATTAGTGCCGTCGCCCTTATGCGAATGTTCTACTGCTAATTCTGAATTCGATCAAACAGCACACCATGTTCTCTGGGAGTGTGATCTTTGGCAGCGGGAGCGGGATGACATGTTGAATTCATTGCAAGTTGCATCCGGGGTAGTATACTATTCAGATTTGGTAGCAACAAGGGAGAATTACCAAGCGTTCAGACGATTTTGCAATTCATATTATTGGAATCGATGTGTTAGGTAACAACTCAATGTTTTAGGTCCCTAATAGTGTTAGAAACTTAAAATCCGTGGTGCACGGCAGTTGAGCTTCACTTGACTAGCCATCTCTTTAGGCTTTTAATGCCTTATTTGCCATATTGCTGTCTCTCACATTGCTAAGAGGGGAAGTCAAATTCCAAAAGCTTCCTACTCCTACTAATTTCTTCTGATTAAATTCGTTGTGAGTTCCAAGGCAGCCGTAGTTTTACCCCTGGGACTGCAATGGACTTCATTGTTCATTGCCTTTTTTGGCGGTCGCCGCTGTTAATCCTGGCTACACAGGAGATACAGTGGTGGGAATGTGTGGTGGGCCCCACAAAATATACCATCATTATAATTGTTTCAAAAATGGGCAAAACATTCGGTCTGCGCTAAACTGTTGAAAAGGTCGTGTTATACCAAAATGCCCGAGGAAAAGCAATGCAATAAAATCGCTAACAAGGGAACAAAACATTTTATTTTACACAATAACAGGACGGTAAGATGGAGCATTTAATTTTGGAGATACTTGAGTGATTGTTGTGCACTATTATTAAAAATAAATATACATTCTGGGCTACATTGCAGTAGGTACTTGATGAGTAGATATTTTAACGAAAGGCCGTGTAATGTATTTTCCATCCCTACCTACTCATCTTTTAATTAGAATCAAATAGAAAATACTAACATAAAACTGCATACCGATACTATCATAAAAATTTGCATATAAGATAATAGGCGAGCATCTCAAACGAAAGTTTATGTTGATACTAAAAATAGTTGCAAAGCCAGCGAAAAGAAAGATTTCAAACAAACTCACAACAGTTACTTGTTAACAAAAACACATTGTTCCTGCTAGCTTTACGCTCTCTCCATTCTAAATGCTCTAGGGTAGATGGCAACAGTAGACTCAGCGGAACGTAAACCCTTCGCAGCACTACAGCGCAGCACCCCCACCCCGTCTAGACGTACGAAAAAACAGAAACTTCAGACTAACCGACGTTGAAGAATGAGACGAAAATATATTGCAGAAAAAAAAGTATAAAACGCATTTAGGCACATCGGATAAAATTGTGATTAAACAATAAAATGCTGCATCGGTTGCGGTAACTGCTTTAGATCAGGCAGACCGTATTCTTGTTTTCTACCTTAATGATTTATAAAAAACAAGCTTTAAGTTGTATCCCATTTGTTTCTATATAAGAGAAAAAAAAAATAAAAAACAATATTGATTAATACAGTTTCTCATTTATAAAATAATAATTATTGAATCTAATATAATAAATCCGTAGGCACATCAACATAAACCGTATTATTATTCAGAACACTACTAGGTCACTTTATAAATCTCTATGATAAATTCTTCCCGGGTGGTCTTACCATATTCAATTCCGACGGGTTATTATTAATTAGTTAGTGGAGTGAGAGGCGTGGTCTGCATACAATATATTGCATTGAATAGACGCCTCTTTGTTGTAAATGGTCCTTGTGAAGTAACACAACTTGTTGCTACATTGTCATGACAGGCGCTTAAATATACAAAATATTTTTTTGATATTTTGTTATTAACAAGTTACATGATTTTATTTTATCCGGTCAAGAAGAGGAACTAAATTAATGTCAACATTTTGCAATTAGAAATGGTATAGTTTTAAAAATGGGTACGAATTAACACTGGCAATATTACATTTTGCCATCATCATCGCTTTCAGTTTACTAAGATTTGATACGAAATAATTGACAACTAAATATGATTTGTTGATACCTAAATTTCTTTTACAATTTTATTCGTCGAAAGTTATGTACCTACATGACAAACAATAATAATAATATGACAAGGCACGAGAATATATTCTTCGGAATTTTGGAATAAATAAATAAATATTGTCACACAAATTACACAGCGCCATCTAGCCCCAAAGTAAGCGAAGCCTGTGTTATGGGTACTAGACAACTAATAAACATACGTAAATACATTTTTTTTTTTTGTAAATACATACTTATTATACATAGAAAACACCCAAACTAAAACAAACAGACATGTTCATGCACATAAATGTTTGTCCTATGTGGGAATCGAACCCACGAGCATTGGTGTCGAAGCCACGTCATTGACCGCTACGCCACCGAGCTCGAATGCAACCACTTTTTTTGCTTTAAGAAAACCTTTATACATATTTAGAAATCCTTTATATTTTTCTAAGACGGATAATATTGCACGACGAGAAATGCTTCAGAATGCCTGGGCTGCCTGAGGACTTCTGATTAAGGCAGGCTTCTTGAAATGTGAAAAATCCGAGATTAAAAACCACCCGCCGATCCGAGCACTGTCCCCAATAGGAACTGTATAATCTTGATATTTAATACGTAGTACATTAAAGCGATTCCAGACATCACCGTAATAAAAACTTAATCTTCAAGTCCTTGTACTTAATTCACAAATTTTTAATTTATGACATTTTCATTTTAGAAATTCATTGAAAATAAGTTTATTCGTCGACATATGGATAGGTTCCCAAACATGCAGGGCTCTTTAACTACACATACGTGGTTTTATATGAAACGAGCCGTACGTTTGGTTGGCAGCCGGCGTGGTATAAATAATCTCTCGGAACTTAGCATAATAATTTAGCATCTAATATATAAAATTCTCGTGTCACAATGTTAGTTACCATACTCCTCCGAAACGGCTTGACCGATTTTTATGAAATTTTGTGTCGGCTAGGTCTGAGAACAGGTTATCTATTTTTTATGACAAAACAACGTTTGCCGGGACAGCGAGTTATAATATATTATAATCAGAAATTCCGAATATAAATCCGGTAGGAATGTAGCAAGATGATACTGACTCGTGATCTACAAGCTCCTACTCGTCTCAATCACGCTGCCTTCGTTTCATTTTTTTTTATTGGAGAGAGCATTTCATCGCAGATAAGATCACCGTCTCCCTCGGAGCTTACTGAAAAGGTCTGCTGGTTATTAGTGTTGCTTTTTACTAATTGGAAAGATGAAACGACGAGAAAATGTGAAAAGAAGGGAAAATTGAAAAGGCGCTCGTACAAACGAACGTGAACATAGAAAGGATCTCTTCAAAAAAAGGATGTAGGATGGAATACGTAGCATGATATCACACATTAGGAAATAGTACCTAAGATTTCTGTAACAGAATGTCATGTTAATTAGGTATACAGTTTGTCTTTCTTACGCGTCAGGCGAGGAACATTACCAGCTAACATAACACATTGATTGCCATTACAATCAATGTGATCAACTCTGAGTGGAATCAATGTGTTTAGTAACAATAGACTAGTATTATGTTAGCTAGTAATGTTCAGTTTAACGAATGTAGAGTCATTTTTGGAGTCAGTTTTTTATTGTTATAATTATATGCAAAACGTATGTAACATACATAAATGTATGGTATTCATTCAAGAAGTATCTTCAAATTACTAAGAAGCAGGAAAACTAAGTACATAAAAAGGTCACGACACGACACACTTTTGACGATATCCGAAGCAATTAAAGGATTACGTGCAATTTCAATACAAAGAACCTCACGATGACAAGCATTATGTTACGTAGTACGTAATATAAATATGATGACGGATGACTTCACTGGCATAATTCTTTACATCAGGTGCTGATTAAAATTACGTAAATTTATATAATGTTGTATGTGCACGTACGACTTCATAAGATCATTATGGTTATATTCATAATGTAAACATATAATTTGGTGATTTTGAAGGGTGTTAAAGGGTTTTTTTTTTTTTTTTTTTTTATGCTACGGCGGGTGGCAGACAAGCATACGGCCCGCCTGATGTGAAGCGGTTACCGTAGCCATATCAACGCTCGCAACATAAAATATCGCTCACGTGCCGCCACCCAAAACTAATTAAATTGGCGATAGCTTTTCTTAATGCATTTTTTATTTTGCAAACACTGTTTTACTTTGTTAGTGTGGTCACTCTACAATTAGAGTTTACTACAATGCGGCTACACGTGTGCCGACATTTTGTAGAACGTATAGTAATGACAATCCGGCTTATCGTTGACCCACCGTAATACAAAACGGCCCTGGTTTTTAAAACGGCTCGCCGTTTTGTAATATGGCGAATTATACAAAACGATTGCGACATATAAACTATTTGTTTCCACACTATCAAAAGATGACCACAACATTATGATTAGATTGTATAATTACCAACTACAACCTGCGCTTCGCCAAGCAATTAGTGCACTACTGGTACTACGGTAACATAACTGTATTTTATCCAGTCTCATAATCACAATCATTCAAAATAAACGTTTAAAGTTATTTATATAGATAAATAAAAAATATTTCCTACAATATTTAAAGTATAACGATTTACGTCACAGTGCGAGGTACCTACCTTTTTTATATGAGAGGGGTCTAACGAGAATCTGGTGGAAAGCAATCACCACCGCCCATGGAAATTAACAACACCAAGGGGTCGCCGCTCCGTTCCCAGCCCTTTAGGGGCAAGAAAGACTCTATTCTGACGAGCTCGGTGGCGTAGCGGTCAATGACGTGGCTTCGACACCAACGCTCGTGGGTTCGATTCTCACATAGGACAAACATTTGTGTGCATGAACATGTCTGTTTGTCTTAGTCTGGGTGTTTTCTATGTATTATAAGTATGTATTTACAAAAAAAATGTATTTACGTATGTTTATCAGTCAGTTTAGTACCCATAACACAAGCTTCGCTTACTTTGGGGCTAGGTGGAGCTGTGTAATTTGTCTGACAATATTATTTATTTATTCTTGAAGGCTCCCATGTCGTAGATGTTCGGAATACCGTTGAGGGAAGTTGATTCCACAGTTTCACCGTCCCTGGTAAAGAATGTCTTAGGAAACGTACTGTAGTAGGTAGTTTGTTAACTCCTACGACGAGTTGTATGTCGAGTAAATTATTTTAATGGCTGTAGCCTCAGTAGCGAGTACAGGCATGGTCACACGGTATCAAGGTACTGCCATGATTCTTTCTGAATATCAGGAGACGGTAACTATATCGTGTGAAAGATTTTTACGTTAATTTTACCTGTATATATTCAGTTTCTATACAATTTTCTTGACTATGCTTTTGATACCTACAAAATGGAAAATTGTGTTCTAAAATATTATTTTTGATGTTTACAAAAAGGTTTTTTTTTAATTCATCCCTCTATTTTTTTTTTTTCAAATATATACTACTTTTCACCCGAAGATATTTGGCATTTCATTACATGGTCATTAATATACACAGATATATCATATTATATACATAGACGCGTTAAACTAAATATGGTACAAACATTTTGGTCAGAGGTTAAAAATGAAAATGTTCGAACTGGAAAATATCACTGCCATAACATAGTCAGATTACGGGTAAGTTGATGTTCGCTCCAGCGAGTCGGAAGTGCATGGGCGGCTGATGCAGTTTGCACTTATAAACGAATTTCCCTGTAGGTGCACCTGCACTGCACGTATCATAGGATCGATAATGAAATCTTGCTAACCATATTTTACAACGAAATATACGAGTACAAAACTTTGTAATAATTTATCCGTCGAAGGTGTACGAATAGCTATTTGAAAGTGTACATCCTCGACATCCTCGACAACCATTATTCATACCACTGCTGGGATAAGGGTCTCCTCTCAATCGAAGGGGTTTAGAGCATACTCCACCACGCTGCTCAACTGCGGGTTGGCTGAGGCCAGTATTGTCAAGCCGCCAATTTTTTTTTATACTATTTCGGATGGCAGACAAGCATACGGTTTGCCTGATGTGAAGCGGTTACCGTAGCCATATTAACGCTCGCAACATAAAATATCGCTCGCGCGCCGCCACCCCCTCTGCCAACACAGCATTTCCTTCCTTTCTGGTCACCTCACTCACTCGCAGGAACACAGCAACCCTCAAGGGAATTGTTAATTGGCTGCGGTATTCTGTGAGGTGGCGGTACATTCCCCAGTCGGGTAGCTTACAATTATGCTCCGTACGTCTCTTTTCGCCAGAGCTTCGTTTGTCAGTTAGCAGGGTGCACCGCGTGCAGGTGAAGTTGGTTTTGGTTCACCACTTACATCCCATGCCACTGACTTGGTTTAACGACTATCATCTAATGACAACAGCCGGGATCAACGGCTTAACATGCCCTCTGAAGCACGAAGGATATATAATCGAGATAAACAAACCCATCCATGGACGGACAGGCTACGGTCGACGTTGCTTAACTTGCGTGTTCGATTAGACTGACACGTGCAACGACGTCATCGAGTTCCTCATATTCTTTAGTTTATAGAATAGCTAACATATTATAACGAAAAGAGAAATTGGCTTCATTGAAGTCAATGTCTGAATAGATATTATGTTTGTAAATGAAGTGCGTCACATTTCAATTTATAAATTCGTCATTCCAATATGACGACATAAATGTAGATAAAATGGAATACAATACAATGTCAAACAATCAAACAATAATAGATTAAATATAAAGCAATATAAGTGATTAGTTCATTTATAAACACTTATCACAAATGAACTCATTTACACTAACTACCATTTACACTATCTATTTCTACGTTTTTCAGCCAAAAGTCACAGTCTAGAACAATATAGCAGTCACGTCGCCTAACTAAGTGAAACTAAGCGAAAATCCGATGTTTCGGGCGAAAGTTCCGAATTTTCGTCATACGAATTTCATTAGATTCGATCGGTGGAAATAGACTTTTC
The DNA here is from genome assembly GCA_937001555.2 of Hypsopygia costalis. Lineage (NCBI taxonomy): Eukaryota > Metazoa > Arthropoda > Insecta > Lepidoptera > Pyralidae > Hypsopygia > Hypsopygia costalis. Next base: position 20,022,833 of record OW443340.2, read on the forward strand.
CTTCAATGAACAGGGGGGCTTACTCTGTAGTAAAAATCCGTAGTTTCGGACATAGGTTCGAGGATCTTTTATATTGAAATTTCTCTTAATGAGGCAGGTGGTTTTAGACCTATCCATCTATCCCGCCTAGAGAAGGGCAAATGGCGGGCATTTACGACAAATGCTCAATAAATAAATATAAATTCCCTATTTATGCCCAAAAATAAGGCAATTAATTGGACATTTATATTACTTATTTGGTATTTATCATAAATGCCTGGCATTTTGCCCATCTCTAATCCAGCCTTGTTCATCTTATCAATATGTTTTTATTATCTAAATGACAATAAAAACATATTGACATTCGTTTTGAACAAACGTATTAGAAAAAATTCGGAACCAGGAAATTTGGTACCGATAAACAATTATTTTTATCCTTCTAATTTGCTGACCGAATGACGTTCCTATGCATGCTGTGCCCAAATCGTTTAGGCCAAGAACATGCGTAAAGAAACAGAACAGGTTTTTAATATGCTTTTTTTACATTCTCACAACATGCCGTATTGGTAGAATACCAAAACCGAAAATGTAAGTTAATAAATAAATTAAATACTTCTCGTGTCTTATCACTATCACCTATGTTACAACACAATAACTCTTTATTGCAACAAACAAATTACAGACACAAAAGAAAACAATTTATTGACAATACAATAGGCGGTCTTATCGCTATAAGTAATCTCTTCCAGCCCCCTTACCACAAACTCTTATTGCGATTCAATAACTGAATAGAATGCTTATTCATACCAATTAATAAGCGACTCTATTTCAACTAGATTAGAGTCGCTTATTCATTGGTATGAATAAGCATTCTATTCAGTTATTGAGCCGCAATAAGCGTTGGTGGTAAGGGGGCAGACAACCTTAGGGTAGAAGAGGACAAATGTATATTTGAACAGGTGTGTGGCGCAGTGAAAATATAACAATATTATATATAGTCTTCAGTAAAATAATTTCAGTAAAATTGTTTATGTTATTACCCTTACCAAAAAAATGGCAAAGGGCAAAAACGTTTATTAGAAGGCAGATGAAGTTACTTCGAAATGAGGCCTAAATGTAAAAACTGGTAAATGTCATAAATTGTATGCCAAACTTCAACCAGATAGTCCGATGGCTTACGCTATATATAGATAAATAAATATTTCCAGACAATTTACAGCGCCATCTAGTCCAATAAATGTACTTACATACATATTTTTTTTTGTAAATACATACGTAAAATACAAAGAAAACACCCAGACCAAACAGACATGTTCATGCATACAATTATTTGTCTTGTGCGAGGATCGAAACCTCGCTATCAAAGTGACATTACTATTCATTCGACCACTGGGTTCGTCTTACAGGTGAAGAAGATGAATACGAAAAAAAAAAGTGCTAACGAGATCTAAAAAAAATAAACTGTATCTGTCTCAGCCTATACAAAACAATGTAATGTTTTCCCGTTCATTCGATAAATGTCCTATTCAACAATAGAATACAAACGATGTCATTAGCAACGTCATAAAAATGTAATATTTCACACTTTCCTATTATCAAATACGCATCGGCATTTTAATCGTCCGACGCCATTGTTATTTAGTCGGTATGTAGAACAGTAAAAAGATTGAAGATAACGCGTGAGTCGATGTAGGGGTAAACAATTTATTTATTTACATCTGAGAGTCAACAATTCAATACATGTTAACAAATTAATATCCATAAGCTAATAAGGGGTGTAAGTGGTTCGTAAAGATCTTTGAACCAAAGCCAACTTCACCTGCATGTGGTGCACCCTGCTGACTGACAAACGAAGCTCTGGCGAAAAGAGAGGTAGGGAGCGTAATTGTAAGTTACCCGACTGGGGATTGTACCTCCACCTCACAGAATACCGCAGCCAAATAACAATTGCCTTGAGGGTTGTTGTGTTCCTGTGAGTGAGGTCACCAGAAAGAAAGGAAGCAGATGCTGCGTTGGCAGCGGGGGTGGCGGCGCGCGAGCAATATTTTATGTTGCAAGCGTTAATATGGCTACAGTAACCGCTTCACATCAGGCGGGCTGTGTGCTTGTCTGCCACCCGACGTAGCATAAAAAAAAAAAATAAGTCTCCACAATCTATCTTTTATTTTAAAATATTGCAAAAGGGCAACCGAGAAAATTTGTTAAAATATTTATTAAAGTCGCAGCGGCACTCCTGCAATGCGCTTGAGCTGCAATTAAACAGAATCGTGCCATAACACGCAGTGTGAGAACCCTAGAACACTACACTCACCGAGCCGTAAAAAATATAGATATTTATTCAAATACCTGAAACGAAAACGAACAAAATCCCAGACAGGAAGTAGAGATAACGTTCAACTGTACGCCGGATGTGCATCGCTACCGCTATTTACGCCATGAGCGTTTACGCCATAAATGGCGGGATCGGCGGATGGCGCTCTATATCTCATTCGGACGTGTTAAACATGAAATGACGGCTTCCCATTATAAATTTATAACATTCATGATATGGCATTTAACGCATGGCTCTCATATATGTAATTGGATTTTGCCTTTAATAATGGCAAATGAAAATTTATAAATTAATTTCAGAGCTTCGCCAATATGAGTTTTACAATGAGATCCCTTATAGTGCGGGGCAACGACTCTATGCCTACAGCTAATGCATTTTTTATACCACTAAAGTGACAAACAAGCATACGGCCCGCCTGATGGAAAGTAGTTAGGCATCATAAGCGCGTTGCCGTCCCTGTAAAATCCTCTTCACGCCCTTCATGAAGAACTCCTGCTGCAGTCTCTTGAGAAAACCTCGATAGGCAGTTTATTCCACAGCTTGACTACTGTTAAGAAACGCGGGAGAAAACTTTTCTGGAATCGCACAGTACGCGACCACTTAGGCCCCAATGTGTGAGGATGAATTCCCTGTCGATGTTCGATGTTCCCTGGCTGTGGGCATCATGCCAAACAACTTCCCTGAACACACCCTATCGTACAATCGGTAGAACACACAGAGGGACTTTAACACACAAAAAATCGAGGCCCTACAGTAAGTTTTACTCTATGCCATTACTAACCATCCCAAAAAGAAGGTCTAGGTTCTGTTTTGAACATAATAATATGTAGTATACTTTTTTTTTGTATTGGTATATCGCAATTATCTATATATTAATACGTGAAGCAAAAACTTTGTACCCATTTTTAGATGTATGTATGTATGAGGAGTATGAAATTTCGCACACATAAAGTTTATATAAAGAACGAGTGCAGAGTGCTAATATTTTTTTTAATTATGCGTAATAAATACATTAAATCAATAAAAAAAAAACCATTACCCACATGTATTTGACACAAATACGCAAATATACTCTTTTGTTTATTGTTAAAGTGTATGCCTTTATATAATCCACTGGGCGACCACTAGTTCCTATAGAAACGCATAAAACAGGTGCTATGTGATTTAAATAATAAGCACGTAGGTATGGTAATTAGTAAAGGTGATGTAATTTGAGCCGGTTGGGTCTACGACCGCATGTAAACAACTCTGAGGACGGGTTTTGATTTTTATAAAAAAAAACCTGACATTTTTTTCTTTTTTCGTTCCCTAAATTCAAGGCTAGGAGAAAAAAGGTTATTTGGAATTTTTTTTTGGAACAGGTTTCTATCAATTCTTTTTAAAGTTCTGTAACCAAATGCATCACTGATACCTTTAGTTTATATTAAAGGAAAATATATTCCTGGTAATTCCGTATGCAGGTATGTCTACTAATATGTAGGTACATTTTTTGTAGGACGTCTTATTTATACTTATTTACGTCTTATTTAACTTTAATGACCATAAATTACTATGTTGAAGATTTCTCTATCAGTCAATTTTTAACAAAAGCAGACGCTCACGAATGCGGTCATAAGAATCACCACGTCAATCGATGTATACAAATCAATAGTTTAATATTTCATGAGTGCATAACTAGAGTAGTGTACTTGAATGCCATAATAACTATATTAGACCTTGATATTACGAATATTATAAACAGTTACCTGGTGTTACCGTCGTTCATAAGCTACGGTAGCTGCTTTCCATCAGGCGAGCAGTATGCTTGTTTGGCACCTTAAAACTTTGGTATAAAAAATGTTAATAGATAAGAGGCGATACTTTAAATAGTTAAACACTGCGCGCGCTCTGCCCTCTATCTCAAAAAAGGTTCAAGATATAAAAAAAATGTTTAAACAAAAGTTGTAGAGAATTTAACCCTATTATGATTTAATAATTATCAGAATGTAATATGTATTGTAAAGCTGTTTGTAGTTTATATTTTTATATAAATTTATATAGGTTTAAATATCACTTGAGATTTAACAATAAGGGCTGCAATGATAATTACACAATGAGAAAAAAAATAATTGAATTAAAATGTTTTTGTTTTTATTTTAACTGTACCTCATTAAAGGAAAGCGTGCGGTAATCGTCGCATACTACTCATTCAGTAAAATTGATACATGAACACACGAAACAGATACTGCTCCGTAAATGCGGATATTATAAGGAAGATACAAATCTTAGATAAAAATGTGCTAAAGCCTGTGGTGGATGCTGAGTGAGTCAAAGAATGCTGATAACAGGTAGGCCAAGTGAGCCACCAGAAAAGATTTCGAGAAGTAAAAATACAAATAAGATAAGGAGGACTCATTTGTAGTGTTTAAATGTTCTATATAGTAAAGAAAAATGTTTTTACTAATCTCATACTGAAATTTACACATTAAAAAACTGAACACAGTATCATAATGACAGTCTTTACGCACAAGCTATCAAAATAAATTTAAAAAGTTATTTTTCGATACAGCTCTTCTATGGACAACTGTATCGTAAAATAACTTTTTTACCATTTCGATACAGCTTCAGCCCTGGATACAGGTATTTTAAACAGGTTTCAATGCAAATACATTGCAACTATGCAAAATTTTTCTACATAATCTGTGAACGCGGCGCCGCGCGGCGCGTCGCGCATGCGCACTACGCATGCTCGATCTGCAAATGGATTTATAGGTAAGAATTATAGCTGTTAAATTAACTTCATGGTTGTATTTAAAATATTATTATCATAAATTTCATGAGATTAGATAAAGTAGTGTATGAAACTGCACATAATTAGGTATTAAAATACTCGTGTGGTCTATTAAAACACTCGCCTTCGGCTCATGTTTTAAACTCACACTCGTATTTTAATAACCCTTATTATGCAACAGTTTCATAAACTACTATTATCTAATCTCATACTGAAATTTACACATTAAAAAACTAAACACAGTATCTTAATGACAGTCTTTACGCACAAGCTATCAAAATAAATTTAAAAAGTTATTTTTCGATACAGCTCTTCTATGAACAACTGTATCGTAAAATAACTTTTTTACCATTTCGATACAGCTTCAGCCCTAGATACAGGTATTTTAAACAGGTTGCAATACATTGCAACTATGCAAAACTTTTCTACATAATCTGTGAACGCGGCGCCGAGCGGCGCGTCGCGCATGCGCACTACGCATGCTCGATCTGCACATGGATTTATAAGTAAGAATTATAGCTGTTAAATTAACTTCATGGTTGTATTTAAAATATTATTATCATATATTTCATGAGATTAGATAAAGTAGTGTATGAAACTGCACATAATTAGGTATTAAAATACTCGTGTGGTATATTATAACACTCGCCTTCGGCTCATGTTATAAACTCACACTCGTATTTTAATAACCCTTATTATGCAACAGTTTCATAAACTACTATTAAAGCCTTAGTGTAAAATAGTGTAAATTCATGTAAATTTTTTTTACAAATTTTTAATTTGATGAGCCCGGTGGTAATCGAAGAGTTAAAGATTACTTTGGAAACAAGAAGAGCCGGTTCAATTCTAACACAGAACAAAAATATGTATGCATGAAAATTTTGTCTGTCTGGGTTTGGGTGGTTACTATGCAGGTAACAGAAGTATTTACAAAAAAAAAAAAAATACATTGGCATAAAGTTTCCCATAGAGAACTTCTAAGTGAATACGGGATGACAGATGCAGAATGAACGTCCTTAGCAGTTTCGTATGGAATGACGAGGCGAAGGGCTTCCCTTTCGTTGAGAGGCAGGAAGTGGTTGGACGCGGATGTGGAGGCACTAAGGTAATGTATTTTTTTTTTACACTGAAATATTGATTGCAAAATACCAAGACATACAAGTGAATTTAAATAAAAGCTTTTAAAATTATTTAATAATAGCATTTAGACATGAAATTATTAGCTAATTTAATATCCTACTCACGTTTACCAAGAACCATAACCGTAACACTAACAAAAAAAAAATTACAAATAGGTACTCACAATTTCCCACACGACATAATCTCGGGACAGTTCTATCTACTCAACATATGCACCGCAGATACATACCTGCAACAAAACAAATGCAAATAAATGAACCACGAAGTACAGTCATTAATTTCCATATGAATACAGGTGCACATGGCACAGTGATTAGCGCATGAATAAAGTCCACACGGTTAAAGTACATACAAATTCATAAATAATGCATAACAGGATTCTGAGGAACTAATTATGAACTCAGGCGTTAGTTTCATTAGGACGATTTACATCACAAAGTGTTAAACACTTTATGTATAAAAAAGTTTTAGAAATATGTTTAACAGTATGCGCATTTATTTAGAGTCCAGGAAAACTTGGCCCGTTTTTTATATCTAGGTTTTTGGTGGGATAAATATTATTTAACACTCGAAGTGCAACCTTCCGCCCCTTTAGTAAGTAGAGCCACTAGAGATGTGCGAAAAACTGGGCAGTTACTATAAATGCCCAATAAATGCTGAGATTTTGTGCATAAATAGGTCATTAATATATATGTTTTAATATTTGGGAGACTATTATTAATAATATATCCCAAATATTAATAATATATTATTAATATTTGGGAGACTTCAATGCCCACCATGCCGAGTGGCTCAGCTCTCGGTCCACTGACTTCGCGGGGAGGTCTGTTCATGATTTTGCTCTGGCCTATGGTCTCTCACAGCTGGTGCATTCTCCAACGAGAATACCAGATATAGAGGACCATACTAGCTCTCTACTGGACCTTCTGCTGACCACACATCCGGATGGGTATACAGTCTCGGTGGATGCGCCTCTTGGCTCGTCGGACCACTGCCTCATCCGGACCCAAGTGCCATGCGCAAGCCCTGACCCACCCCGGTATACCGGATGGCGTCGTATGTGGCACTATAAGTCAGCAGACTGGGATGGACTGCGTGAATTTTACGCATCGTACCCGTGGAGGCGGCTCTGTTTCGGGTCGGAAAATATAGACACCTGTGCATCTGCTGTAGCTGAGACGATTTTGGCCGGGATGGAATTATTTATTCCAAACCGGCGGGTGGCTACTTCAGGTGCTAAGAAGCGGCCGTGGTTTAATCGGTCTTGCAGAGAAGCTAAACTTCGCAAGCAAACTGCATATGAGGCTTGGACCACGGCTCGTATTAATGGAGATCCTGGTGTTTCCGACTTGAAACGGGAGTTCAATGCTGCCTCGAGGTTCAGTAAGAGAGTAATTGCCAGGGCAAAGTTTGAGTTCATCGGCAGGATTGGTGAGCGCCTAGCTAAGCACCCATCTGGGAGCCGTGCTTTTTGGTCGCTTGCCAAGGCTGCCGAGGGCAACTTTTGTCAGTCGTCCTTTCCACCACTCCGAAAACCAGATGGTAGTCTGGCCCACAGTGCTAAAGAGAAAGCCGATCTATTGGGGAATCTCTTTGCCTCAAACTCGACTTTGAACGACGGGGACGCCGCACCGCCTTCCATCCCGCGGTGTGGTAATTCCATGCCGGAAATCTCATTTACTCAACGAGATGTTCGGCGGGCATTGCTATCCCTTGACGTTCATAAGTCGAGTGGGCCAGATGGCATTCCGGCAGTGGTGTTAAAGCTGTGTGCTCCTGAGTTGTGTCCTGTTCTTACGCGCCTTTTTGCGCTCTCTTATTCCACCGGGCAGGTACCGTCGTCATGGAAGACTGCGAACGTGCACCCTGTGCCCAAAAAGGGTGACAGATCAGACCCATCGAATTACAGGCCTATCGCTGTTACCTCCCTTCTCTCCAAGGTAATGGAGCGCGTCATTAACATCCGGCTCCTGAAATACCTAGAAGAGCACGACTTAATCAGCGACCATCAATACGGCTTTCGCCATGGTCGCTCGACTGGTGATCTTCTAGTGTATCTTACACATCGCTGGGCTTCAGCCGTGGAGAGTCAAGGTGAGGCATTAGCTGTCAGTCTTGATATGGCGAAGGCGTTCGATCGGGTCTGGCACCGTGGTCTTCTTTCGAAGTTGCCTGCATACGGTCTACCAGAGGGTTTATGCGAATGGGTCGCTAGTTTCTTGTCCTGCAGAAGCATTAGAGCCGTTGTGGATGGCAGTTGCTCCGACAGCATGGACATTAATGCTGGCGTCCCGCAAGGCTCGGTGTTGTCCCCGACGCTGTTTTTGCTGCATATCAATGATATGTTGTCCATTGACAGCATTCATTGCTATGCTGACGACAGCACCGGGGATGCTTATTATACGGGCCGCGCTAATATTCCCCGCTCTCTGGTGGAGGAGAGCCGCGAACAGCTTGTGTCGAAGATCGAGAGCACACTGGATAGTGTGTCCGATTGGGGGCGAAAGAACCTGGTTCATTTCAATCCCACTAAGACACAAGTCTGCGCGTTCACCGCTAAGAAAACCCCTTTTGCTGTGGCTCCTCAATTCCTAAACACACCCCTTACCATCGCCAAAAACATTGGGATTCTTGGAGTTGAAATCTCCAGCGACGTCCAGTTTCGTTGTCACCTGGAGGGGAAGGTCAAGCTGGCGTCGAAGAAACTAGGTGTGCTCAACAGGGCGAAGCAGTACTTCACTCCGCGGCAGAGACTTATGCTTTACAAAGCTCAAGTACGGCCGCATATGGAGTACTGTTGCCATCTATGGGCGGGAGCGCCTAGATACCAGCTTGCACCTTGTGACTCGATTCAAAGGCGCGCTGTGAGGATTGTCGACGATCCCAAACTAACAGACGGTTTAGAACCTTTAAGTCTGAGAAGAGATTTTGCGTCCCTTTGTGTATTCTACCGTCTGTACAATGGGGTGTGTTCAGAGGAGTTGTTTGATATGATGCCAACGGCCTCCTTCTACAGTCGCACCGCTCGCCATCGACAGGGAATTCATCCTCACACATTGGAGCCTAAGTGGTCACGTACCGTGCGGTTCCAGAGAAGTTTTCTCCCGCGTACTGTCAAGCTGTGGAATGAACTGCCTGTCGAGGTTTTCTCAGGGGACTACAGCATGGGGTTCTTCAAAAAGGGCGTGAAGAGGTTTTTACAGGGTCGGCAACGCGCGTGTGATGCCTCTGGTGTTACAGGCGTTCATAGGCTACGGTAACTGCTTTCCATCAGGCGGGCCGTATGCTTGTTTGCCACACTAGTGGTATAAAAAAAAAAAAAAAAAAAAAAAATGTACGTTTTAGGAATTTATTGTATTGCCCAGCATTTCACACATTTCTAAACGCAAGTCCTTTCTCCCTTGCACATCGACTTCGACAAATTGTTTGTAGAAACTGTCTATCATGTTGATGTTGAAGGATAATGATCTGTCTACCTCACCGTCGTGATCAATCACTCGTGATATTTCTTCACACAGGCTAATGCTTTCGAATAGACGGATTTTCTTCGGCTGCACCGTTAAATAAATCATGAGTGTAAAGATTTTTAGCTCGACACGAGGACACCAAGCATGGATGATCCTGACAGTAATCTGCCTCTCTTCGTGTTACATCCAATCAGTCGTGGTATTTCTACTCATTCATTATTCCACACAAATAAACGGATTTTGCTCATTTGTGCTGTTAAAGAAATTTTTAATATAAAGATTTTAGGCTGACACGATACATTGACGAGCTCGGTTGTCGAATGGCTATTAATGGCGACTTTGACTTCGAGGTCGCGGGTTCGATCCCCGCTCAAGACAATATTTATGTGCATGAACATGACTATTTGTTTTGGACTGTGTGTTTTCTAAGTATTATATGTATGTATTTACAAAAAAATGTATTTAAGTATTATATCAGTTGCCTAGTACCCATAGTACAAGCTTTGCTTAGTTTGGGCCTAGATGCCAGTGTGTAATTTGTCTAGTAGTATGTATTTATTGGCAATATTGGCAAGTTCAGCCATGTTTGGTTACGGCGGAACTTATCAATTTGAATTTTGCAATATTTCTATGTTATAAGCAATAAAAGTTACAATTGAGCAAGTATTCAGGTGATCTTGACGAAACTACAACTACAGGTTGTACTGCTTTCTCTATAACCAGATTCGCAGTGATTTGTGGAGGAATCGATACGGCTTCTCGAAGCCTTACCGCGCTGTTGCACTTTGCACCCGACTGCATCAGCGTAAACGATGCGCAAGCAAGAAATCCGTCAGATGATATTGCACAATTTAAGTGCCTTGTTCACAGACCTAGTAGTCTGTTAACGGTTTTGTTCGTCGGTTTAGAATGCTTAGATTTATGTAGGTACACAATAGCTTAGTGTTTACAGATGAGGATATAGTACTCTAAGTCTAAGTTAGAAATCGAAGACAACGGCCAAGACGTCAAGTTGTTGCATGATTCTTAAATAAACCACAAAGAGTTCTAAAATATTCTAAATCATTTTAAAAGTCAAACTGACATCACGCTCCATGAAGAAAATATTTTCCCAATAAGAGTTAAACAGGGATTTCGAAGGTATTACGCAGGACACCGCTACTAGGCTGAGGATCGCATTTCGAGGTAAGCATCACACAAGGGTGGAAGGACTATCACACAAGGGTTTGATATATAATAAAAAAAAAATGTTTAACGAAGCAAGATATCTAAATATGGAACTGCACAAGCATAAGAAGAAAATTAATTTAAATTCCATCAACATTCCAGTTACTTGTGGTTATATCCTACTTTATATAAGCGAGAGAAATTATGAGGATTGTGAGGATCACGCGTAACTTTTTGAACAGACGCTACGGGCAGAAGCTAGTCCATTCTAACTCCTGGCATTATGTGATTAAAGTCGGATTCTATTAAATGGAATCCACTTTATTCCATGTATATGTAAAGCCCTTTAGCGAGGTCATGTGACTTAGAAAGTACTGTTTTCCCCAACGTTCAGAGTTTGATATCGTTTTCTAATCCTTGCACCGTGTATGCCAAGGTTCAACTTACAAATATTGAATAAAGGCGTTGATCCAATCAGTAGCTTAGTCGGGGGCCATAGGTGTCATCTAGGTGAAAGACTCGTTGGATTTTTTCATCCAAGGGTTTACTTTTGTCCTCATCGCTCCATGATATACTCATAAATGCTCAGCGTTTACACTGGTCTAGTCAGTAACGATATTGGGATCTTAATCTCAGTAATATCTGTCAGTTGTGTCTCAGTTATGTCCCATCTCTATGTCATCATCATTAACATGTAATAGAAATTCTTGTCATTTCCCGTTAACTGGGTCGTAACCTATGCCTTTTATCCTTCATTTGAATATTCATCAATGAATTTATTCTTATCTATCTCATTTTATTGATTTCATTAGAAACAGTCTATTAATTTTGAATGCGATTTTGTCTCGATTTCTTTCGAGCTGTATGTCTGACCTTTATAAGTTTAGAGGTACAAAATACGAAAAATTGATGAAATTGTGATTAAAATAAGGCATTAGTGCACCAGGGGAATGAAAATTATATGTCAATGATCAAGATAATTGAACAAAATGTCGTCGATGTATACACTTAACAGTTTTAGGTTAGCCTGAAAGTTAAGTTGTTACTTATTGCGTTAAGATATTTAAAACAGTTGCATTTCTTTAAGTTATAGGAGAAGATTCTAGCAAATGTTTTAGTAGATAAATATAGCACATAAAGTCGCCATAATTTATCATACATTTAGATTTGACGACGTATCAAACCAGTATTTAATAAAAAAAATACTATAAATGTTATTCAATGCCACAATGGCGTCTAAAATGAGTCATAATGACCTTATTAGACGTGAACGTAAGAGTATGGCCTTATCGTTCTATGTAGGAAGTCACGCAGAAATGGTAGACGGTAGATTGTCTGCTTTGTGTAATCTGTGACCTCAGATCCAAGTCAACAGCCGGATCAAGGTGTATCATGGGAAGACAATCTTCCTATTGATGATTATATATATTGAGATAAACTACAGCAAAATAAGTATATTACTTACTTCATGATTTGATACGTGATAAGTCACAATGATAACACTATTTTTTATTTTATTTAAAGAGAGCTTTTCAAGAGTTGTAACACTAGATGGCGCAATATTTTGTATTGTACTTCTAACCATTTTCCAAGATTTTTTATTTTAGTCAATTTTTGTCTTGACTTCGAAAATTTACCATTCAGTTCATTGAGTATGAACTCAATTAACGAGAGAAAGCCTCCGATATTAACTTAAAAGTTTATTTAAGATAACAATTTATTAATGGGCTCATTTTACCTGAGACTTGAGTCATAATAACCTCAAATATACTCGCGAATCTGCTCTTATCTTGAACTCGAGTTTTAGCATCGTGTTACCGATCCCATTAGCTAAATGTGACGCAACCCACCCTATGTTACGACCTGATGGCTAAGTGCCTAGTGTAACGTAGTACACGGTTCTAGTTAATATAAAATTATCACAATGTCTATTATTTAAAAATTTAAACAAATTTACTTAAAACTAAACTAAAACTAAAATTAAATAAAAGAAAATATATAATACCTAAACTTATTTACAATTAAAATAATAATAAACATATATTCACATAAAAACAAACTAATTTATCAACACTACTTACGATAGAAATTGGTCAACTCAAGAACGGCTGATTCTGCATTAGTGTCTGCAACATGCCGCGTTTTTATGTAGGTAGTTTATTTCTTATATCTCGATGCACCGTTAACCGGTCATCATTGGCATCATTTCCTTGGTACGAGACACACGATATACGTTCTCATCCCAGAACGTCCTTGCGTCGTGATTTGAATTGTGGAAGAAGTGAAAGTTTTATACTAAACTTATACCAGTATACGAGTACCTAACAACTAACTAAAGTGTTAAGACCTAAGTGCTATTCAAACCCGAAATTCGGTAAGTGGCGAACTATTATTTCATTTTAGCATCCCTTAGGTAATCTTACTTTCTAGATATTTTTTAAATGGTAATTTGTGTATTTGACTTAAATTGTGTTCTTTGACCGCAACTATAGAAATCATCCTACCTTCAAAGTAAAATATTATCAATCTTATGTTGCAGTAAGTAATTCGGACTTTTTTCAAAGTGTTCAGTTCTTTTTTTTTCTCTTTAGACTTATTGTTAAGTTACACATTAGTTGCATTTTTTTAGTGTTTTATATTTTTGTTCTTTTTAGTTCTGTGCCTGTGATTTTTTTTATTTTATTGTTTTCTCAAAATTCATCCTCATTTTCATTCATTTCAACCAAAACGTTAATTAATTTCATTCATTTATTTTGTAAAGAACAGAGTATTTTTTTATTAGTTCTATAAAACCAGTCCATTTTTTTTAGTTCACTATTTGCAAAATTTCGGTTTTGATATTATGGCTTATCCAATTAAGTTTTTATCGTTGCAAAAATCAGAGCTTGAATACGAGGTAGATATTAGAGGTACGACTCCCGGAGCCACCGTACAAGAACTTCGCAAGCAAATTGTTAAATTAATTCCACTCTTTCCTTCTGATGATATTTTAAATTCATCTTTAAATATAGAGGATGATCTTAAAGGTGTCTCAAATGTTTTAACTAAGATTAAAGCAAGTTTCGATGCTGATGTTGACCGCACCAGTCTTTTGCGAATACAAAACTTGATTCATCATTTATACCATCGTCTTAATAGAATAACTCGTAGCGAAGATGTTGCACACGCTTATGATTCTTGCGTTGACCACTTTAAAAAATATTTTAATAAATTTAACTCTTTAAAAGATAAGTATTTAGCCGACCCGTTAGCCTCCTCTGCTAGCGTTAGTGAAATTTCACCTTCTTTAAACCCCATAAATGTCTCAGTCACTTGCGATCGTACCTCGCAAGACATCAACAAACTAAAATATGATGGCAATAGTTGCGTCCGTTCCTTCATCCAAAGAGCAAATGAATTTAAAGAGGCTAGGAATATGTCAGATGAAAAATTACTTTCACATGCAACTGAGATATTTTCTGGTAATGCACTTCATTGGTTCCGAAGTAACAAAGATCTTATTTCTGATTGGAACTGTCTCTTGAATAGACTCAAAGAAGATTTCGATAAGTCTGATTATGATTATAGACTTTTATCTGAAATCCGTTCTAGAACACAGGGTGAGACCGAAAACATAACTATATATTTGTCTATTATGTCTGGGTTGTTTTCACGTTTGTCGAAAACTCCTTCAGAAGAAAGCAAATTGGAGATAATTTTACATAATATCCGTCCCTGTTATTCCAATATATTAGCTTCGGTTCCCGAAATTAAATCCATTGAAGAGCTGAGATCTTTGTGTACTAACTTTGAGAAGGTTCAAGCGCGTCTTTCACATTTTCGTGAACCACCAGGTCCTTCATCGGATACATTAGCGCCTGAGTTTGCATACTCTAAACCGAAACCTTATAATAAATATGACAATTTTAATAGAAACAATAATGCACAGGGTTACAGCAAACAAAATGAAAATAAAAATGGTTATGCTAATTTTAACCAAAAATATTTAGCTGCTATTGATACACCAAAGCGTCGTTATTGCCCGAGATGCCGTACGGATACTCATGGCCTACGCCAATGTACAGCAGACAAATCCAATATTCTTTGTTTTGTTTGTGGTAAGAAAGACGTTAAGACACCAGAGTGTCCCGACTGTAACCAGAAGAAAACTAATTTAAAACCAATTTCAAAAAACTAGTTGGTCAGAACTGTGACAATAGCAATTTTGATAAAGAAGATTGGAAAAACTGGTTACAAACGATCTCTAATTTTTTCAAAATTTATAAAGTTGTTTCAGTTCTTTCTTGTAAACCAAATAACGATTTGAGACCTTATGTTTCTGTTAAAATAAACGACCTTGTTATAGCAGGATTGCTAGACTCAGGTTCTGCGGTTACTATAGTAGGCAATAATGCACAAAGAGCACTTTTCAATCAGGGTCTTCAACTTGAAAGCAGCACTTTGAATCCTACTTTTCTTGTAGCTGCTGGAGGCCAGAAATTAAATAGCATTGGTTCTATGAATCTTCCCATTCACTTTGAAAACCAATTTCACATCATTAAGGCATTAGTAGTCCCTGAAATTGAAAATAATCTTATTCTAGGAATTGACTTTTGGCGCAAATTTCAAATCTGTCCAAAACATTTGCACTCAATTACTATTGGTCCTACTAGTAACAACATTGCCTCTGTTAATAAAGATACCTTTTTGCAAAATTATGATACCCTTAGCAACACTGAAAAGGTCATGGCAGATAACGTCATGCGTCAGTTTGAAGAAATTTCTTCAAAAGTCAAAGGTCTTGGCAATACCAGTTTGATCACTCATCGTATTGATACTGGAGATACTCAACCGATCCGTCAGCGCTATTACCGCATGTCGCCTGAGAAACAACGTATTCTTGTGGAACAGGTAGACGAAATGTTGGCTCTCGACGTTATCGAACCCTGTGAAAGCGCATGGTCTTCCCCAGTGTTAATTGTGACCAAAAAGAATGGCGAGCCTCGATTTTGCTTGGACAGCCGAAAGTTAAATTCAGTGACGAAGAAGGACGCATATAATTTGCCCTACGTCTCTGAGATCTTAGATAATCTTCGCGATGCGAAATATTTGT
The DNA here is from genome assembly GCA_937001555.2 of Hypsopygia costalis. Lineage (NCBI taxonomy): Eukaryota > Metazoa > Arthropoda > Insecta > Lepidoptera > Pyralidae > Hypsopygia > Hypsopygia costalis. Next base: position 20,038,780 of record OW443340.2, read on the forward strand.
CAAGCATCGATCTATCTAAAGCATTTTGGCAAATCAACATAAATCCTGACGATCGAGACAAAACAGCTTTTTACGTCCCTGGCAGAGGCACATTCAGATTTAAACGTACTGCCTTTGGCTTAACTAACGCTCCGGCCACTCAACAGCGTCTAGTTGACTTACTTTTCAGTGAATTCGACCAGAAAGTTTTTGCATATTTGGATGACGTCATTATTGTAAGTAACGACTTTAACAGTCACGTTTCTCTGCTTCTTTGCGTATTAGACAAATTAAAACATGCTAATCTAACAATTAACCAGGATAAATGCTGTTTCTTTCGTGATAAACTCAAATATCTTGGTTATGTCGTGGATAGTGGTGGTCTCAGAACTGATCCTGAAAAGGTGCAGGCCATACTTCAATATCCTACACCTTCATCAAAAAAGGACGTCAAACGGTTTATAGGCACTGCCACTTGGTATCGTAGGTTTATACCAAATTTTAGCACCATAGCAGCTCCGTTGAACAAATTAACGTCTAATAAGAAGAATTCCCCTCCTTTTGAGTGGACTAAAGAAGCAGAAGCTGCATTTTTAAAATTAAAGGAATGCCTAGTATCAGCACCAGTCTTATCTTGTCCCAATTACAACCTCCCGTTTGAGGTACATACGGATGCCAGCAACTATGGTATCGGTGCAATGCTTACCCAAACCATAAACTCCAAAGAACACCCCATTGCTTACATGAGTAGATCACTCTCCGCACCTGAACGAAATTACAGCATCACTGAGCGCGAGACTTTGGCTGTGATTTCTGCTCTGGAGCATTGGAGGTGCTATTTGGAGAACGGTAAACAGTTCACGGTATACACCGACCACAGTGCACTTAAATGGTTTCTGTCCTTGAACAATCCTACGGGAAGACTGGCTCGCTGGGGCGTGCGTTTGTCATCCTTCGATTTCGAAATCAAGCACCGTCGTGGCTCGGATAATGTCATTCCAGATGCGCTCTCTAGAGCCATCCCTGTAAGTGCCATCAGCACATCGAACGTTTTTGGTACCACATCCGATTCTTGGTACAAAAACACCTACAACGGTTGCCTTAATAATCAACAAAATTTTCCAAATTTTATTATAAAAAATAATAGTTTATTTCGGCTTAGCAAGGACAAGTGTGAACTAAAGTCTGAATTTTCTTGGAAGGAGGTTATACCGAGCGAGTTGCGTGAGCAAATCATTTACGAAAATCACTCCGAGCCTACAGCCGGACATCTTGGTATCTTTAAAACCTACAAACGGATTGCTTTACGTTACTATTGGCCCGGTATGTACAAAGATGTAGTGAAATTTGTAACATCGTGTGATAAGTGCTTGTCTCATAAAATCCAAAATCACACTACTTTAGGAGAAATGGGACGTCCAAAGCAATGTTCACGTCCATTTCAGGCCATTTCAATAGATTTAATGGGTCCTTTGCCTGTTAGTCGTAAGCAGAATTCATATATTTTCGTAGTTACATGTTGTTTTTCAAAATTCTGTTTAATCTTTCCAATCAGAAGTGCTACTTCGCAGATAATTACAAAAATTTTACAAGATTCTGTTTTTCTTGTTCACGGCGTTCCCCAAACTATATTTCTTGACAATGGCAGCCAATTCACTAGCACTCATACAGAAACTTTTTTCAAAAAGTATAATGTGCCAAATATATTCTTTTCCCCTAAGTACACGCCACAAATTAATACGGTCGAGCGTTATAATAGGACAATCATAACATGCCTATCCACATTCGTCGATGAAGATCATAGGTCTTGGGACACTCAAATCCCTTCAGTTCAGTTCGCTATCAATAACTCGGTGAACGAAGCTACTGGATATACCCCTTCGTTCTTAGTTTTCGGTAGGGAATTGGTTACTTGCGGCACACATTACGTGGATAACGACCTCGGTGATGAAGTAGTTTTTCTACCACGTGATGTTTACGCCGAAAATCTGGGTTGCTTATCAAAAATATTTGACAAAGTACAATTCAAGCTTTGGCAAGCGCACGTTAAAAATACTAGTCACTATAACCTCAGGCGCAAACCTGCTGAATTTAACGTAGGTGATATAGTGATGAAAAGAACCTATGTACTAAGCGACAAACATAAGTACTTTAGTAAAAAACTGGCACCAAAGTACTTCAAATGTCGCGTAATAGCCAAAAAGTCTCCATTAGTATATAATTTGGCTGACATGTCAGGCAAAGATTTGGGTACTTGGCATATAAAAGATATTAAATTAGCCAATACCTCATAATATAATATAAGTTTTTTTTAAATTTCTTGTGTACAATTTTATACCCACCAATTATACCTATATAAAAGCATTGCATATATCGCTAGTTTTTTTAAGTTAGACAGAGTATAAAATCTGCTTAACTTATATCATGTTTATATGAGTGCCATGGTAAATTTTTGTATAATATTTGCCACGGTTGTTTGAATGTAGATAATATGACTGAAGAGGTATAAAAGATGATGTATGAATAGAAAAAACAAACGTATTTACTAAGAAGATGCGGATTTTATTAAAAGGGAATAAAATCCTTGGGTACGAGAGGGGGTAGTGTAACGTAGTACACGGTTCTAGTTAATATAAAATTATCACAATGTCTATTATTTAAAAATTTAAACAAATTTACTTAAAACTAAACTAAAACTAAAATTAAATAAAAGAAAATATATAATACCTAAACTTATTTACAATTAAAATAATAATAAACATATATTCACATAAAAACAAACTAATTTATCAACACTACTTACGATAGAAATTGGTCAACTCAAGAACGGCTGATTCTGCATTAGTGTCTGCAACATGCCGCGTTTTTATGTAGGTAGTTTATTTCTTATATCTCGATGCACCGTTAACCGGTCATCATTGGCATCATTTCCTTGGTACGAGACACACGATATACGTTCTCATTCCAGAACGTCCTTGCGTCGTGATTTGAATTGTGGAAGAAGTGAAAGTTTTATACTAAACTTATACCAGTATACGAGTACCTAACAACTAACTAAAGTGTTAAGACCTAAGTGCTATTCAAACCCGAAATTCGGTAAGTGGCGAACTATTATTTCATTTTAGCATCCCTTAGGTAATCTTACTTTCTAGATATTTTTTAAATTAAATTTGTGAATTTAGATAGTGTTTCTAGTAATATCTAAATAAAAGTAACATTACGTCGAGTGTAGAAACTCATAGATTTTTCGCCCGGGCGCGGAGATCTTCTGCTACCGCCCGGTATAGAAATAAATTAAATCTAGAACATTTTTTTTATTGAATTGTTATCTTTGAGAACAAGTAGTTAGTTTTCTATTGTAAACTCTGTTCTTGTTAGTCCATCAGCCACAGTCATTGCACTAAACGTAGGTACCTAGGTCCATCACCATCACCTCATATCATCATCATCACTTCTCGTGGAAAAATGGCTGGCCGTCATAATATATTTATAGCATTTCACTGACACTGGCCATCACTTCCAGGGTTCCAGTTTCGGACTACAGAATAGGAGATACCCGTACGGGCACATACTACCTCAGCACATAAATACCTGCCTACTTGAGTCCTGGACAGCCGCAAGATCAAGCCACCGGCAACTCCACTCCCCAGCACTGGACCCCAGGACAGTACCTCTTGACTGGGAAACCAGAACTACCGGCATAGTAGGGCCTCTAAACTCACCCCTGAGCTATTATATATATTTTTTTAATAAATTATATTTTGTTAATTAAGTGTTGTGTTGCTCATTTATAGCACCTCACGCACAAACGCTTCACTATAGATATTTATACAGAAATACTAGATCTCCGTCCGCAGCTTCGTTTGCGTTAACTTAATATTCTACTAGCTTTTGTCCGCTAAATATCAAACCAGAAAGCCAATACTCCTAAGTTCCTAACTATTTAACAACTAAGAATGAAAGATGACTGAACCGAGATTGAATTACATATTTATTGACTGAAAAGTGGTATTCAGCTCGTAATAATTGTAATATAGTTTCGATAGAATTTCAGTCTTATTTCGATTGAGTCTCATGTCGATTAATTTGAAAACCAGTTTCGACTGTATTATAAATTTTTGTAACATGGAATGAATTTATGAGTATAAAAGAAATTGCCCGCCCTAAATGGGCGGGCAATAAGCGGGAAATTTCTACCTCTGAGCTGCCTATTCACTTTTTCCCCGCTTTTGTATCACTTTTAGCGACTACGATCACTTTTCTCCCGCTATTGTATCACTTTTAGTAATTACAATCACCTTTATCACTTTTCAAGCGCTACTGTATCACTTTACAAACTCTCAGTGTCGTTAATATCGCTATGTGGGCCTTTTATAAAGTTGTACAGAAGCGATAGAGAAGTTCTTATAGCACTTATCTATGTAGATTTAGCATTTAAATATATCCCTTCGTATAACGCTTGTGTGCTAGTTGAGCTCCTCGCACCCTAAATGCTGCAGTATAAAATCGATAGACAATGGACGAGGTAGGTGGAACATCCAGAACATATAGTTGTATATAATGATCCCTCTGTTGGCTTAGTTACTGACATACAAACATAGGGGAGGCTAGCAATTACAGGTAAACCGAGCGAAGCTAAGCTGTCCAATTATGTCCGGGATTATTATCATCGTGTACACACAGAGATGAGATATTTCCGAAAATATTGTCAAAATTACTAGAAAAATAACATACTTAATTTTTGAATCCTTTTTTTTTTAATTTCCTTCCTCAGAGATATTATTTATTCCATTCTGGGATCGTCATTTTCCGATTACGCTATTCCCAAGAATTTTGCTGCTAAGCATAAATGTCCTGTGACCATCAACGTTTCATGCAAGTTTGGGGGGTTTCAATTTCTTTTACAAGCTTTCACTATTTATTTAGTTTCACCTGTCTCGATGTTTGTTTGTCCGTAATCAATTTTTGCGAGTTAAATTTAATCCACTTCCCGCTTACCGATTGAGCTGAAATTTGGCATGCGTATGTAAATCGTATGACAATATAATATTATCATAACATCGAGCTGATCTTAAGGTGTAGGCGAAAGATGGCCATAGGAACTTGGTAATTAAACGGCGCAATCCCATCGAGTTTGGGCTCGTACGATTCGTCTTGACGAGTAGCCCAGAGATGTGAACAGTATTCCATATGAGGCCTAACTTGGGCTTTATACAGTTGAAGGCGATGCTGTGGTGTGGCTTTTATTAAATGGTTAAAATTATTTTTAACTTTTTAGTTCTTTTTACCAATTAACAAGTAATAAAAGCTTGTTTTTAAAAATGTTTTTTTTTCTTTTAATTTTATTAAAGTTGAAGTCCAAATTTATGTGCTTATGTTATACACCAAGAAACTACACATAATCAAATACGATTAACAAATCAGACGCTGTTGAAAGAGAAGTTGCAAAGTACAACATCGATTTTACTATGAAATTTGGCATAAGTACCAATGTATATAATCAACATGTACAGTTCATCACAAATCAAGCATAACATTTTGACGTTTGAACTGCCCTTATGTCGACGTAATAAAGATGTTTTTACAGAAAAACTAATTCAACTAATGTGTGATTGATCGTACGTAGTGTAGTATAGGTAAGAAAGGTAGGATAAAGTGTATTTTGTAAGCTGCCCGACTGGAGATGTACCTTCACCTCACAGAATACCGAAGACAAATAACAAATCCCTTGATATATAATGTTAGTAAATATGAAATTGCTTATTAACATTTGTTATCATTTCACTGATGGTACTCTTAGAGACGTATTTAATGCAAGAAGTTCAAGGCTAATATTAAAATGTCAGATCTTTGATATTAAGTGACATTAACTCGTTTATCCCACGACAAGTTGACATCTAAGCATCATACGATGTGGTGACGCCACCAATGTAAATCTTAGACAAATACAGGCACAGAGTGCGAGTTCTCAGTTTACCTAACCTCGAGAATTATCTATTGGAGAAATCTTTTATGAATTGAGCAGTAGGTACAAGGGAGGATCAGTAATCAATTTTTCAATATATATCTTAAATGATGAAAATAAGATGATGTCGTTACGCGTGTCAGTCTAACAGAACACACAACTTAAGCAACGTCGACCGCAACCTGCCTATGGATGGGTTAATTTATCTCAAGCTCCTCCGTGCTTCGGAGGGCACGTTAAGCCGTCGGTCCTGGCTGTTGTCATTGTATGACAGTCGTTAAGCCAAGTCAGTGGCCTTAGGGCGCCTTGAAAATACTGGCTCCCGCCAACCCGCAGTCTAACAGCGTGGTGGAGTATGCTCTAAACTCCTTCGGTTGTGGAGACCCGTATCCTAATAGTGGGACGATTATGGGTTGATGACGTATATCTTAAATAGCTTAGTCGAAGTAATCGAATGAGATCACTTTTCGCATCCACTCTTTACATAAATAATAACCGGGCGAACACAGGGGCGGGTCACTAGTCATTTATACTATAAAAAGATCTCACTGAAAGCGGTATAGCCATTTTCTTGTTCTCCCGCTGCTGTCCAGTTCGTGACTACGAGTTTTTGTTTTCTCTTCTATTTAGGTATACTTCAAAATCCCATAAAACATTAATATTGTTTTATTTTATTAAATGTAACCATAGATGAAGTAAGTTTACGATAAATTTTATGGCATCTGAACAGAGTTTCCAAGGCCGGTGGCGCAATAACTATAAGACGAATTATTAATGCACGGTGCATTTACTTCGTAATGAAATACTGGGCAATAAAGTTCACACATCGAACACAAAGAGGTTTTACAACTGGAGATAGTAAACGACCGCTGTTAGGAGGACATATTGAAACAATGCCAATTCTGTAAGCTTTGGTAATCGCAATCTACTATTCTTAAAGTCAAGGTACCCTTGAAAGTACGTGGTTTAAATTATCAGGTCGACCAAATAGTCTAATCAAAGGAGTCACTTTCAAATCACCTAAGTTTAGGTATTTTTTTATACTACGTATGTAAATAAAAAGGGTCTATAGCTCCAAATAAACTTATATAGCTTACATACACGTACCTATAATATCCACATTTTAACGATTACAAATATTCTTTAAAAACTAACTTTACTTGCTTCACCTACGATGCGATTAGACACCAAATATTCGTGTATTTGGTTTTATCAGTCACGTACATCGTGCAGTTACGATGTTACACCAAAAACAAAAAAAAACCCAAAATTAGAAATATAAAACAGTCTATATTTCCCTTAAAATGCTGGCAACGGATCGACGACCTCTTGGTGTTGCTTATCGCCATGTTAGGTGATGATTGTTTTCCATCAGGTGACCCACATGCTCGTTTGCCCCTCTCTCATATAAAAAAAAGTTACGATACTAGCACAAAGACGATTTGGCTTATAAGAATGTCGATTTTAGGGCGTGGATGCAGGATGTGCAATATCCGCAATCAATTTGCCCAGTAGTGTAATGTATATGCGTTCAAATGTGAGTAGATACCGAAGCATAATTTATCGTTTAACCGTACGCAGTGCGTATTGAATGGCTTTGGCATGTGGTTAGTATGTATTATGAAATGAATTTTAAGTACGTTCTGCTTCTAAATTAATACAAGTTGATACTTAGTTCATTTTGCCACTAATATCCTTGCGCCTAAAAAAGAAATCTAGATACACGGCAGAGATATTTCATCATGATCGTCTAAGCGTGTTCAATCGATCATAAGACCTTTATATGAAATCTTATGTAACCTCACACACCTATCTGCCCTTCCTGATTCGGCGCGGATAGGTATGCGAGATGTCATAGTATAAAGAATTCTAAAAATTATTTCGTTCGGCTATGGGCAAATCTTTAGGCTATGGTAACCGGTAACTGCTCAAACCACGCCATATTCTTGGCACCCGATGTACTATAAAAATATTCCATCGCCATGTACAGTTTCTATTACAAACATTAACTCATTGAGTAACCCTAAACTTTCTATTGCATACACGGTTAAGTAATGGGAAATCAAACGTAATCCTGGTTAAGCTTAAAAGGACCGATAGACTTACACAACACTAAGCAGAGTTGTCTCCCACGCCAGTGTCTTAACAGGTGTTAGAACCTTTCAATTATTAGCAAGTCTTATGTGACGCCTACATGCCAACCGCTTTGGTCATAATTGAGGTTTCGCTTTTTTAACGCATAATATCATCATCATTCGCTGCATCACTTGATACCACGTATCACCATTATCAATCGGTATCTACCCAGTGCTATACTTATGTTTTACCTAATGCAATCCATCATCTACGATCTGATCTCATCGGCTGAAAACCTTTTCACTGTTTTCTTGCAATAGACTTTGTTTCAAACATACTCTTTAGCTGTTATTTTATTTGGGAACTATATTTTTTTATTTGAAATGTCACACAATAGAGATGTTTTTGTGATTACGTATCTGAATCCTCTCAACATCAGCATTAAAAGCTACTTTGTTTCATACTTATGCTTTAGCTGTATATTTTATTTGGAAACTATAAACTTTTATTTGAAATGTCACACAATAGAGATGTTTTTGCGATTACGTATCTGAATCCTCTCAATATCAGCATTAAAAGCTACTTTGTTTCATACTTATGCTTTAGCTGTATATTTTATTTGGAAACTATAAACTTTTATTTGAAATGTCACACAATAGAGATGTTTTTGCGATTACGTATCTGAATCCCCTCAATATCAGCACTAAATGCTAATTTCTTAGATATAATTTGTTATAGAGCAAATTTTGTTCTATCACAAAATGTATCTAAACAACATGCCAAATTTGTAGCCAGTAGTACCGTTTGGTTTTTGAAGGTTGTGACTGACAATCAAACAAACTTCAGAGTGAGGTAATAATAGTTCCATTTTACAATTATGGTTTGAATCACTAAAACGATCGTTTTACTACAAGTCATCTAGCTAGACTCAAATTCCCTGTTAAAAATTGTAAATGATAGCAATTTGCACAAATTATACTATCGTATGAATACATAATATATTAAGAGAAGCGAAGACGTAATGAACGTGTTTGTACGAAGCTAGACACAAATAAAGAAATACATTAATAATACTGATGCAATACACAATGCAAAGATGAGACTCGTATGTTTGCCTGTCAGGGTCAAGGGTATTCAATTCAACAATTTTAAATTAAAATAGTTTAAGTGATGAACCAGACGAGGTGTGCAAACTCTAGCGCACATTTAGGTCTATTATAAATATTGTCTATGCATTTTATTTTAAACGACTACTATACACTCACGCTTTGCATTTATTGTGTAGTGGTGAATCAACTACAGCTTATAAATTGTTATATACACACACTAACTTGCACTCACGACTTCTAGCGCGTGTGTCCCGCTGTTCCGTGGGAATTTTTAAAAAATTGACATGTAGGTATTCTATGACGTACAATAAAATAATATTTTATGATGGTAGTATACTCGTATGACGCAGCCGTTCGATAACAAAGGCCTTAGCGTCCGCTAAGGCCTTACGTTAAAATATCTATACGTCAAATTTGAACCCGAGTTGGGTGCTTTGCGCTGTGCGCTAAAGGATCCGTTAGTAACAGTAGTAGGAGTGGGTTGTGGGATAAAGGATTATGACGTAGGCATCCGCTAAGAAATTAATTTTAAAAAATCCTACGGGAACAGGGATTCGAAATCGCGGACGCAAACTAGTCGAATATATAATTTACACAACAATGTTGCAGTAACAACATGAATAAACAATTCCAGCATGTCACGACACTCTGCAGGCGATAAAAAAAAATCAACGCCACATTATGACAAGGATAATTTCTTACTCCTGTACTAGGTATTATCATTATAAAAGCTCAGACTACTCGTTTTCCTTGCTTGGCAGGTGGTCGGCATCCTGCTGTTATTTCATATTGCAGTGTACATGCACAGATTATTAATAATAAGCGCCTACGTTAGCGACTGTATACAAAATATTTGGATATAATAATTTGAAACTCTTTCTATGTGTCATTATCTGCCATTACTAATATAATAAACACGTAATTTTAGGAAGATTTCTCATTTCATCTTCAATCAACAATACCTGGGGCACTACCGCCTAACCTAAAGCCGATTCCCATCCAAATTTTTGAATGCAAAATACAGACATCAGCATAGATTTGTGGTCACTGTGTTTAACTTAGTCGAAAGAGCTCTAAAGTACTACCTGTTAAGCTAAACACAATTACCAATAATCTAAGCTGGAGTTTGAGATTGATCGGCTTCAGCTTAGGCGGTAGGACACCTGATTATATCAATAATATGTGATAGGAAAATAAAGCGATTTTGGAATGCCACATAAATGCAAAATAACATCAGACCTGAGGGCGATTTCTCGTAATTAAAATGTTGTCAAAATTAAATTCCGATCCAATCTCGATCTTACAAATGTCTTTTTTGTATTCTATTATCACAATATAAAACTTCAAAGTTTATTATAGAGTGATAATTAGGTAAAAATTTAACAAACTAATAATAGGAATCTGCTCGCAATAATAACTGATATTAAATAATTAATGAAATCAAGTATACAATTTTTAGTCAATTCATAATTCCATATCCATTTGGTACCCTTTTATTCTACGATGTAAATTGATAATGAGAATTGGCCATCCGTCGTTAATGTCGTTATGTATGGATCGCAATGTTGGATAAAGACAGGATGAATGAAGAATGCATGAAGCTGAGATACGAATATTGGGATGTAAGTGTGGTGTGGCAAAGAATGGGCGATAAGGACTACATAAGAGGAATTTTAAATATCGCACCTGTGACGAAAATATTGAGAGAAAATCGCCTTTCATGGTATGGGCATCTAATGTGGACGCATGAAAAGCATTTGACAAAAAGAACGATAAACTTGAATGTGAATGGATTAAATGAAACATAATATAGGAAAAGAGGTAACTGTAAAGGTGACTGCCGATAAAAACGAATGAAAGAAAAATGTATATTGCGCCGAACAAAAATAAAGGAAAAAGGACAAGTAAATGAATTATGTAGTCTGTATGAACTGTGAGTCATCCTACGAATTCTTTAAATTTAAATAGACATACAAGACTGTTTGTTTTCTATTCATATTGTTGCACAAGATGACACACTTCATGCAATCGTACCGACTTCCTTATAGACCCCGTTCATATCATTGCTGCTTATCATTTTCCTAATGTTTGGGATCAGGGCAATATTTATTTTTATTTCATAAATTTTTATCAGCCTCTACAGTTAACCCTTTCTTACCCATATTATCTTTTGCACAGGTAGGAAACTACCTGTGAAATTTGAAGAATGACGTCACATAGGTAAAAACCTACGTGACGTCATTCTTCAAATCCCGCAAGATATTAAGCGACACGTAAAATAATATTTACTGTCTATTCACATTGTCCCTTAAAATTTTAAGAATTCGCAGAACGATTCTCTCTATACAAACTACCTTCGTGACTGTTAGCACCTCCACATTTTTTTTAATATGAGGGTGGCAAACGAGCTTATGGGTTACCTGATGGAAAGCAAACCAAGGACCAAGGACTCACCGATTCGTTGCCAGCCTTTTAATGGACTCTTTTTGAAGGCTCCCATGTCGTAATTATTCGGAAATACCGCTGAGGGAAGTTGATTGTTTAAAAATATCTTCGGAAATGTACTGTGGTAGATATTTCTGAACAAAACGTTTGTTCTGTACCAGAGTACAGAACTCAGAAGTTCACGTCATATATGAGATCTGTGTTACCTTATAATTATTTTGTATAAATATAAACTCTTTAATTATTTTATTACTAATTTAATTTTTACTACTCTAAACAACATTTTTACGACATATGTATTACATTAGATGTGGTTTTATCAGTGCTGCGGTCATTAATCCCGGTGCTTCGCTGTAATTGCTTACTGCATTATTGCATCCTAACGAGAATGCGCTTAGTTGTTTACTCACGATGCAATTTAATAAAGTAGGTATTAACCAAGGTATAGACCAAGGTTATCATCTATACTAATATTATAAAGAAGTAAAGTTTGTGAAGTTGTAGAGGTTAATCCCTGGATCTACTGAAACGATTTTGAATATTATTTTACCAATAGAAAGCCACGTTATTTGTGAGTGTCATAAGCTATATATTAACCAGAAAAACTAAAAGAATTTTTCGTAAACGCGGATGAACCCGCGGACGGAAGTTAGTAATAATATACACCGTGAAATTTAATATATCGGACAAACTTTCAGGACTGATTTAAACATTCTCTTACAACATTTTTACGCAATAAAAAACAATAAATGTAGTATTCGAAATTTTTGGAAAAAATATCCTCAATAATCAAAACACTTGGTCAACAACAACAACAACATCGTGCGCCTAGCTCTCTTGGCGAGAAACATCCCTTACTCGCACCCCCACCCGCGCGCCCGCGCCGACTGTTCCCCCCGCTCAGATCTCAGTTCAGTTTGTTATTCACCGCTAAACGAGAAACAATAGTGAAAGTGATTTTTTTTCGCGCGCGTATTGTTGTGTTCGTAGTTCATACCTACTTCGAAATGGCGTTAGGGGCGGTTGGCCAATTTCGAGCTCCTGCTCACTCCCAAGGAAGCAGAAGCCCAAGGTCTTCCTTGTATAAAGCCGTACCCACACGACTATCTACGACTACGACTCTACGGTCCACCACACTACCATCATGTAGTTCATGAATATTTAAATAGCCAGATCGGACGAGGTTGGCCAGTACTGTGGCCGGCACGTTCCTAGGACCTCACACCGGTGGACTCTTTTCTGAGGAGTGAAATTAAAAAAACGAGTATTTGTGACTGAACCAGTCAGTGTGCAAGATTTGAAAGATCGCATAGTTAGTGCAATCCTCGACGCCGTTATTGCAGAAAGACGTATTTTAATATCTCTAAAAACAATCATATTAAGCGAACAGAACTTTGTATTGCTCAGAAAGGTGGTCACGTTGAAAAAAAATTACAATACGTGTAGTGCAAGTGAAGTGATACTGTGTTTTAAAAGTATTTGCCTGAACAACATTTTGGACTTTGTTGGACTGCAGGGTGAGTTAATTATTTAGTAATGTAAATAAAGACAAGTAACTAAATTATGATTAAACATGTTAACCAATAAATGATTGTAAATAACTGATATCAATCTTTTAAATACGTCAAAATTGCTTAGCTAAATTAACTAGGTAATTGATTCTGTCTATCGCAAAATGCGACGATAAAATTGAAGTAATTTTGTCGGTCCTACCTAAGCCCGAAAGCCGAAAGCGCAGAGGTCATTTACCTTTTCTCTGTGTGAGAAAAAAATTGATTGATAATAAATCATAGAATGGTCGTTATTACAATACCAATAACATTTTGGGGTGTAATAGGTTCATCAACATCTTTGAACCAAAGCCAACTTCACCTGCACGCGATGCACCCTGCTGACTGACAAACGAAGCTCTGGCGAAAAGAGAGGTATGGAGCGTAATTGTAAGCTACCCGACTGGGGAAGGTACCTCCACCTCACAGAATACCGCAGCCAAATAACACTTCCCTTGAGGGTTGTTGTGTTCCTGCGAGTGTGTGAGGTCACCAGAAAGGAAGGAGATGCTGCGTTGGCAGCGGGGGTGGTGACCCCAGCTGCCAACGCAGCGGGGTCTCCTACTTTTCCTTCCTTCCTTTCTTCTAAAATATCGCACGCGCGCTGGCGCGAGCGATATTTTATGTTGCGAGCGTTAATATGGCCACGGTAATCGCTTCACATCAGGCGGGCCGTATGCTTGTCTGCCACCCGACGTAGTATAAAAAAAAAACAAAGACACGCAGGCGCTGTTGCCGCTGTTGTCTGTTGTATGTGAGAAGCGAAGTGAATACGCAATAGGAATATGCAAGAGATAGTGCTACGCGGACGTTCATGATTAGACATTGCGGCCTACTGTTAACTTTCTCATCTTTCTGTCATTATGAATAAAGTTCATATTGGTTTAATTCAGCACCTGTTTCATAAATGACATGTTGCTATATCGAATTCATTCATTTGAATGGATTATTTCTCATTCCCACATACACAATGAATTTACTACAATTAGAGTGTTTGCAAATTCGGTATAAATTCAGGATATTTTCAAACTATTACAAATAAAAAAAAATGTATGGAAGTGTCATTTTTTTTGCTTGATTATTGTTCTAGGAATATTAACGAACACGCCATTTCATTTAGTAAGGTAATTAAAATTTCACGGTGTATAGCCGAACTTTTAAAATATGTAACAGATCAATAAAGAAGATAGACCCTAACTATAATAATATAATAATAACAATAAGTCACATGGATTTGGACAACACATTCTACGTCTGAAGTTTTCGATTTTCCGTTTAATCAAGCATAAGATTTCAAAATTTCAAGTGGTCAAATATTTTTATATACATCTTTAACCTTATTTGAGTTCGTGTGATTTTGAAATTATAACAATAAACTGGAAATTGCAACGCGTAGTGCCACATGCGGCCTCCAAAACCTTGCGGACTCCAAAACCTTTCTCCCCCATTAGCAATCGCTGATTCGAACGAAGTGGCCGACCCACTGTGAATTGCTCCAATTCAGTATGCTGAAGGCTTTGTCCACAACTTTGGTCCTCCGTCTGATTCTTCGGTTTGGGTTTTATCCTTTAGTGAATCCCCGTGCATAACTCTCTACATCGCTCGCTACCTTTAGTCACAGGACCAGCCCTGTAGTCAAGAGTCCAAGTCTCTGCATCGTAGGTTGTAGGATGCACTGGTTTGAACTATCTGACCTAATTTCTACTAAAACTGTTTTTGGTACCACGTTCAGTCTAAAATAAGTAACATGAGGATAACATGATAACGTCACCTGAGGAGAATACGAAGCGAGTTTCGCGAACTTTTAATCACGTAGGATAACCCCATTACCACATGAGTCATATATTTTGTTTAAAATAACTGTCTGTAATTACATATTTCATGTTTTCTGGTAGTAACTTTAACTAACTAAACCGCGATCCGACGTCGATGTGTCTTTTATAAGGGTGACAATAAATATACGACCCGCTTTCTGGACGCTACAATAACTAACAAACGATGACGGCGGTGCATGTTAACAACAGAGAATCGCACAGTTTTTGTTATTTGTAAGTACCAGGAGCGTGCGTTGTATCGTCCTAGAAGTTTCTAGTGACCTCACTCACCCGCAAGACACATCTACCCTTCAGCAAATTGTTATTTGTCGTGCAAATTCAACATCTGACCATTACTGAAAACCATTGTGCTTTTGTGGTTTGTGTTTCACAGAGCTAATTGACTCATAAGCAGGGCGTATGTAACACGTGCAGGTGATGCTAGCTTTGGCTTTAATAAATGGTCACTTATCATCACTTAATATTAAATAAGAAACATACACTATACCTTTTCCAGATAAAGCGATCCTATGATAGCATAAATTCGAAATGATGCATAGTTAGTGCAATTCCGTATATAATGCTAGGCAAATAGGTTTATTTCTAACGTGAGTTTCGTTAAAGGCTACTCAAATATTTTACTATATTCGAACAGTCCCCGAAGCACCGTTACCTGAGGACGCCCGCTTCCCACCAGCCTCTTACCACTCAAGTACAACTTGCCTCCATACCATACAAACAGGTATTAGGTGAATGGGCACGGTGGTTGCGTCACTGATTTTACTTAAGTCCCTTTAAGTCTCAGTCACACTATGAGAAATGTACTAGCTACAAATGTTATCGCCAGTAGCAAATTCGCTCGTGGTGACTAACACCGTGAAGTACCGCAATAAAAATTCACACTATAACATGCTCATAAGATTTGAGCAACGTTCAATTGGAATAAAGCATGAACGCTATCTGCCATGACTACAGCAATTGCGCGAATTGTAACAGAGTAGATGCTGCGAATAGGAAAATAACTGTTCTCTATCTATGGTTACAGCATAGAGTTTTGTTTTCGCGAATTCTGTTGGTTACAACATGATCTAAAGGGTTATTGTGTTCCTGTGATTGAGTGACGACTCCGGGAAAGAAGGAATTGCTATGTTGGCAGTGGAGGTGGTGGAACGTATGCTTGCATGCCACTCGACATAATTTTAAAAAAGGTATACAGCAGATAGAAACGATAATGTTGACACTTCGCTAGTAGTAGAGTACTCGCTACGAGTAAACTCGCTCCGTTTCAACGCGCCATTAGACTAGTTTTAGCTCAAGAGAGAAATTTTAACTCACCAGAAACATAACCTATATGTATATTGACCCTATACATATAGGGTCAATTTCTCATTTTCACTATAAGATCATATCAAAAGAAGTTAAGGCCCGAAAATCAACGTAATAAAAGAAAATGTAAAAGTTTTCTAGCATTGACTATTAATACATTTTAAGTTACACTTGACGTTTTTTTTTTTTAAATAATCCGACTAATAGTGTAGCACAAAGCTACAACTTGGAAGAGTTCTAAGAAAATATACATTTCAATATTACTTTAAATATACTCGTAATTTGTGTGTTGTAACTGAGCAACTTACACTTCAAATAGTAAATATAAATAATCATCACGAATTCACAAAATATGGCAACTAAGTATGTAGCTACATAAAATGCTATTGAACTCGAGTCTGTCTTCCGCTATGTGATCTTACATTACACGTTTCTATAATTTAAAGAGGCTCGTTAAGTGAAATCAGCAAGTCATTATTTCGTCGAAATATATTGATGACATGCTGTTTCCGCGCAGTCAACTAGCATTATGTCTTGTTAGAACACATCAGTATATTCTACAACCGTGTTTTGTAATCTTCGTTCTTAAATGTATTTTCAAACACGCAACACAAATAAACCGACATGAAGGGCCTGTGAAGATTTTTACTATACTACGTCGGATGGCAGACAAGCATACGGCCCGCCTGATGTGAAGCGGTTACCGTAGCCATATTAACGCTCGCAACATAAAATATCGCTCGCGCGCCGCCACCCCCGCATCGCAGCATCTCCTTCCTTTCTGGTAACCTCACTCACTCGCAAGAACACAACAGTTCAAGGTAACCGTTATTTGGCTGCGGTATTCTGTGAGGTGGAGGTACATTCCCCAGTCGGGTAGCTTACAATTACGCTCCCTACCTCTCTTTTCGCCAGAGCTTCGTTTGTCAGTCAGCAGGGTGCACCGCGTGCAAGTGAAGTTGGCTATGGTTCAAAGATGTTGATGAACCACTTACACTCCAAATTTATTAAGACCATAATGCGCAAATGGGTCATTAGAACATTATAAGTCTTTGGTAGCCTCTCCATGGATGAGTCTATTGTAGCCTGTACATGATTGGGTTTGTTTATCTCGAGCTCCTCCGTGCTTCGAAGGACACGTTAAGCCGTCGGTCCCGGCTGTTGTTGTTAGATGACACTCGTTAAGCCAAGTAAGTGGTTTTTAGGCGGTTTGAAAACACAGGCCTCCGTCGACCCCCACTTGAGCAGCGTGGTGGAGTATGCTCTAAACCCCTTCGATTGAATGGAGACCCGTGTACAGCAGTGGGATGAATAAATAAAGGTTAGCGAAGAAAGAGACGAAGAAGTCTTTGGTAGGTAAGCGAAGAGAATCGTAGATGTCTATCCTAATTAACCTTTAAGACTGCAGAACAGACTTTCAGAGTCATAGACGCGATTTGGAATCTGCGCTATATACTCATTATACCATTATACGATAAATAAATAGAATAATGTCTTATCTTATTTAGAAGACTTAAGATTAAAGCTAAAGAAATTTCAACAAATATGTATCTACGAGTAAGTATACCTAGGTTACTAACAAAAAGGTTACTAAAAAAAAAAAGCTGAAAACTTTGTTTACTTTGTTTGAACATGTTAATGTGTGGAATTATCAGTCAGATACTCTTGATGAAGATTATAGAGTTTTTAACGTCATGACGCAAGGAGCCGAAATGGTGGCTAAAACCGCGGGGCATAGTAATTACTATAAACCGACGTCATCTTTGCATTTGTGATTATTTCATCAAATAAGTAAGTATACCTACCTCCATAAAGGTTGTGTCACAAAGAGAGCAAAACTTTCTACAACACCACGTATGAACAATAGGCTATTTTCCAATGTTTAAAAATTGTATAAATTATTTAACAATATCGTAAAATACACAAAACTATGAAGATCTGCAAACTTTCATTCTAATATCTTCCGTCCGGCCTTCTCCCGGCTCCTTTCCGTTTGGCGGGAAAGTCCATTTTAAAAGTATGAAATTATTAAAAAATAATATTTTCATTGGAGAAGCAATCAAAAATACTATAACTTTTATTATGATACTACATAAACGTAATATTTAACATAGCTGTGGTACAAAATTCTGATTTATGCATACAAAATACAAACCTGTGACGTCATAACTCGGTAGCCTTTTGTATGGAGCGTTTTCGGGAGAGTCTAAAATTGTGATTTTTAAATTAACATATCTCGAGAGATTTTTGTGCTATCGAAGTAATTCTTTCACCTATGGTTATATTATTGACACGTCCCTACATATCAAACCGAAAAAAATGTCGGTCAAATAGACTATTGGACTCTATTAAATAGCAGCAGAATAGATCCAACCGACATTTTGCTACTTTTACGTTAAAGCTATTTAAAGTTTAATAAGAATAAAAATATCATACAGTATAAGTTTTGGGGAGCATATGTCATCAAACTGCCAGAATCTTAGGCGAATATATAAAACTATTTGTACTAGATTTGAAGTTTTTCTCGCTATGTATATCTCTCAATTTGACATAGTTTGTTAGTTGGATCTATTTTGCATAACGGAGTCCAATTCTAACTTTATTAAACTTTTAATAGGGGATAAAAAATAAATATTCAGTAGGCAGATAGATGCCTTATAAATAAAGGTAGATAGGCGTTTTCTACAACGCAATTGCCAAATAGGCAGAACGTAGGCGAAATTCAATTAGGCTACATCTAATCAAATATCAACATGTTTATTTCACTTTCGCTAGAACCTCGATAACCATTTGGCATTATAAGTTTCCCGTTCTCTAGTAAATGGTCAAGTCGGTATCATGCACAGCATAACTGCTCTAATGCAATCACGTATAATGAAGTTATTCGGTCAAATTTCAAGAGGAACAGGCGACTGTACCCTGAACTAACTCCTTGTAGTTCAGGGTAGAGTTGAGAGTCTAGACTATGTGGCAGATCACCCATTCGATGGTTCAACCAGGGACCGCCTAAACTGAAACTGATAACGATCGGATTTTTCGATTGCAAAAAACTAACTTCACTTTGAAGTATTGCTTATCGCTCTACTGATTAAACTAAAGATGTTTATGACAAAAAAAAACCGAAGTCCGATTTTCCCAATCAAAGAACCCGAAGGGAATCGCCTTCAAATTAAATGGTAGGGCCCCTAGATAGAGTTTGCTGTGGGCTGCCCTTTACTTGAGTGTACCAGAAGTGCTTTGACTCGGGTGATATAGCGGCGAAACAACGTCCCTCATGACGACCATTACCGTCGAAGTTGAAGTCGATTACCATCAGATTTTTTGATAACGAAAATAGATCTTAGGTTTAAGATAATGACAAACTTCTTTAGCTTAGTCGGTAGAGCTCTATGGTTTTTATCAGCTAAGCTAAACATAACTACCGCCAATCTAAGCTAAAGCTTTCGCAATCAAAAAATCCGACGGTAATCGGCTTCAGTTTCGGCGATAGGGGGCCAGCACCAACCAGTCAAGAGCGTGACAACGAAGTAAGTATCTCAAAGATTAAAAAAAACTGCAAATAACCAACATTTTCCAACGCATATACACATCAAAACAAAATAATCTCATTGCGTTACAAATTGTTTTAATTATCAAAATAACATCTATCAACAGATAAGAACAGATTAAATAACACAACAAACGCGTAGTAATTAAGTGTGCTCCACTTTGATACTTATCGCTATAATTCAGACCAGAATGAACCCTTGACCCATCACAACAGAGAGAGCCGCTTTCACGGCGGAAGTGCGCAACAGACAAACAAAAGTACACATTTTTATTGTATTGACCTGAACTGAGCCGCAACACAAGAGTACAATGAATACCAACATTATGGCGATGCCTTTTGAATAGAAATGTGTTATTTGGCACGTGGTACACCGCGGGCGCGAATTCGATTCGATGAACTTTCTTTCATTCCTTGTTTAAGTATAAATTGATAGTTTTATTGACATATACAAGGGAGATGATTTTATGTTTTGCTGACAGACAGACACGGTTGATGATTTCATGCCGACGTATCCGCTGATTGACAACTATATTTATTATTCAATCAGCGGATACATCTAGTTTTGACTCTTGACTTTGCTCGCGTAACACTTAAAGGTGAAATCATCACCTTCGCTAATGATGATTGATGTCGATGTTGGACACACGCATCATGTGTCAAAAGGCTGCTATGTGGCTATCGCATGCTTTCCATTCCGAAGATATTATCGTATGATTTCCTTTTCCTCCGTCTCCAATCATTTTCGTAGCTGATGAGTTTGCGATTAGATAAATTAACATGAATCCCATGTCCAAGTAGTCGCAGTCGACTACTTCTAGACCCCTCACAACTCTTGAAGTACACCTCACTTCATGGGGTTTGCTATTTACGCCTGACGTACGCTCATTCGTGAGCGACGTTTCTGTCGTCGTCCCGTCCCCTACGGGGCGATCGCTTACGTAAAGCTTTTAAGGCCCCGCAAGGCTAAAAGCAGTACCTAGGTGGTGTTTAGTCGGTAAGAGTCCGACATAACCAACGTAGCCTTAAGCTACGGAGGTAAAGATGAGGATTCGCCACATTCTTCCGTTTGTAGACACCTCCGGATGGTGGTAATTGACATTTTAAAACAATTTACACTATAAATTATTTGTGAATGTAGATGAGAAGAAAGACATTTTATACAAAACATTACACACAGAATTGCATTCTACTAAGCGTTTCAACAACAGAAAGCTACTTGAATTTAAGTATATATACCGTAATCGAGGGGATTGATTTGTACAGGATCAGATAATACGGAAGGTACAAGCTATTTCAATGGTTCTACTGAATTAATGGAAACAAAACTTTCATTCTTTTACGCATTAAATATAGGATTTAGCATTTAAGCGGTGCGCCGAATAATTTAGTATTATTATAACGATAACAAATATTTAATAAATAGGTTTCCTAGAGTACTACTATCTTATTGAGTTGTCATCAGTGAGTCAAGGAGATTATACTCACTTAAATTTTGACATTCAATTTAAAATCATTTATACTATAAATTGTTTGTGAATGTCTTCGATCATACCTAGTGCAAAATAAATAGGAAGAGACACATTTCGTACAACATGAAGAGTTACTACTATACTATTCTACTAGCAAAGCATTCTGGCAATAGAAAGCTACTTTTATTTATGGCATGGATTTTCGCATTGTATTCGTTCAGGATCCGATAGTACGGAAGGTTAGAGCTGTTTCGAAAACTTCGTTTCCATTCGTTCAGTAGATCCATACTGAACAAATAGAAACGTATCTTTTCTTTCTTATCCTTTATCGCATTAAATATAAGATTTAGCACCTGCACCTTAAATTAATAATTATTACAATGATAACAAATATATATTAAATGGCTTCCCTAGATTACTGTTATCCCATTGTGATGTTATCAGTGAGTCACGAAGTACAAAGAAGGTTAAAAACCTCGTTTATCTAGCAAACAATGGGATTCACTATTTATCAAAGCAATTTGTAGTTGTACTCGGCTAAGAACTAACTGTATTGTTTTTACCAACCAGATCGTTCACTTCTAATCAATTCCTATTGAGTTATTTCCTTAACCTAATTAATGCAATTTTTATTACACTACTTCGGGGAAGTCAAAAGGAAGTTTTATGTATATAAAACACATAACTCTTACTTTTCTTCGCCAGAGTATTGCGTACGAATACGGCATCAGCCTCCTGTATGTAGGTATTTTATTAATGTCATATACTTAACGATGCGTTCATTCGCAGGGTTTCCATATAATACTACAGTCACAGAATGTAGTTCGTAATAAATGTATCTATCTATCAAGATATTATAAAAAATATAAAGCAAAACTTCGTACAAATTGAAGATTTTTTAGAATCGAGTCTGCAGAAATTCTAGTGATATGATGTCGATTACGGTGGATACAGACTATATGACAAATTAAAGACCAAACTAATTTTAAAACAACTCTAAGGACAACCCGCCCAAAAAGAGTACTCAAAAATATGGTCGCCACTTTCTTAGTACAGGGCACAGGGTCCTACTACGAAGTAAAGTTTCCGACGATAGTTCGAAGTATTTCAGATACGAATTTCTTTCGGTAAGTTCGCTTAATGCGCAGCGCCTAATTTATTGTCCAAAAAACAATATAAACGTGTAACAACGACATTCATTTTCCAGAAGATAAAATATATTTTAAAAAATTCGAGCCTTCGGCCGATAGTGGGGATTTTAATTTCGGAGTAGGCCCCCAGTTTTCATATTATAGTAACCTTTGTGAATTTTTGTAGAGAAAAAGTGTCGCTACTACAAATAAATTTAGTTCCATTTCTACCTTTTTTCGTTGTACCTATAAGTAGCAGTTCATTGTTCAAACTGATTACTGTAAACTAGAAATATACTAGTCCTAAGGGCGCTTAAGGAGGTTTTTTTTGCAAGAAATGGAAATTAGCCCCTAGCATCCATGATTACTGCTCATAAATCTCTAGACATTAGTACTTCCGTTACATAGGTAATCGGTAAGCTCGACCGGTTTCAGTAACTTCCTAGCAAGATGTTTATTAAGGTACCAATTTCAGTAGCAATTGGAAATTGGATCCAAATGATTTTGATCCTTGAAAGTAGGTGAAATCTTGTAACTACGTGGGAGACGACGTGCGAGTGATAGATACATCTTGCGTAAACGCTAGCAGTGTTTATATCATTTCCTTCAATAAGCTGTATGTCGATTTCTCCCAAATCCGTCCGCGTGATTGCAAAACAAAACGAGGAAAAAAAAAAACCAACGACGCCTTCGTTGGTCTATATCGAATATTATATGAAAACTAATAATTTATCAGCAAAAATATGCCATTTTATTATTTTTCTAGCTTTAATGTACCAACTGGTACTCACGTTAATAAAACAAATCTGATGATATATAAATCTGACTGGAACCAAAAAGTATATGTAATATATGACTGGATTCGAACATGACTATTTTCGTTCGTGTGTGGATTCGCTTCGATGGTGAATGATACCACTATAGGATCCGTGGCCATCATATTAAATATCTTCTCCGAATACAACCCTCTACATAATCGATAGAACACACACACACACGTAGGGTTAAACTCTGCGTGTCTTAACACTACGAAGTCACAGCCAAAAATTTACTACCAGTTTTAATTGACCTCGAAACTCTTAATTAATTAACAAAGGTAGCCAACCCTACTTGATCTGGCCTAATTGACCCTGTTCACACGTTCTTTGTGCAAAACCGTTATGTTGTACACACGCGGTACTAATGTATTCAACATTGCTAAATCGTATAATTGTTCACATTCTACATGTATTAGGAAACAGTGTATTGCTTTGATGGTTCAGATTAACTCTAGGTCGAAGGTTCGATTCTTGCGTAAGAAATTAAGATGAGAAACTGTTATTATGTTAAGCCAACTAATGTTACAAAGACGAAAGTTTCTGTGGGTGGATTGATGTCATATGTGTGACATTAGGCCATAGACACACAATTTAATCACATAGCTTATGTGCAACAGATCATAATAACATAGACCATAAATAATTATGAGAGAAATTATAATAACATGTGATAAATTCTGCTATATCAACACGAATAATTACTATTAGGAATCGATAATAAATAAATGAATATATTAAAAAAATACATGATTTGACTGCATATTAGTTTAGTTTTATAATATATAATGATTATAATATTTATAAAGTTAGTTATTGTTGTTCCCAAATACCACGAAATTATCACCTTTATGTTTTGATGCAAATTCTATTACATATATTTTAGTAGCCTGCAATGACATAAAATTTGTCCAATGGGCAGACATATTTATTATTTATTAGAGCATGAACATGACTGTCTGTCTTATTCTGAAACATAGGTGTTAGAAATATAATCGAAACTCAATCATTAGCCAGTCTATAGTCCATGAGAATCAGCCATCTCGGAGCATAATGTCACGTTCGCAAAATGTTATGTAACATGGCAATACTGAATCAGGCGGGAATATGTTGAGTGCATTTGTGCTTCTAAACATATTTTTATAATTTTATATATATTTTTGTTTCATAATAAAGATAGCGTATGATGGTGCAAGTCATAAATATTGTGCATATTATATATCAGTATAGTGCAAATAATTACTGGAATATTTGATTAAAAGTGTTTAAATCGCGGTGCCGAGTCGTTCCAACATGTACAAAACAACAGTGCACTATCAATTTTGCTTTTGAGTTATTGAGGAGCTAGTGAATTCCTGATGATAATTTTCATCAGGAATTCCTTGAAGCTGGGACGATGAAGTTATACATATCGCCAAACAAAAATAAAAATCCGACGCTCTCTCTCTCTCTCTCTCCCACTCTCTTTTTGTTTAATTGCTTGTATCCCGGTTGTTGCTTACAGATGTATTATTGTCATATCTTAAAAAATCCAGATATTTTTTACGTTTCCTAATGTTTTGGATCAAAGATAACCCATCAATGAGAGAAAAATAAAAAAAAATGCACTAACTTTATTTATTTAAAGAAAATAAATATACCACATTAAAAAACAGATGTCAGTAAACCTGACTATTCCGCGTTCAAAATGGATTCCATTTGCCAAGGAAACGGTTGTAATTTATAAAGTTGTTGCAAATCCATAGACGTCGACAGGTTGAAAACGATAGGGTTGCCACGTCTGTCAGAAAACACAAAGTAAAAAGCTACTAATAGTGATGTTTATTTTTTTATTTGTTTATTTCAGGCAATACAATGTTCAAAACACAACAATAGACCTATATAATATATACTTCAGATGATAACGAGCGAGATAATTTTATGTCGATGGAACGGATTATAAATGAATATATTTCTATATTGTTTTTTTTAATAATATCAAGACCACTGACATTTTGTTTATACTCCACTTAAAAGTTACAATTTATAATAAAATCGTGTTCTCATAAAATACTCGTAACAATAAAAACTTATTTTGATAAACCTACATTTATATATTCGTCGTCGTCAACCCTTATTGATCTCACTGCTGGGATACGGGTCTCCTATCAATGAATTAATTTAATGCATACTCCACGCAGCCTAAAGGCCACTGACTTAACAACTGTCAACAACAGCCTGGACCAAAGGCTTAACGTCCCCTCCGAAACAGGGAGGAGCTCGAGATAACTAAACCTGTCTATGGACAGGCAACGGTCGACGTGCTTAATTTGCGTAAGCGCTTAGACGGGCACGCGCAACGACCCCATCAAGTTCCTCGACATTATACAAATATAATCACTTTTCATCAGAATAACACTCAACAAGTTATCAACATTTTAATTACAGCTCAATACAACCAAATGTACAAATAAACTTTCATAGACGGCAAAAATGAGCATAGGTACAGCACAATTAAAATTTGTATCAACATTTGTTCTTACAATGAATATAGTACTTAGTAAGTCGTAGTAAGCAAATATTATTAGTGACGTAACTGTGAGTGTGTACGCAGGTGAAACAAATCGTAAAATCAGAAGGCTACGAGATATATGTTGTAGCACAGCTTCTATGTAACATTGTAGTAATTTTAAAAAAATCATGTAACTGAGACACGAAACAAATTTTTAATAGACTTGATAAAAGGAGGGTTTTTGACCCTTACTGTGTTTGCGATTTTTTTTTAAAACAGCTATTCTGATTTAGATGGAGACTTTTCGATTACAATTCGTTCTGTAAAAGTTGTAGTGTAAAAATGTCCTAAACTATACAAAGACGAGAGCTTAATTATTAAAAAAAATATATAGGTTATTTTAAAAAAATCGAGGAGCTCAATGGTGTCGTTGCGCGAGTCAATCTAATCGGTCACGCAAATTAAGTAACGCCGACCGTAACCTGTCTATGGATTGGTTTATTTATCTCGAGTTCTTCCCTGCTTCGAAAGGCCCGTTAAACCGTCGGTCACGGTTGTTGTCTTTAGACGACAGTCGTTAAGCCAAGTCAGTGGGCGGCTTGAAAACACTGGCCTCCGCCAACCCGCAGTTGAATAGCGTCGTGGTGGAGTATGCTTTAAACCCCCTTTATTGAGGGGAGACCCGTATCCCAACAGTGGGATGATTATGGGTGGATGCAGAAAAATAATCTTTTGAGTATAATATATACATTTCAGTATAATATCTAAGGGTATAAAATCGTCGTAAATCACTTTATAGGCATATAATTGGCATAGAAGTAAACCATACCATAAACAGATATTATTAGTGTTATTAGGGCCGCTGAATCTGCAGCGATAATTGAATAACTACGATTGTACGAAACACAGATAGCGATATCAGCGTTATCGCGTTATTTTTTTTTTTCAACTACAACTGTATGTGCAGCTGGTATAATAAAATGGAGCATATGATCTTAACCTTTCATATTATTATATTCGCTGCAGTTATATGTAAGCCATCTCGGTGCTTTAATTCGATGGTGACACAATTCGAAAATACTTTTTTAAACAATTGACGATATGAGAATCTAATATGGCGCGAAATTTCTACCATCGTTACTAATTAGAAACGACATTTAGTAGGGCTGATTCGTCAATTTTGCACATGTAAATATATATTGTACCTAATTATTACATATTCTTATATGTTTTCCCATCGGTATGATTACCTTAATATAAACTCATTTGGAGATATGCCACTATTAAATTAAACTAGCTATCTTTTTGGCTGGCAAAAAAATTGCTGCTGGTGACAAGTCTCGTCTGCGCAGGCCTATAATGTGATTTATATCTTGGCTCTTTCAGATCGATGCTATAATTATGGTAATTTTTCATCAACATTGCGAGCTCTAATTTTAATGCGTATTAATAAATTTATCTCTAAGTGAAAGGTAATCCCCGGAACCACACTACACCTATTGAATAAAGTTTTTCACCATTTGAAAAGCACATCCAGATGTACTATTTTATGTATCTGTATATGTAGGTATATTCGTATTGTTCAACACAAGCGAATATTCAAGACGCAACTTATCGTCAACTTTTGTTATTTATATCCCTAATGATTGGTCAAAAACTTGCTGTTTATTTGTACAACTAAAACACCAATTAAAATAATGATAGTAAAAAAAACGAAAGCAGTTGTTGTGAAAATGTTAATTCATACAAATTAGGTTACGAAATGACGTATGCTGGTTGCAATTCATATTAAACACGCCACCAGAGCGTAAAAATACGCAACACGTAAACGCGACACTACTTGTAGAAGCAATCATAAAGCACCAAATAAAAATTGGTGAGACTGACATTAGTTACACAAAACAAAATAGGAATTAGGTAACAGGGCCGGATTTTCAAATGACATCAATTCATTCAAGTGTTTTAGCGAGCGTCAAATTTACATGTCATCTACATACTTTGTATGCTTACACCATCAGTTTAGTTCATGAAAATGAGTGCTAGCCGGCAAGCACCCTCTGTAATCTATTGACATCTCGTAACAATAGTAGGTGGGCGTGGTGCTACTTCGGCATGAATTAACTGGGTGGACGTAAAATGGTATGAGCAAAATTTAGTCATGGAAAATATAGTTGAAGTTGACAGCCCTAAGACATTCCTTGCAAAATTACACAGCGCGCGCGCGCATGAAATATGAACATGATTTTATAGTAACAGATAGTTAATACAAGTTATTTCCATAGCATGTCCAATTATTAATGATTTTGTATTTTGTTATGCTCAGTTAACATTGCGCACACTTTTAGTTTCTGCAATCACTCCTTACACAAAACTATTTTTGCGCAATCATAAGATACATTATTGTATACGTACATACATTTCAAGAAAATAAATTATTTTGATTGATTGATCCAGTGTATTTGATAACTTCCAAGATTCGTTATGGAAGATCCGTTATGGAAAGACGGATCCGTCACAAATACCAATAAATGTAGGTATATTTTAAACGATATTTCCTTCACATTATTTTCATTTATATATTCTTTTAAATACATAACAATATCGATATTGAAAATCAAGCCGTGAAATAAAAGAAATTACAACAATACATTTATTAAAATAAACTTTTCAAATTGGGCTTTGTGAAGATGTACGGGTGTTTGTTACTCTTTACCGGGATTTCACAAATCTGTTAATCCGTTTAGGATTAACAGATTTGTGCAATCCGACATAGTGTTAAAACCGCAATCGTGGTGTTATGCACTCCCAATGGTTGACATTAGCATCCAATTATAATGATTGGTTAACGAAGATTCAAGTAATTAAATAGCCTAAGATACATATATTCCTTTGCATTTGAAGTATGTTCACGGTGCAATATCTAATCACTTTAATCACATCCACATAATCTGATAACGGAGCCGTGATTATCGAATGCGTTTAGATATAAAATATTATTACAATAGTTGTAATATTTTATATGTTATGTGCAATGTTGAAAATCAGTGTTTTTTGCATAATGTGCAAAGAAGTCACACTGAGCTGTGGCCATTTGCTTGCTGAAGCACACACATGCATCTTTTATTCTGCGTTCTATTTCCTGGTGTATACGTTCTCTGCTGCCAACGCAGCAAGCAGTAGCTTACAAAATAGAAGAGTCCACCCCGATCAAAATATATATATATATATATAAGAAGAAGGAGGATAATTCAGTCATTTTTACTTTCCATAAAGATAAAATCATCATCAGATCATCTGCGTGGAGATGATGACTGAATTCCAAAACAAAATTTTATTTACATTTTACGTAGCTCAAAACATTCCACCCTCGTTTGTAAGTAAACTGTAAATAATATGCTATAAAAACCACTATCCCCAAAATAGACAACCACACGCCCCGACAATACATATCAATCAACGTGCCCGAAATAGTGGCCCCGGAAGATAACCCGGTACAGTTAATTGCCGTGACAAGAACGCAGCGCTCATTATCCTAAATTTGGTCCACACCTACCCAACCTAATGGATTTAGGCATATGAGCAGTAATAACAACAGTTGAACAGTATCTAACATTGAAAAAGACACGACCATTTAAAAAATAGCATGTAGGTGGGAAAGAAATCACCACCGCCTATGGGGATCAGCAACACACAGTGGTCGCCAACCTATACTCCTTCCTTTCTTTCTTGCATTTAATTACCACTAAACCTTCCTAATTGGCCGTGTGGTTTCCAGCAGACTAGAATAGAATCACTCCGTTTCTTCCCGTGGATGTCGTACAAGGCGACTAAGGGAAATACATTATCAAATATCGATCAGGCCTCCCCAACCCGTTTGGCCAGCGTGGGGAGTGTAGGCCAAATCCTCCTTCCGTCTAGGACGGACGAGAGAGGGTCGTGCTCCTGTAGTGGAGACTAAAATGGACCTGATGATGAGGAAACCTTCTTAATGGTACTATTAACGTAATGCATTAGATAGATTAGCTGTTATAAGGTAAGAAGAACATTCAGGACGCAATAAAGCGTAAAAAGAAGCATCACAAAATGAAGAAAAACAAACAGAAGTAGAAAAGCTGTTTACAAGTGAACGAATATTGATATGAAACTTTAATAACTGTGTCTACATTTCTAAACGTCATATAAATGTATATTATGAAGTTTAGATTCTGACCAATATTTATGCCTTACAAAGACAAGTTTCACTGTATAGACATGGGTTTATCTAATTTGGCGTTTTCCTACTAATGTATAACACATACCTACGTACGTACGTACGTCTATATACGTGATATAAACATTGGTTCACATTTTGAAAGTCTAAAACGTTGCTATTTCGATAAGAATATGTACAAAAATACTAAGATTTATACATAACATAGTAAGATGAACATGTCAGTTTGTCTTGATCTGGGTGATTTCTATGCATTACATGTATATGTATTTACAAAAAAAAAATGTACTCAGGTACCTATATATATATCAGTTATCTAGTACACATAGTACTAACTTTGCTTAGTTTGAGACTAGATGGCAGTGTGCAATTTGTCCAGAAATGTTTATTTATTATGACAGTTTCCTTTTTATTCATTGTTACACGCTAACTCTTAATGTAATGTGCTGTAGAAATAGAAAAAGTTTAAGAACGATAAGAACTGGATTATGGGTGATTATGGTGTGATTGGTCAGGGAGACTACTCTAACATGAAAATCTAAATTTAGGGTTAAAATTCAGATGCATTATACGTTTTACTTTTACAAAACAAAATCAAAAATATTTATTTATCCAAAATGCATACAGTTTAACGTGTTTACCCTCCTTTTAGGCAAAAATGTGCCTGTGTCAGGATTTTGATTTGAATGTCTGTGGTCAGGATCCGCTTCTCCGTATCATACATAGTACACTTGCATAAATTTTAAACTTCTATATAACGAACGGCCATATTAACTTTCTTAGTGTAACCAGTGTAACTTTATGACGTTTGACAGATTTTGCACTTTAGTCTCTGGTTACAACGATTACTGAATCTTCAAGTAGTTATGAGCACATCTTCGTAATAGAAAAGATAATGCTCAATAATGAGTAGCACTTACATTGATCAAAAGCAAGACTGTAAATCAAGAGTGCTACTCTTGAAATGAGCTGAACTCAAGTGGCAAGTATATTAGATATATACATCTTACAAGGAACGGTTACTTGGTTTATAAATGATTATAGGTAACATTATTGGTGAAACAAATCATGCAACTTAATAAATAAAGTAGTTAAGAATAATAACACAATTTCCGAAGGGGTCTCATACTGTGCGGTGCCAGAGAGGTTTTCTTCAACGTCACTATCAAGCTGTGGAATGAACTCCCTGTCGACGTTTTCCCAGGAGACAGCATGGGGTTCTTCAAAAGGGCGTAGAAGAGGTTTTTACAGGGTCGGCAACGTGCATGTGACGCCCCTCCTGGTGTTGCAGGCGTGCATAGGCTACGGTAATTGCATTCCACCAGGTGGGCTGTATGGTTGTTGTCTACCTCAGTGGAATAAAAACACTGTAACGAAAAACAGAACAAACAAATAGCGTTTATGCAGCAATATAGTGATTGCAGATAGATTTTAATTGTGCAAAATGTATATATATACTCGAAATACGTATTTGTATTCGAAAATATAGCTACCATAAAATTAAATGCACCGCAATATGAATTAATTGAGCCCTACCTCAAGGCAACGAAAATTGCAAAAATATGACGTATTGCATAAGTCAATATATTTTTATAACCAAAAGCAGATAGAATTTAAAAGCCATAAAATAGTTTTAAATAAAATTATCACATCAAGTAGAAGTAGGCAACTTCGACAACATTTCAAGGTTGTAATAAACACAATCAGCTCACAAATCGAGTTCAGTCAAAACGTGACTAACCTCGCAACGTGCATCATTACACGGCACCCCATGACTTAGAGAAAAAACAACAACTTCGATAGACACAGAAAAAAATAAAAAGTAAAAAGTGAATAACCTTCGATTCATAAGAACGAATGTTATTCAACAATTTAAAACTAAAAATAACACATGATATAGAAAAACATCGAATATAAAAGAGTTAATTCAATTGGTAGGATTTTTTCTGACCACACGCTACTGTGGTTAAAAGAACATTTTGCTACAAAAGTGTCATAGAAAACAAAAGTTACGTAATTAAATTTACAATGTCGTCATTTTCGGAAATTGTAATTTTCGACAATTGACTCTTTTTCAATAGCCGTTTTGGGAAGTTGTCGTTTTAGGTAGTTGTCCCTTTAGGCAATTGTAGTTCTCAGCCTGGGGTTCTCAGACACCCGTAGATAGCCGTTGTTGACAACCCTTATTAACCCCACTGTTGGGATACGGGGATGGCGTTTAGAGCATACTCCACCACACTGCTCAACTGCGGGTTGACGGAGGCCAGTGTTTTCAAACCGCCTAAATTCCACTGACTTGGCTTAACGACTGTCATCTAATGACAACAGCCGGGACTGTGACCTCCGAAGCACGGAGGAGAGTTAGACTGACACGCGTAACTGCGCAATTGAGCTCTTCAATACTCAATAATAATGTTAAGTAACCCGTGGATACCTAAGCTATAAGTCGAAGCATCGAAGTCGTGTAATCGTTTGCCAGCTTAATGGTATAATAAACGCACTAAAAACAAGATAATTAATTTTAATCAGAGACAGACAGCGTAGAGATAAAAGTATATCGTAGTATAGATTTATGATTACGTACCTACCACTCAATCTTGAGTTTAAATATTGAGAGTTAAAGTACAATATTGAATACACGATTTTGTTTATTGTGGTAAAAACTGCGGATTTACGCCTAAGAGCACATGCTAAGGGAAATAAGCATAGGTATTACGCTACTGGTACAATATACATTTTCACATTTTTTCAAAAATTACAACATAATTGTACATATGTATGTCGAGGAGCTCGATGGCGTCGTTGCGCGTCGATTAGACTGCCAATCGATCACACAAGTCAAGCAACGTCGACCGTAACTTGTCCATAGATGGGTTTATTTATCTCAAGCTCCTTCGTATTTCCGAGGGCACGTTAAGTCATCGCTCACGGCTGTTGTCGTTAGATGACAGTTGTTAATCCTAGTCTGTGGCCTTTAGGCGGCTTGAAAACACTGGCCTCCGCCAACCCGCAGTTAAGCAGTGTGGTGGAGTATGCTCTAAACCCCTTCCCCGTATCTCAGCAGTGGGATGAATAACGGTTGACAACAAAGACTATCCACGCTTGTCTGATATTGTAAATTTGTTACGTAACTTTTGTTTTCTATGACACTTTTCTAGCAAAATGTTTTATTAACCACAGTAATTGACGTAAGGTAACGTGTGGTTAGAAAAAAATCCTACCAATTGGGTTGTTTCCAATGTTTAAAAATTGTACAAATAAATTAACAATATCGTAAAATACACAAAACTATAAAGATCTGCAAACTTTCATTCTAATATCTTCAGTCAGACTTTTTTTAGCGTCGATCAAAGTTTGGCGGGAAAGTCCATTTTAAAAGTATGAAATTATTAAAAAATAATATTTCCATTGGAGAAGCAATAAAAAATGCTATAACTTTTATTATGATACTAATCACATAAACGTAATATTTAACATAGCTGTCGTACAAATTTCTGATTTGATGCATACAAAATACAGATCTGTGACGTCATAATTCAGTAGTCTTTTGTATGGAGCGTTTTGGGGCAGTCTAAAAATTGTGATTTTCAAATTACCATATCTCGAGAGATTTTTGTGCTATCGAAGTAATTCTTTCACCTATGGTTATATTATGGAGACGTCCCTACATATCAAACAGAAAAAAATGTTAGTCAAATACCCAATTGAATTAACTCTTTGTATTCGATGTTTTTCTATATCATTGGTTATTTTTTGGTTTAAAATTTATGTAGAATACGCTCTAAACCCCATCGATTAAGGGGAGACCCGTATCCCAGCAGTGAGATGAATAAGGGTTGACGACGATGTGTGTATAGATGTATGTAAGAAAACAATCAGTAAACGAAGACAGATACATAGTAAGAACGCTTTGTGTAAAATAAAACAGGAAATAACATACGGAAATGATAAGACATATGCACATTAAAATTACGCAAAATCGGAGATAGTGTTTCTATGGGAAATGCACTTTCTTTCGCCTACGCTTCCTGGAATACAAAAGAAGGTGAAACTCAATAATATAAATCAGATATATCTGACCGCCTTCGTTAGAAATGAGACGCCGCCGCTCGGCGCGTTGAATGAGAATCAATTTGATTTCAACTTTGCAATGTATATACTTTAAATAAAATTGTTGAAACTTTTTTAATTAACACAGTGCTTTTGTATCCAATTTCTTTCTCAACTGGCATTCGAATGTTAACCATAATTATCTAATGCAGCGATCTTGAGATTGTTGTCATTGGTACTGGCAATGTAAATCCTATAGTATTAAACGAGGGACTCTTATATACAAACTACCGACAGACGTTATCCCGTCTTCTTAATAATGAATAAATTTGAACTGATTTCGCGCAATCTGTCAAATGCCAGATTGCTGACAGCTCTGTCAAACGACATAAAGATACATTATAAAAGTTAATATGGTCGTTCAGTTTTCTTAAATTTTCTAATTTTCCACGTAACTTTCTTATTTGTTTCTTTCATAAGAACCTCCTCCTGACAACAAACAGAAGATAAAAAAAAATGCGAAATCAGTCCAGTAGCACACGCGGGATTCATACCTATATGCCAACAAAGATCTCGCAAATGAATATTATGATTTCGTCGAAATTTGTCTGTATTATAAATTTCGTCCCTTATCGATCTAACTTTTTATATATGAGAGGGGGAAAACGACCATGTGGGCCACCTGATGGAAAGTAATCACCACCGCCCATGGAGATCAGCAACAACAAGGGGGCACCGATTCGTAGCCTGCCTTTTAAGAGAAATATAGAGCCTGTTCTTGTAGGGTCCCATGTCATAATTGTTTGGTTATCGCAGAGGGAGGTAAATTCCACAATATCACAGTTCGTGGTATGAAATGTCTTAAGAAACGTACTGTGGTAGATAGATTGTTTTTCTTTTCTTTTTCATAAAAATGCCGAAGTTCGGATGGTATATAAATTTATAATGGCTGGGGCATATAATGTTATCTGTTTGAGTAAATGTAACATTTTAAATTGTGAGTAAATGTAACGTTTTAAATCTTCTGGACGAGTGGGAATAATGGTTCTATATGAAAGTATAGCAATTATAAGCTCCGAATAGATCATTGAAATTATAACAGTGAAGCTGACATTTAATTCATTAGTGGTACAACTGTAACCGGTTCCTGACATATTGCTAGGTACAATAATCGTCGATAGTGAAAGTGCTTGCTTACTCAATATCGCGTGACATATGATAAGATATATTGTTATGGTAATTAGTTAAGCCACCTCCATGCAATGTGATATATCTATACAATATATTTGAGCTGATTTTTAGAAATACGCCATGTGTGGTTTTACTTTCTCACGGAAACTTGAACGACTAGAAACCCAATATTTCATCAGAATAGATTAATCAGAGATCTTCGTCGGTTCGTCGTGGTATTTCTTCAAATCCCTACTAATATTACAAATGTGAATGTGGGTTTGTTTGTTAAGCTTTCACGCCGAAACTACTCAACCGGTAATCATGAAACTTTGTACACTCAAAAGAGCCCTTCTTTTGAGTGTACAAAGTATCATATGATACTTTTTATAAAAAAAAAAGTTAACGAGGGTGAAGCCGCGCGTGAAACCTAGTACAAAATAAAAGAACAGCTTAGAAATTAACTGACTTATTGCTGACTGACTTATACTGTGACTGAGGCTAAAATTTAATTTTCGAGTAAGAAATGTACTATAAGGATTTGGTTTAGAAAACTAATTAAATCATTCACTCACTGTGATTATGAGCAAAAATAGTAAAATAATTTATTGTAATATCAGTTTTCCTTTAAAAATTGATAAATACAGTACATAAGTACGTACGTATTGTAACTATATTGTACTGAAAATCGCCGTTGCTATCAAATAGCACGGATTACAAGGGCGTTATTAGTAATTTTAGTTAATGAAGCAAGAACAGTCACGCGTATTAAATAAAAATAACAGCACGCGTGCAAGTATTTACATCATCACAGATATGGTATATAATAATATAACGATTATTGTACTTATATAACGCAGTACAACTGAAAACACGAGTATTAATAAATAAATAAAATGTTCCTGGACAAATTACACACTGCTATCTAGTCCTAAACTAAGCAAAGCTTGTACTATAGGTACTATATAACTGATATAATACTTAAATACATTTTTTTTTATAAATACATACATATATATAATACATAGAAAACACCCAGACCAAAACAAACAGCCATGTTCCTGCACACAAATATTTGTCTTGTGCGGGGATCGAACCCGCAACCCCAGAGTCAAAGTGGCCATTGCTAACCAATCGACCACCGAGTTCGTCGAAATCGAGCAAAATTTATCAAACTGATGCAAAAATAAATGTAAATTCTACTAAGTCAAATTTAAAAGCGAGTAGACCAATACCGATCGAGTTTGACGACCTCAGTGTCTCCATTCACACAGGAGAGGGTAACGTACCCCTCAAGTTCACAGTCGGTCGGGGGATGGCGCGACGTTACGATGGGGAAAAATTCTGTATGACTGCACCCACAGATAATCCTAACAACATTGCAAATGCTAGGGACACGATAATTGATTTACGTAGACAGAATAAAAAAGAAGATATATTCAGTAGCTAAATATAAATAAAACAAACCGTAGGCTCATAATAAAAACAGATAAAATTAATCTATTGAAAACCACTGCCTATATCTTTCATAACAATACAGAAATCTATAAACTAAACAATGATTAGGATGGAAACTACGATAATACGGAATCAAAACAGTAAATATTACATGTAAACAATACTCACTAGAGTCACAAAGCTGTTGTAGATACTCGTCCAGGAATATCACCTGACACTGATGTCAATTAAGGAAATCCACTGCTTCCTACACTTGTAAAATGAACTATTTGCGGTTTAACACAGTATATTGATCACTAATCAGTCTTTGGATTACAAAATTATTGCAAGCTTATTGCACAGTGATTGCTGAGCTCTATCGTTGGCGGTCGCAGGACCGTTTTCGGGATATCGATCTGGGTCCGCGCGCGGTGCAGTCCCGGTGCGACCTCCCGCCTCTTCGTTCACCACTATATTCGATTAGCTTCATACAATAATTGATTATGTTCGATTCGATTAGTTTTTTATGTGATACGAAAGGCCACGATCAGCTGTTTGCTATCCGTCAATGTATAACACGATCGTGCGGGAGTACCGCGCGCGACTGACTGCTCAACTCGACCGCCGCCGGTTGCAGGCGTGAGGCTCCCCGCTGCGTCTTAACGGCCCGTTACCTACACATGGACGTAGTACGAAGATATGTAAACAAACAACGCCTCGGATACTCGTGCGCTTCTTTACTAAAACATACTTTTTGTGTCAAGATGTTTTACGTGTGATACCTATTATGACATCATAATAGACGTTGATAATTTTATATCTGTTATACCTATTGATAATTTTGTACGCTATGTAGGTATTTAATATTTTTTATTGCAGGTAATGCGTCGATTAGAACGAAACTACGATGATCAGAACAAAGTCAAATGCAACGAAATAAAAAGCAGTGTAGCAATGTCACAACCACAGGGCTACAATTTCGCCATTGAAGCAAACGAGCTGACGTAATGGACAATACAAAAATTATGACAAAACTAGCCGGTTTAGGGAACAATACAAACAATGCCCAAATCTCACGGGCGTCCGTGAACCGGGACGCAATACTGTGCCACATCTGTGACACCATTGTGGTATATTACAACATACTCTAAATTTAATACTTTATGAATACAAAAAACAAAGAATAAAAGAATATACTCATTACGAAGAATTACATAGTGTGCAATTTCTAAACATGAAATAGACTTACGACAAAACCATACGCAATAATAAAAACTGAAGTAAGAACAATAAGTATCAAAATTTCTGTTTGGTATCTTTTGGAGGCGTAAGTATTGATGTTATAGGCTCCGATTTTGTAACAATAAAGACCTCCTTACAAGGAACAAAATACAATGAGCAAGATACGTAGCACATTAAAATTATACAATAGACAGACCCCACGTACGATAAAGTACAAGCAAGTGTAATGAAATGTTATATACATATGTTGAATGAATTGAAGAAACAAAACTTATCAGAAATTTCCTAGATAATAGTTGCAATAGATGAACCTACATAACTAAAGAAAAGATGAGATGATAGCCATGGAAGAGTTTTACTTTACAGTAAGAATACAACTAGGCAAGCGATAATTCAATACTTATAATAGGTAGGGTTGCCATCCGCCCGGGTTTCCCCGGATTTGTCCTAGTTTGGAGGGTGCCCGGGGAGCGTTTGGGCGGGGTTTTATTTGTAGTCCAGAATAACCGTCTTGTCACAGAATAAAAATAGTACTAGTACTAAAAACACTGGTAACACGTCCGTTTTAAGATTCAAAATCCAAAGTTTTCACGCATCTTGTCCTGGTTGCTAGCGTTAAGAAATGACAACCCTAATAATATGCATGTTCCAAATAATTGAAACTATCAACATATAGAATGCGTTGTGTAATCGAAGCATCTGCCTGCAATTCTATTCACCGACCGAGTGACCTTTGAGCATCGTTTCGCTTCGGATGAACACGTGCGCTTACAAAATAAAGGAAGCATTTAAATAGCAATAAGCTTTGGCATTTATTGCAAATATCAATAAATAATTTATAGACAATACTCGTCTTCTTCACAAACTACAAATCTTGAAATATCAATAAATTTTCGAGACGTTAGGCCTACTTATTTATTACAGAGCGGTCTTGGAACTAATGTATTCATGAAAAAGATTCCATGAAAAAAAAAATAGAGCAATAGTGACGCTTCGTGACATCGTTCGTTTTGGAATCGTGGGAAAAATGCGTGGGTACAGAATGAAATAAGCCACGATTGACTTTTTATTGATGCCTGGTAAATCGAGGAACATCTGATCGGCCGTAACTTTAGTTGAGTTAGGGGAAAAATAAAACCGTGTAAACGTAAAATAAATTGTTATAGTAAAACATAAATTCTGAAAATTAAATTAAATTCTGAAAATTAGAACTAAAGTGATGAAATATAATGTCAAAAATAATTTTATACTCACGCAAAAACGACCAATTAAACATTCTATTAGAACATAAAGCACATACCTGAAACAAACAAATTACACAATTCAGTACAGAATCAAATTTCTGGTGATAAAACTTCTAAATACAGAACAGAAATGCGTCTAAAGACTGTTCCATCAGCCACGGACAGTATCTGAGAAACATTAACCTACATCCGAATCGTAACGCATAAAGTCATAACAGATTGCGTACAACGTTTTGAACGAAATCATTGCACCGTGAGTCGGCAGTAATAAGTACTGATGAAACCGAAAGCATAAAGTTTGTGATACTTATGGCAATAAGCATAAAGGCTATTTTATAATAATCTGACGTAATAAGCTGAATTAAACACGGTTGACTGATAGTACGCTTTGTTGATTTTGACGCACCGTTTGTTTGGACGGATGTGCAAAAACGGGTATAAAATCTGATACGGTGCTGTGGTAGGTAACTACTATGTTGATGACTGTAAAGCTTAAAATAAAGAAGACGTCTTATCAAACGATTCTGGACTAACAGTACACTAAGAGAACTAAAATGGTACGGAACTTCATGCGTAGTGCAAGGCAGTTGAGCTTTACTTGACTAGCCAGCTCTTTTGAGGGTTTTAATGCTTTATTTGTCATATTGCTGTCTTTCATATTGCCAAGGGGGAAAGCCAAACTCCAAAGTTTCCTACTCCTCCTACTACTTCCTACTACTCCTACTATTCTGATTAAATTCGTTGTGTGTTCTAAGGCAGTCGTACTTTTACCCCCCGAGATTGCAATGGACTTTTTTGTCTCTCTTTTTTGGACTCACTGATTTACAACTGTTATCCTTCACTGTTATATATATATCTATATATATAAAAGAAAGTCGTGTTTGTTACAACACTTATAACTCGAGAACGGCTGGACCGATTGCCATGGTTTTTGATTTGTTGGATTTGTTTCCGTCCCGAATAGCAGAATAACTCTTAAAAACATTGGAAAATTCTCGAAAAAATAAAATAAAAGAAAAAACATTTTCCCATACAAATGAAAGTGTCAGTTGAAAAAGGGATTACGATATTTATTGGTTGTCAAATATCAAAACGTCAAATCGATTGGTGTCACTTTTATGTCGCGAAAGTTGTCTGTGATTTGTTATGAAAATTTAAAAATGTCAAATCGATAGGGGTGAAAACGCTTTTCCCATGGGGTTCGAGCGCAAGAATCAAATCAGAGTAAACATCAAAAGAAATGACAATTACAAATCACCAAAATGATAAAACCTATTTCAAAACTAAAAAAAAATAAAACAAATCTTTTTTTTTTTTAAATTTAACAATAAGGAAATCTTAATTTTTATGAAATCTTCAGTTTTTATGGATACGCGTCTTCCCTCAACCGAAGGGGTTTAGAGCGTACTCCAACACGCTGCTCAACTGCGGGTTGGCGGAGGCCAGTGTTTTCGAACCGCCTAAAGGCCACTGACTTAACTTAACGACTGTCATTAAATGATAACAACCGGGACCGACAGCTTAACGTGCCTTCCGAAGCACGGAGGAGCTCAAGATGAGCTAATGATAACAACCGGGACCGACGACTTAACGTGCCTTCCGAAGCACGGAGGAGCTCAAGATGAGCTAATGATAACAACCGGGACCGACGGCTTAACGTGCCTTCCGAAGCACGGAGGAGCTCAAGATGAGCGAATGATAACAACCGGGACCGATGGCTTAACGTGCCTTCCGAAGCACGGAGGAGCTCAAGATGAGCTAATGATAACAACCGGGACCGACGGCTTAACGTGCCTTCCGAAGCACGGAGGAGCTCAAGATGAGCTAATGATAACAACCGGGACCGACGGCTTAACGTGCCTTCCGAAGCACGGAGGAGCTCAAGATGAGCGAATGATAACAACCGGGACCGATGGCTTAACGTGCCTTCCGAAGCACGGAGGAGCTCAAGATGAGCTAATGATAACAACAGGGACCGACGGCTTAACGTGCCTTCCGAAGCACGGAGGAGCTCAAGATGAGCTAATGATAACAACCGGGACCGACGGCTTAACGTGCCTTCCGAAGCACGGAGGAGCTCATGATGAGCTAATGATAACAACCGGGACCGACGGCTTAACGTGTCTTTCGAATCACGGAGGAGCTCGAGGTAATATAAACCCATCCGTGTACAGGCTACGGTCCACGTTGCTTAACTTGCGTGTTCAATTAGACTGACACGCGCAATGACGCCATCGAGCTTCTCTATTAATTTCTACTATTCATTGTTTTAATTCCATAAAATCATAAATTTAGTTCAGCTAATATGTACCACGACATTCATTGATAGTTAGGCGGTACGAAGTTCGCCGGGACAGCTAGTATATATATATATGCGTTATGTTATGTTACGTGCATATTCCACATTTTTTTTGTAAATTTCTTTTCACGAGTATTGTAAGAGAAAGCCTCTAAGAGGAAATAGATGGACAGTGTGCGGTGCGGAGTACTATACCGTATGTACCGAGATATTTTTGAGAATTCAAAGAAGGTAAGGACAAAAGAGGTGACTAATAACTGAGGTATACAAAGACGTTGTGAAAAGGTGTTGCTAGGCATGGGAAAATAAGGCTCAGCAGGTAAAGTAGCGGTCCTAGCTGTATTATTGCAATTTATGTAAATAATATATTATATAATATTATTATATATAATAAATCTTCCACGTAAATAAAATCACTAGACCATAAACCAAGTCAAAGGGAACCACACACCGTATTGTGATATGTGTGTCTAGACAGAAAACTGTTTTAGAAATTTAAACCTGAGAGACTAATGAAATAACTCCGGATTTGGTCAAACGTGATCTGGAAATTTTCAGACCCCTTTGTTGCGGGGAATTCTAGATGTAAGCGCGATTGCTATTCGTTCCAATAAAGTTAGTCTAGACTTTGTCTAGACACCCCTAGCTTGCGACGGGTTGATCGATTTTGCATAAAATGCTATTTTTTTTAACAAAGAGAGGGTTGTTACAAATAAAATAAATAGCTCAATTATTACTGATAACTACTGGAGATTATATGGAGCTAGTGGACTGTATAAATGAAGTAAATGATAGAAATAAAAATAAAATAAAATGATAGAAATTGTAATTCGTGAGATCATTTTTGTTGTAAGATACAAGAATTGTAGGCAAAGATAAGACATATTCAAATCCGAACGTCACGTACAAAAAATATACCTTGAAACCAGCCAATCGCTAACAATTACAGTAGAAAAATCATAAACAAATATGTAAGCATCTCCTTGCGGCTTTGCTCACGTGAACATAATTATCGAGATAAAAACTATCCTACATTAAGTTCAGAATATGTAGGTATAATAATATTCTATGTGTGTGACAAATTTTATCAATCCGTTCAACCGTTCACGTATGAGTAAAGTTTGATCTCCTGGAAGTGTCTTTACCGAGGCGTGGCTTAAATTTATATTAATAAAAAGGCGTGGCCGTACCTTATAAGGTACGGCGACTTGCAGGAGACCCATCTTAAGTCAAGATCATAATAAACATCCGAACATTTCCACAAATTTTCAAACAACAATTCTAAACAGCCATACTTATTTTACGAAACTTATAGTATCACATTCAGACTAAATGGTAACGTCGAAAAGAGAAGTGAATGATAGACCTATGAGATATAAAATTATCAGAAACGCTGTATCCATAACCTCCTTTAAATTATTAACTGTTAGGATCAAGTTAAATAGAAAATGAAAATATACTATTCAAAATTAAATGCTCGAAAGAATGTTTACAAAATCTTGGATGTAAGCTCTGCACCTCTTTCAGCGCTAAGGTAATAACGTATACAGCAAAGTGCGCCATAACGAATAAAAAATTTACTAGTCTAGTACCAAGTTCTTGCGGTCTGGATATTAAACTTGCATTTAATAGCGTCTACCGTGTGTTGGAACATAAACCGTGTAAGGAAAATTTGGGTAATACAGTTTCAACATTTGTTTACGGTAGAGGTGTAGTAAAGTGATTTATTAGAAATTGTGTTTTTTTAGAAGTAAGCATGTGCTTTAGAAGTTAGATATATTCATTTCACAGAGGAGCCCGGTGGTCGAATGGCTACTTTGACTCTGAGATTGCGGGTTCGATTCGCATAAGACAAATATTTGTGTGCACGAACTTGTCTGTTTGTCTTGGTCTGGATGTTTTCTATGTATTATATGAATGTATTTACAAAAAAAAATAAGTATTTAGTGACCTGGTACCCATAGTACAAGCTTTGCTTATTTTGAGACTAGATGGCAATGTGTAATTTGTGCACGAATATTTATTATTCATTTATATATTCATTTACAAACGATCTGAAGGCCAATTCTCGTAATTTTTCTACGAACGCAGATTGAAAGTTGATTTCATTAATTAATTATTATATCAATTCTTTTTGTTGGCAAAGTAACATTCTTAGTTTGTTAAATTTTCACTCATATTTCGATATAATGCTGCTTAAATTTAATTTTGAAGTTACATATTGTGTTACTAGAATACCAAATTTGACATTAGTGAGATCGAGACTGGATCGAAACTGAATTTTGACTATATTTTAATTACGAGACTTGCCCCTCTAGTTTTAGAATTAAATTAAATGATACTTTTAGCAAGAAAACTGGTTAATTAAAAATAACATCAAGACTGCCATACGTGTATTCGAAATGATCTCGCAAGACCATTCATTTCGAAATCTATACTATATTGACCGAATCATAAAAAAATCAACTATATTATGGCGCAAAATAGCAACCATATGATATTTTTTTAACTGAAACCTATGTTACTTTGAAAAATGTAAGGATTTCAACGACACTAAATTCATTTTAAAATTATGATATAGACCTAGAAGTTACGAACAAACTCAAAAACACGCAGAAATGGACTCTGTAAACAGTGAAAACATTTGTACATTCCTTCTTTGGTCACCTTTATTTGCAATATATGATACCAACATACATATAATCGAGTTATTATGATACTAATACATGCGATAAGAAACCAGTCGCGGCTCTTTTAATAGTAAA
The DNA here is from genome assembly GCA_937001555.2 of Hypsopygia costalis. Taxonomy (NCBI): domain Eukaryota; kingdom Metazoa; phylum Arthropoda; class Insecta; order Lepidoptera; family Pyralidae; genus Hypsopygia; species Hypsopygia costalis. The sequence goes on from OW443340.2 coordinate 20,082,916, forward strand.
TATACAAGATATTTATACGTATATGGTCGTTTCTTATAATTATGGTCATAACGGAAGAGCGGACAGTTTATAAGTCTAACACGGCCGTATACAGCGGCTGCTAATTGAACATAAAGTATGGGTTTATTTATAGATAGAATATTATAGAGTGCATTCAGGTACACGAACCATCTTGGGCTTAATTGCTTGTCTTTGATTTCGTAGACGGTTTAGAGGTACTTGACCGAAAGATGCGTTTGAACTATAGGTCGTTGGAATGTGATCTTCGATAAATTTTAGTCTCAAATTATGTAGCTTCTTTTAGTTAGCATTTCTACTATTCATATTAATAGGCTCGAGATGCAAAGAAATGTTATAATTTAAATCGCGGAATTTATCTGTTACAAATAAAATGTATATTGCCTTTGAATATTAGCATTTAACATTGCACTGTTTATATATTTGTCTACTTGTGTATCGGCATCACCCAGAATCATCCCACTGCTGGGATACGGGTCTCCCTTCAATCGAAGAGGTTTAGAGCGTACTCCACCACGCTGCTCAACGGCGGGTTTGCGGAGGTCAGTGTTTTCTAGCCGCCCAATGGCCCCGGACTTGGCTTAACGACTGTTATCTAATGACAAAAGTCAGGACGTTAAGATGTCGATCTTAACGTGCCCTCGTGGAGGGTACGGAGGAGCTCGAGATAAATAAACCCATCCGTAGATAGGCTACGGTCGAAGCTGCTTGACTTGCATGATCGATTAGACTGACACGCGCAACGACGCCATCGAGCTCTTCGTGGTGTATGTATTTTGGATATATATTTTTGTGCATTTATTTTAATATACATTGCACCACGCCATATATACAGTATTTACTTTCTTTCCTCTGTCCGAAAATTGGTTGGAAGAGATCGTACGTCGAAAAGACTGCCGTTGTACTGTTTCATTATGTTTTTCATATACCGCGAATGTCTATCTATCTATCTTTCTTATTTACAATAAAGTGCGTTGTATTGTTTGATTCAGGCAGTAACAATCATTATCAGGTCATTTTAGTCTTCACTACAGGAGCACGACCCTCTCTCGTCCGTCCCAGACAGAAAGGCTACACTCCCCACGCTGGCCAAACGGGTTGGGGAGGCCTGATCGATGTTTGATAATGTATTAGTCGCCTTGTACGACATCCACGGGAAGAGCGTAGTGATTTTATTCTAGTCTGCCGGAAACCACACTGCCAGCAATAGTAACAATAAGGGCATATTTCTCGTTTTACAGCTACATATTCCACATAGTGTCGGGGTCAGTCTCCCTTTTACTATCTCCACTAAGCTCAGTAATAACAAAGCCACCTGGTTTAGCAAAATTATTTCCCTTGCTTACAAATTTAATATCACGCTTAAATATATGTTTCACGTTTGTTTGTTGGATATTATTACGCCTGAGACGTCTGGTTTACGCCCAATTGTATTTATTAATCGGATGTATTTTGCGCTGTTTCATACAAGCCAGATGTTTTCTCATGGCTGTTTATTAAACCTCTAAGAGTGAGACATGAAAACTGCATAAGATATGTTGACTTTGTTTTCTAAACAAATTCTGGTAATCGTCTGCCGTACAGAAATATTTCTATTATTATATATATTACTTAAGTCAGTAGCCTGTAGGCGGCATCAAAACACTTTTTTAACCGACTCCAAAAAAGGATAAGGTTCTCAATTAGGCTATATTTTTTTTAAATGTTTTTTTCTTAATGGAGTAATTAAAGTTAATTGGAGTGATTTATAAACCGATTTGAAAAACTATTTTTATTTGAAAGAGTATACTTCCAGATTGGTCCCATATTTATTTCATCATCATCACCACTGTAAATGTAGAGTAATGTTTGGGAGTGGTATTTTTTTGTTAAAAATTATTCAATACTTATTAATAATAATTATATCAATAATAATTATTCAATAATTATTCAATTCAATACATACAAATCTCTCTTAATGATATTACTATACATTTTTGTTTGTTTGTAATAACTTTATTGTAATTAAAATAAATTTACAATAGAGTAATTTAAAGGAAAAGTACAAAGGCGGACTTATCCCTCACAGGAATCTCTTCCAGCCAACCTTAGAGTATCTGAAAGGATTTCATGAATAGGCAAGTGGAATACTAAACATGTGGGTACATCATACTACTATGTTAATTATAAAAAATATACATACATACAATAAATAATGTTGTAATTTTTGTGGTATTAATAGATATTTTCTGGTTGAATCTAAGAAAAATACGTCTTCAGTTGAAGATGGTATATTTGAAAGTACAATATGTCAAATTTAAAAAATGGTAAAAAACATATAAATAGAATACAGGTGTTTTATGATTAGCCAGTTCCAACACTCCCCCTTAATCTAAAAACCCCATAAAGAATTTAAAAAAAAAAGAGGTAGAAAAAATAAGGATAACAAAATAATAACAAATTAAAATAATTATTTTGTTAACCCTATCCCAGCTATACACCTATTATGTGTGACAGGCCCAAGCGGTTTGGTTAAAACATCAGCAGGCATGTCACAGGTTTTCAAGTATTCTAACAAAATTATCTTATTTGACACTTTCTCTCTAATAAAATGAAAACGAGTATCTATGTGCTTCGTCCTGTTGTGGTGGACGGGGTTATGTACTAAATTTAGAGCACTCTGACTGTCTGACCATATCTTTACAGAGTGTAATTTACCTGTAATTTCAGATATAAAACGCCGCAAATAACTTGCTTCCTTTGAAGCAGCCGTCAGTGCCATGTATTCAGCTTCCGTGGACGAGAGCGCTACCGTAGGTTGTTTCTTCGCCTCCCATGCCACTGGTCCACCAGCTAACTTAAACACGTAGCCCGTGTATGACTTCCTGTCAATTGGACAATTTGCCCAGTCGGCATCAGAATATCCTACTAAGGATTCATCAGTTTTACTATACGTTATGCAATAATCTACTGTTCCTTTAAGATATTGTAGTATCCTTTTTGCTGCTTGCCAATGTTCACGTGTAAAACATGTATTGAATTGGCTTAAGTAGCTCACTGCGTATGCAATATCGGGACGTGAGTTTACTGCTAGATACATGAGACATCCTATCAGATTTTGGTAAGGTAATTCAAGTGACTCACCATCGGTTATCTTTTCTAGCTTTTTCTGAGCTAAAGGAGTACTCGCCGACTTACAGTCGCGCATATTAAATTTATCTAAGACTGACAAAATATAGTTCGACTGACTTACTTTGATAATATCTTCACTACATTTGATTTCTAATCCCAAATATGATTTCAATATACCGAGATCTTTCAAAGTAAAATATTTTTGCAAATCGTTTTTGACAATGTCAAAAGTATAGTCAGATTTACAGTAAATAATTATGTCATCGACATAAATTCCTAGAATGACAAGTTCACTACCAAAAAGTTTTGTATATACACAAGGTTCGGAAGGAGTTCCTATAAAACCTATTTTTAAAAGGGTTTCATCTAACTTCTTGTTCCACTCTCGAGATGCCTGTTTAAGCCCGTAAAGAGATTTACGCAATAGACATACCTTGTTTTCATGTCCTTTCATTGCAAAGCCAGGAGGCTGTTCCATGAAAACTTCTTCGTGTAAATCTCCATTTAAAAATGCGGTATCGACATCTAAGTGCCACATTTTTAAACCCATTTCAGCAGCCAATGCAAATAAAGTGCGTAGGGAAGAATGACGGATGACCGGTGCAAAGGTTTCATGGTAGTCCACGCCTTTCGTCTGCTTAAAGCCTTTCACCACAAGTCTTGCCTTGTACTTAGTACAGCTTCCGTAAGCATCCTTTTTTAATCTGTACACCCATTTGCATGGTATGACCTTCTTATTATTTGGTCTATTCACAAGCTCCCAGGTATGAAGTTTCATTAGTGAGTTATGCTCATCGGTCATTGCTGACATCCACTTATGAGCATCTTCAGTATGAACAGCTTCATAGTAACTCGTTGGTTCATTTGAACATATTAAAGCTTGATAGGTCAGGAAATCTGGAGGTTTCCTACACCTAGAGGGATACCTTGGTTCCTCAGTTGGCTGTTGATCCAAGCCTACGTCTAAATCACGTTCAACTTCTTCGGGGCTCACCGAAGTAGACGGACAATCTGCATTCACGCACCCTGGACTTACAGAAGTAGATGGTTCGATATTAGAACTTGGACAATCGGTACAATCATAAAATTCATCCTTTTCGTCAACAAAATTATCATCAAATATCAGCATCGGTGACGTTTCATTCTGATGATTCGATGACTCCGTTTCTTTTAAAGGTGTAAAATAATTCTCAAAAAATGATGCATCTCTTGACTTTAAAATGTGTCTAGGATTATTACAATCTCGAAAAATATACGTGTTGGGATTTTCCGAGTAACCAACAAAAATAGCTTCTTCGGCTTTCACGTCGAGCTTTTTCCTTTGACATGAAGGTACATGAACAAAAGCTCTACACCCGAAGACTCTTAGATGACGGAGATCATTTTTTCGTCCACACCACTTATCGAGAGGAATTTGACCGTTTAAATATCGATGAGGGGACCTATTCTTCAAATAAACAGCTGTCTGAAATGCGTCTTCCCAATATGCTTGAGGTAAGGAGCTTTCGGCCAACATCGATCTTGCCTTCTCAACTATCGTTCGATTAGTGCGTTCCGCAATGCCATTTTGTTGAGGACTATACGGTGTTGTAGTCTGATGCTCGATACCTTTTGAAGAAAGATAATCAGCAAACTCTTTATTTACATACTCTTTTCCACCATCAGTTCTAATGGACTTTATACGGGAATCCAATTGATTTTCCACTAAAGCTTGAAAAATACGAAACTTATTCATAACTTCAGTCTTCGAAGATATAAAATAAACAAATATCAAGCGTGTAAAATCATCTATAAAAGTTAAAACATACTTGTTACCCTGAAATGATGTCGTAGACATCGCTCCACAGAGATCGCTATGAATCAATTCTAAAGGAGATGTTGCCTTACTGTACGATGCTAATTTTTTAAACGGTTTTCTAGCCTGTTTTCCTTGAACACAAGCGATGCAACTACTTTTGTTTACCTTGGTATAGTCTACACCTATCCCGTGATTCTTAAGTTGATTCATGCCTATGCGACACAAATGCCCTAACCGCTTATGCCAGAGTTGATACCTGTCTAGACAGTCAGAGTGCATAGAGTTCGCAATACAAATATTGTCCACGTTGTGAGGGATATTGACAGTACAGTCAAGCGTGTACAGTCCTCCACAGGGCGAAGCATGAAGTACAGAATCACCTGTAAAACAAAAATTATCATTTTTATAAAAATTACAACCGCTTTTATCAAAAACAACTATAAAACCCTTTTCAACTATTTTTTGAACAGACAATAAATTAGCATTTAAATTAGGTACAAAAGCAACATCATTTATAGATTTTACTACGTCTTTAGGTGTCGTAATTGAAATGGTTCCAATCCCGCAACACTTAATTTGTTCTCCGTTAGCGACGGTAACTTTTCCATTTTCAAACAGAGAAATGTTTTTAAACCAATCCCGTTGTGACGTCATATGCTTAGTAGCACCAGAATCTACGTACCAAACGTTGCTGGAATCGCCAGACGTATTAAGTGCAGTGAAGGAGGCAGCACTGTCCTTCATCTTGCCTTCCGCGGTCTTTTTCTGCCGTAGGGGACAGTCAGGCCGTTTGTGTCCTGGGGCTTTGCAATCATAACAAATAATTGCCTTTTTATTCTTCGGTCCACATTTTATCGCTTTGGTTTGTAAAACAGTATTATTTGATGACGTCTCCTTGGATATTTCATTTAAAAGTTTTGTCTTGACTACTGTTGACGTGACATTAACGTTGCAGTTCTCTAGCGCCATAATAAGAGGATCAAACCTTGGTGGAAGACCTCCTAAAAGTATAGCTGCAATTGACGAGTCGTCTATCACCCTATCAATATCCGCCAAGTCTTGTGCGGTAGACAGAACGGCGTTTATATATAACTCTAAGTTTTCGTAGTCAGATAAACACATTCTATAAAGCTTTCGCTCCAACGCTAGTCTGCGTCCCATCCCCTTGTCCTCAAACGCGTTTTGCAAAGATTTCCATGCATCAGCAGCAGTTTTTGCGCATCTAACATGGATGATGGCCTCACCGTCCACTGACAAGCATATCTTTGCAAGTGCCTTCCAATCGTCCTTTTTCTTTACAGATGCTGACGTCTGGTCATCATCTGGATAACCAGCTACTGCTTGCCATAAATCCTCGTGGATTAAATAATTTCTCATTTTAAATTTCCACGTAGGATACCCATCTCTATTTCGAAGGCTGAATGTAGGAATTGACGAGGAATTCGACTTACTTGTACCATCTCCAGTTCCGTGTGCCATGTTGACGGAAAGAAAAATCCTTTTCCAATTGATACAACTTTTTTTTTTTTTTTGGTCACAAACACAAACGTTTCTTTTAGAAAACCGCTGAATACCTATTAATAGAGCTTCGTGCTGATAACGTGTTGTAATTTTTGTGGTATTAATAGATATTTTCTGGTTGAATCTAAGAAAAATACGTCTTCAGTTGAAGATGGTATATTTGAAAGTACAATATGTCAAATTTAAAAAATGGTAAAAAACATATAAATAGAATACAGGTGTTTTATGATTAGCCAGTTCCAACAAATAATACAATATTATAGAAACAATGTGCAAAATAATAAAATTTTATCGTCTTAGGGTTCAAATCAGGATTCGGCAAAGAACCTTCTCTTTTTTATATATTTCAAATTAAGTGCAGGTTTACATTATTATGTTTCTCCTTTTAATGTTCCGTTTATTAAAACGATGAAACCTTTTAGCACATATTAAGAAGTTAACCAAGTTCATTACAAATAAGATCAAAGATAAATTAATTTAATTAAATGGCTCACGCATTTTATCTCCGAATCTCCATAGGAGATCGAAATTAGTTGCCTTTACCGACAAAATGAGTAACCAGTTTAATTAATTGATTTACTATGATTTCTCACGTGAATTTTAATAATATTAAGATCAAGGATGTTTTTGGGACATTTTATATTTAGTTTTGGGGTGTAAGCGGTCTATCAACATCTTTGTACCAAAACCAACTTCCCCTGCACGCGGTGCACCCTGCTGACTGACAAACGAAGCTCTGGCGAAAAGTAAAGTAGGGAGCGTAATTGTAAGCTACCCGACTGGAGAATGTACCTCCATCTCACAGAATACCGCAGCCAAATAACAATTCCCTTGAGGGTTGTTGTGTTCCTACAAGTGAGTGAGGTCACCAGAAAGGAACGAGATGCTGCATTGGCAGCGAGTGTGGCGACGCGCGAACGATATTCTATGTTGCGAGCGTTAATATGGCTACGGTAATCGCTTTGAAACATGCAACTTTGCAATATTTTGTCTGTTAATGCATCAATTGAAAATGACCGAGTACAACTTTTTTTCTCTTTAAGCGGACACAATTCTGTAAATGGTATTATCGCTACTTAAGCCTACATTCGCAGCAATCATGCGATTGTTCGTAGTTAACTGCATCTCGACAGGGGTCATCGGAAGCGTGAGTTAACAGGCTCAAGGCGTGAGGTTATTGTCATTAGTGTCCGGCTAACGGGTTCGGAATTAACACCGCTGGTGAGTCAGCTTATGTTGGCTCAATGTTACACTTTCTGGGCCAATAGTACACTTTGTAGCCCTTGAGAGTAGTATATTATTAATTAAGGTGTTTTCTGTGTATCATAAGTATGTATTTACAAAAAAAAAATGTATTTACGTATGTTTATCAGTTGTCTAGTACCCATAACACAAGCTTCGCTTACTTTGGGGCTAGATGGCGCTGTGTAATTTGTCTGACAATATTTATTTATTATTATTAAGGTTTGTGTAACTGTAAGAAAAGATAAAATTACAATTGAAAGGGAGTAAAGCCATTTTCACTCTCATGCAATTAATAAAATTGCCAGTAATTTATATATCATCCATATGAACATGATAATTAGCGGTCTACCACAGTGCGTTTCCTAAGACATTTTATACCACGAATTGTGAAATAGTGGGATTAACTTCCCTCAGCGGTATTTCCGAACATTTATGACATGGGAGCCTTCAAGAACAGAGTGTACTTTTCTCTTGAAAGTCTGGCAACGGATGGCGAGCCCTTGGTGTTGCTGATTTCCATGGGCGGTGGTGATTGCTTCCACCATGTGACTGACCCACATGCTCGTTTGCCTCTTCTCATAACATACATTCATTCATACGATTTTCGTATAAATGGTACCGTGTCTGACAATGTTAGCTTAACATAATGGCAACCGTATAACCCGAAAATGAATACGTGTGAAATGGGGCATAATGTGGGAAGGTGATTCTATAATATAGTGAATATGTAAAACCGTCTTTCAATCCATTTTTAAAATTTCATACGTATGAGCAAAAAAATGAGGATCTCGATGGCGTGGTTGCGCGTATCGGTCTAATCAAACACACAGGTTAAGCAACGTCGGCCGTAGCCTGTCCATGGATGGGTTTATTTATCTCGAGCTCATGCGTGTTTCGGAGGGCGGGTTAAGCCGTCGGTCCCGGCTGTTGTCGTTAGATAACAGTATCATACACAAACTATTACAATTTATATTACATTAAAAATAAACAGTAGAAGCAGGCATACATTTTCGCCGCGCGGTAGAAAGAGAGGGGGATACTTCCTCTCCTGCGCTGCGCCGGCGGTCTACTCTCCCTCCGTCTTACGAATTTTCGATCAGGCCACGTGTCCTGACGCGAGTTTAACATTTTTTACCCATCCCAAAAAGTGCACAAATTGCACAATGCCGCAAAAAATCATGATTATACGATTAGGGTGGCAAACAAGCGTACGATCCGCCTGATAGAAAGTAAAAATTTAATAACTAAATGTAAAAATTCACCTCATCTTTTAGCCGCGGGAGGTAAATTAATCCATTTTAAAAATATTTAGATAATTTATAGAGAAGTGATCGCCACAATGTTATCTCACACTGTTTTCAATATTCACTCAATATTCAAATTATGACATTTTTGACAGATGATCTTTTGCACCGAACTTTCGTTTAACTAATAGGCTTTCTATATTATGCACATTTATGCATCATTATGAATTTACAACATATTTTTTTTAAATCACAATATGGATATTTGTAATATTTTTTTTTCTGTAAAGTCGGTTTACAGACGATAATTTTACGTGAGAACGTCTTAAGAAAACATCGGCCGATGAAATGGAAGAGTTAGATGCGTCACAAGCCCAACGCTTAGGCCGATTGTGCCTCTCTATCGCTTGTTCCGCGCTCTCGCTTGCCTCGCTCGGCTCAGGCGGAACGTGACAATGAGTCATGCTTTTTCGTGCGTGCAGCCGGCGTTCATCGATTTATAAAACGTTATCACGTCAAAAAATATAGAAATACATATTTTGTAATCACAGGAATGGTAAAATTAAGGGTGGATTTCCCGTGAAGCGGAGTTGGGCGGAAGAGTGGTGTTCTCACAATAAACGCACAACACAGCAAAATATATATATATATATATATATATATATATATAAACGCATCCCGCCACTGACGCCTCCGGCTAGCTCTACATTAATGGAAAGGAGACACAGCATTAAGAATCTTGTGGGCAGGACACAAGATTGAGATTCCACAAGAATTAAAAAAAACTGCTATATAAATGCATTTTAAAAGAAATTTATTTATGAAAACATAGACAAACATTTAATTATATCAACTTTAATGCCCACAAAATAAGATTGCAAAAGGCGAATTGGATTTGATTTGAATTATAAATATTATTCACAAGTAACACAAATTAACGAAATCATGCAAGGAACGGGGAATTTTCCTTTTTTAAAGTAGGTTAATATATAATAAACATGACGAGCCCGGTGGCCGAATGGTTAGCAATGGCCACTTTGACTCGAACCTGCGACCTCGAGGTTCGATCCCCGGACATGACAAATCGACGGTCTCTATGTATAAAACGACATGTCATTTCAGACATGTCTGCTTATACTACGATATGGTAATTAAAAGAATATTATTATTGGACAAATGAGTTAATTTCTTACTTTTTAATTATATATAACTAGCTGGCCCGGCGAACTTCGTACCGCCTAATTGTCAATGAATGTCGTGGTATACATATTAGTTGAACAAAATTTATGATGTCTTGAAATTAATATAATGAATAATAGAAAATAATAGAGAAGCACGATGGCGTCATTGCACGTGTCAGTCTAATTGTACACGCAAGTTAAGCAACGTCAACCGTAGCCTGTCCATGGATGAGTTTATATTATCTCGAGCTCCTCCGTGCTTCGGAAGGTACGTTAATACGTCGGTCCCGGTTGTAATCATTAGATTAACTCGAGGTCCTCCGTGCTTCGGAGGGCACGTTAATCCGTCGGTCCCGGTTGTTATCATTAGATTATCTCGAGCTCCTCCGTGCTTCGGAAGGCACGTAAGACGTCGGTCCCGGTTGTTATCATTAGATTATCTCGAGCTCCTCTGTGCTTCGGAAGGCACGTAAGACGTCGGTCCCGGTTGTTATCATTAGATTATCTCGAGCTCCTCCGTGCTTCGGAAGGCACGTAAGACGTCGGTCCCGGTTGTTATCATTAGATTATCTCGAGCTCCTCTGTGCTTCGGAAGGCACGTAAGACGTCGGTCCCGGTTGTTATCATTAGATTATCTCGAGCTCCTCCGTGCTTCGGAAGGCACGTAAGACGTCGGTCCCGGTTGTTATCATTAGATTATCTCGAGCTCCTCTGTGCTTCGGAAGGCACGTAAGACGTCGGTCCCGGTTGTTATCATTAGATTATCTCGAGCTCCTCCGTGCTTCGGAAGGCACGTAAAACGTCGGTCCCGGTTGTTATCATTAGATTATCTCGAGCTCCTCCGTGCTTCGGAAGGCACGTAAGACGTCGGTCCCGGTTGTTATCATTAGATTATCTCGAGCTCCTCCGTGCTTCGGAAGGCACGTTAAGCCGTCGGTCCTGGTTGTTATCATTAGATGGCAGTCGTTAAGCCAAGTGGCCTTTAGGCTGCTTGAAATTACTGGCGTCCGCCAACTCGCAGTTGAGCAGCGTGGTGGAGTATGCTCGAAACATATTCAGTTGAAGGAAAACCCGTATTTAATATTACCCAGCAGTGGGTAAATATTACCCAGCAGTGGGTAAATATTAAGTTCTGTATTTTACTATGTCACAAAATAAAGTACCATGACACTTGACAACCAATTAATATTCATTTTCAAGCATTCATTCATAAACAATTTTCAAAACAACAACGGACAACTTTCGCGACGTAAAAGTTAGACCAATCGATTTGACATTTAATTGAAAATCAATAAATATCCCAATCCGTTTTCAAATTTAATTTTTCGACAATTTTGTCAATGTTTTAATACTTATTATCCTATACCCACATTTCTGAACGCACGCATACATTTGACGTACGCACGTTAACGTCACGTTTGACAGGTCCGACATCCACGAACATTTTGTATGGAAAAATGATTTTTCTTTTATTTTATTTTTTTCGTAAATTTTCCAATGTTTTTAATAGTTATTCTGCTATTCTGGACGGAGACAAATCCAACAAATCAAAAACCATGGCAATCGGTCCAGCCGTTCTCGAGTTATAAGTGTTGTAACAAACACGACTTTCTTTTATATATATAGATCAATAAAATAAAAAAGAAAATGTTTTTAGGGGCAATCTATAGCAATTTATGCAATAAAAAAAATTGACATTTTTGACATGTCGCTTTATACGTAGGGACCGTCAAAATATTTGTGTGTAAACATGTCTGTTTGTCATGGTCTGGGTGTTTTCTATGTATTACATGTATTTATTTACGAAAAAAACGTATTTATGTACATATATCAGTTATCTACTATATATATATATATATAGTACAAGCTTTGTTTAGTTTGGGTCTGGATGGCGCCGTGTAATATGTCAAGAAATTCAAGGAATATTCAAGGAAAAAAACTGAAACCCTCCTTCCCCATTCAGTGTTTAAGTATAATAATCTATACCGATAAAACAGAAAGAATGTATGTATGTTCCGTATAGACTCCGAAACGGCTGGACCGATTTCAACGAAATTTTCAGACAATCTTTAGATTGACCCAGCGGATAATCCTGCACCCCTGGACTAAGCGGGCGAAGCCGCGGGTAACAGCTAGTATAATATAAATAAATAAATATTTCTGGACAATTTATGGGTACTAGAGAACTGATATAATACTTAAATACATATTTATGGGTACTAGAGAACTGATATAATACTTAAATACATTTTTTTTTGTAAATACATATATATAATACATAGAAAATACCAGACCAAGACAAACACACACATGTTCATGCACACAAAATGTTTGTCTTGTGCGAGGATCGAACCCGCGGCCTCGGAGTCAGAGTAGCCATTGCTAACCATTCGACCACCAGGCTCGTCAAAATATAAATTACACCAAGCCCTTTCCCATTCTGTGTGTATATAAATTACACCAACCAAGAACGCAAACATTTTTTGTCGGTTAATAATATGGCACGGTCTTCCGTTTTTTGTAACAAAATTGCCTCGAAACACACAAATCACGAACAAAACGCATAATCCAAAAAGTAGGTAACATCGGTTACATGGTAAAAATGATTTAATTGCGGGCGAGAGTGATCTTTTGTGGGCCACTCGTGCGCACGCGGCAATAATGCGCCTATTGTATTGTGTAACAATTAATTGCATCCGACTATATGACATAGTGATTTGCGAAATAGCAGCTATCTAAAGCTATAAAATGCAGAAATATACAATTCAGCAATACACATGCGATAAAAATGCAGAAATAGCATACTCGACAATTACCCAAATCATCATCATCAGGTCATTTTAGTCTCCAATAAAGGAGCACGACCCTCTCTCGTCCGTCCCAGACAGAAGGAGGATTTGGCCTACACTCCCCACGCTGGCCAGACGGATTGGGGAGGCCTGATCGATGTTTTATAATGTATTTCCCTTATTCGCCTTGTACGACATCCGCGGGAAGACGGAGTTATTCTATTCTAGTCTGCCGGAAGCCACACGGCCATAATTACCCAAATACCGGGTACCATCTAATGGCAGGTTGTCGTCGTCAATCCTTACTTATCCCACTGCTGGGATACGGGATTCCCCGCAACTGAAGGGCTTTAGAGCATTCTTCACCACACTGCTCAACTGCGGGTTGGCGGAGGCCAGTGTTTTCAAGCCGCCTAAAGGTGACTTGGCTTAACGACTGGTATCTAATGGCAACAGCCGGGACCGACGGCTTAACGTGCCCTCCAAAGTACGGAGGAACTCGAGATAATATAAACCCATCTATGGACGGGCTACGGTCGACATTGCTTAACTTGCATGTTCGATTAGACTGACTCGCGCAACGTCGCCACCGAGCTTCTCATCTTATGGCACAAATTTGCAAGAGTATATTCAGTCGCTGCCACAGTATTACTATTTGACTTGGTCTTGACGTGAAACGTCTTTAAAATTGCTTCCATAGGGAGGCAATTAAAAAAAACGAATGATAACAAAAATCTACCTCTTCCCTCCAAAATTCAATCACAGGATAGATGAAGGATCAAAGAATTTTATATGCTAAGTTATGACTATTAAAGATCGCGTGCAGAGAAGGGGCAAGCGCTGCCATTTTGAGATAATTTTAGTGCATATAACGTATTCACGTACAACACACGGCCGTGTCCATAACACAGCCGCTAAACTTCTTCATGTCATATATGTTTTTTACACTAAGTCGTTTTCTGTGCAGGCTGTACGTCTTTGGAATGCGCTGCCTATGGATATTCGAAATGCACAATCTTTACAATCATTTAAAATACTTTTAAAAACCCATTACCTCTCTCTCTGTGTTTAATTTATTTTCTACGTGGATCCTGTCTTTGCTATGGTGTTGCTGTTTTTGCTATTAGGTACCTTAATGATTCTTTATTGCTTTGTATATATATGTATATATTATATTTCATATATTTATGTATGTGTGTATGTATATATATATATATGTATATGTGTATATATGTGTATGGGTGTACATGTGTATGGATACAGGATATGTTTGATCATATATATATATTTACTTATAGTTATATATCTATTTGTATTATACCTATTGTATATTTTTTATAACAACTAGTGATGCGCCACCTACCTAATTATATCATGATTTCTCTTTTGTTAAGGTTGTCTGGAAGAGATTGCTTTTAGCGATAAGACCGCCTTTTGTACTATTTAATTTGCAACTTTCTTGTATGTATTTGTCATATTGGTGCAATAAAGTGTATTCTATTCTATTCTATTCTATTCTATGTTATCGGTATCTGAATAGTATAATCAAATTTAATTAATTCATATAATTTATTCTAATCAATTTCCACGTAATTAATCACCACACATAATAACAGGTATGAGCAACGAAAACATTTTCACCTTATCTACCACTCTGTTATTCAACATGTGAAATAAACATTAACAATTTATTTGCATAGTGGTTCACAGCATAGGCCTAATAACTTTACCGGAAATAGCTGTCGGAGTGTCAATTTACATAATTACATAATATTTAATTTACATATAATCTGAAATTTTAAATTATTAGACGTTTATTAGGCATAAAAATTTAAATTCGTAGATATATGATCATAACCAATATGTTACGTATGGGTATATTAGTTATTATATTATGTGTAATACATATTTTAATTAAATGTTTATCGATATTTAATACGTACTTGACTGTACTTATGACAACACAACTGTCCCAAGGGGTATTTATTTTTTAAACTGCTACCTAATAAGTGATCGAGGCTTTTGGACTAAAAAAGAAGCGTTCTGTAACATTGTTTTGTGACTAAGTGAGGTCACAAAACACAGAACGAGAGCAATACTAACTGCATTGCCAGCGTCTACATGGCTACGATAATCGCTTTAATCAGGTGGGGCATAAGCTTGTTTTATACCCGGCGACGTATAAAAAGACTTGAATGTAAATGTTTGAAAAAAGAAAAAACACTATTTTGGTGCGACTATATATACGACGAGCTCGGTGGTCGAATGGTTAGCAATGGCTCTTTGACTCCGTGGTTGCGGATTCGATCCCCGCTACAAGACAAATATTAGTGTTCGTGAACATGTCATTTGTCTTGGTCTGGGTGTTGTCTGTTTTCTATGTTTATAGTTAAAAGTACCCATAGTACAAGATTTGCTTAGTTTCGGACTTCGGCCAAGTGTAATTTATTTTTCCAGGAATATTAATTTATTTATTATATACTATCGAAAATTAAGTTTCTGAAATCTCTTATCAGAGGCGCTGCCCGGATTTCTATACAAATACAGAGCAAGCAAGTATGGCGTTAATCTTTGTTAAGCCTCATACAAGAGTCAAACGTCATTTTGGGCTAGCCCCGGTGAGTCATCACAAATTTCGAGTTTGTCTATGGTATATCTATGAACACACAAGTGAAAGCTTGCTGAACGTGTCGCTTTGGTCTATTACATTTTTAATTAAGCAGAGAAATTGTAAATGTGATGGATATTAATGGCGATAGTTAGAAATTGTGGATCGGTATTTTTTTTAATGGAATGAATAATTTTTTAATATAAAACTAGCTGGCCCGGCGAACTTCGTATCGCCTTTTTAAATATTGTTACGTTAATTTTTCTGATGAGTTATAAAGTATCTTAGGTCTTAAGTTGGATGAAACTGCACACACTGTGCAAAATTTTATTAAAATCGGTCGAGTAGTTTAGGATTACATCGCGGACAAACAACATGACACGAAATTTTTATATATTAAAGATTATACGTCTTATTTAAAAAAAAAAAATTGGTTGCCTGTAAAGTCGGTATACGGGCGAAAGTTTTACGTGACAACGACTTTGAGTGGTAAAATGTTTTCGAGTGGAAGGGACGCATGCCTTTCACTTTTTATGTCTGTCTCTCTCGCTCTTAGAAGGGACACGCGTCCACGACACGCTTACAATGAGAGCGAGTGAAAGGCACGCGCCTTTCACTCGCTCTCATTGTAAGCGCATAACGTGAGCCAGTTTCTTGAAGTGTCACCCGGCTAACCAATTTATAAGACGTTGTCACGTCAAAATGAATCAGATTTTTGTAGTATTGAAAGAACAGCCAATAAAGACATTTGGAAGGTCCTTTTGTATTTCACGTAATGAAATACGCTGATTTCATGATAACGCGAGTGGCTGCCACAGCGTCATCATACACAGGAGGGCATTTTCGCGGGACTGGGTCAAAGCCGGACAATTACCTTGCTTTCTTCTTGCCACAGATAGAACGCCTCTACTTATAGGTAATTTAGATGTTTAACTGGTTCTAACACTACAAAAACCATCGAGTAGAACAGAGAAACTTCTTTTTTTTTCACAGATCGTTTGCACACTATGACGTGAATCCAAGTGAAGCGATGTTTTTAATGCTAAATCAAGCATCAGGCTCGTACTTGACCCAGAGTAATTACGGTCACCCCCGCTCATTAGCACTCAGCGCATACCTGTTACGTGTTAATGCATTTCTGTGGTAACTTGTTAAGTATAAAAGCTAAATCTGGTTATTGTTAGGTGCATTTCGAAATACAGCTGTTTTTTTTTTGAAATTAATCACCTTCGCATCAGAGCTTAAGAAAGAAAATAACAAAAAAAAAAAAAGATTTTTGATAAGTGTGGTTTATCATTATTTGTCTCTAGTGTGTTGTCTAAAGCCGTCTACACATGTTGTTATACTAAAACTATAAAGTAGTTATTAAAATACGTATTCCTGGTGACCTCACTCACTCGCAGAAAACCAATAAATCTCAAGAGAAATGTTATTCAAGTGTGGTATTCTGTGAGGTGGAGATACTTCCCCAGTTGGGCAGCTTATTATTACGCAGTTCCCTATTTCTCTTTTACCAGAACATGATGGGTGGGCTTTTTTACAAATCTTACCACCTAGCCTAACTCGAACTTGTATATTTTGAGAGAGTAAAAAATAATTCACTAGCCTAGAGGTCGCGCAGCGAGCGATGGAGAGGGCTATGCTGGGGTTTCTCTGAGAGATCGAATCTGGAACGAAGAAATTCGACGGAGAACCAAAGTTACAATGGGCCGGTCACATCTGCCGAGTAAGTGATGGCAGATGGGGGAGGAAGGTATTAAAGCAGAAACAGCTCGTAGGACGACGAAGCGTTGGACGCCCTCCTACTAGATGGTACGATGACCTTAACAAAACGTCTGGATGCGGAAGACG
Organism: Hypsopygia costalis; assembly: GCA_937001555.2. Classification (NCBI taxonomy): domain Eukaryota; kingdom Metazoa; phylum Arthropoda; class Insecta; order Lepidoptera; family Pyralidae; genus Hypsopygia; species Hypsopygia costalis. The sequence goes on from OW443340.2 coordinate 20,100,282, forward strand.
GAGGATCGTATTTGGTGGAAAGCATTGAGGAAGACTTATATTCAGCAGTGGGTAGATACAGGCTAATGATGAGAAGATATAAAATCTGTATGTATACGCAAATAGTGACGTTATTGCACAAAAACAGCTGACGATTTATCTTATCTCTACACCTTACAACAATCAGAGCTTAACTCGGATAAAAACATCCGATCCATTCACAAACAACCAGATTTACTCGGCGCATTTAATGCAAATAACGGATGTTATTCGCAAAATGTACAGCTGTACTGTAGCTTACCTGATGAGCCATTTGCCTTGCGTCATAAAATTGAAAATGTAAATCTTATCCTAAATGGAATAAAGGTAAAAATAGAACTAACCAGATGTTATCACTTCAGTCGACGTTCTGTACTTGACTCGCAATTTCATTTCACCATACATGACGGAATCTCGGCTTCCTAGCCATTTTGCAACAGTAATACTCGAATACCGCCCTTGCAGGCTATTTCAATTAAGACTTTAATTCTTTAATTACAAAGTATAGTTCTCTTTAACAAAACATTCATAAGCAGAAATCTCCATTTATAGTCATAAAAATACGTTTTGTGTCGTGGTCACGGAACATAACAATTTATTTCTGCATTTCTGTAAATTTAGACTTAATGGCTTCTACTTTCGTATTACTATTATGTCCATTTTTGTGAGTTATCAGTATCTATTAAAAAAAGTAACCATTATTGACTGCCCTACCGCCCGTTTGCGAAATTTCGTTTCGGAGAATAAGAGTAGACCCCCTGAAGCCGATTACCACCGGATTTTTTAAATGAGAAATTCAAACTATTGCTTAGATTTTTGGTTATCTAGTTTATCTTAATTGGTAGGAACCCTTCAGCTCTATATACTAAGCTGACGATATTTGTTAATAACTAAATCTAAGACCAATTTTTCGAATCAAAAAATTCGATCGCAAACGGCTTCAGCTTAGGCGGTAGGGTCACTGATCTATCAACGTACTGCTCAAACCTCTGAATAGATTGGGTTGAAATTTCGAAAGGACTTTTGAAAATACGGGATTCAGGGACACGCACATACGAAGTCACGGGAGGAAGCTAGTGTAATAAACATTGTGGAATTTTCACAGGAGACTATAACACGGAATTTTTCTAAGAAATAAGGGGTTTTTGCAGGGTCGGCAATTAATGAGAGATGCTTCAGATGTCACAAGCGTCATTACCCAACCAACTTGTACTTGCCACGGTCAGTTAATTTAACAATAGATTTCTACTCGTACTCGTAATGTCGAGTATTGTGCATTAACAATTAGATTGTGATAAAAATGCACAATACTCGACATTGTGCATTTTTAGGATTCCGTAGCTCCAAAGGAAAAAGTGGAACCCTTATAAGATCACTTTGTTGTCCGTCTATTTGTCCGTCATGACCCTCTAGGAAGAAGGGTGGATATTGAGAATGCGTGGAGGTATCAAGCTGAAATTTGAACTACTCAGGTCTACGGTCCCATGAAGTTGTAAAAAAATCAAACTGCTAAGTTTACGTAACAAAAAGATACGGCAGTATATTCTGAAAAAAACGCATATTTCGACACATTCTCAAGGGAATCAAAACTCATAGGTTAGTTGACGTTGACCTAGAACTATGAAATTTGGCAAGTAACATCGATATAGACTACAAGTACAAGAATAAATCACAAAACTATACATTTGTAATTAAAACTTTAAAAAATAGGGGGTCTATAATTTTTTATAGGGGGCCGAAATTTGAAATTGAAGCAACTAGTTCAAATGGGGTATCATGGAACGGCTTGATGTGCACATTGCAAAATATATTTCATTTATTTTTTCCGACGCATTATGTCTTATTTATACGTATTATTCCTACGTACGGAATCCTCGGTGGGCGAGTCCGACTCGCACTTGTCCGGTTTTTTTTAATTGCCTCCCTATGGAAGCAATTTGACGTATTCACGTGAAAACGTTTTTTATTACTTTATTTGTGTTTTCTTAAGTGATATGATAAACAATTCTAATTCATTTCAAATTTAAACGCAGAGAGTGAAATTGCAGTTTCTCTATAATATTACTATGTCACATTTAATGCACCGCTACACTTGATTTCCCGACGCTGCTCGGTCTGCAAGTAATTGATAACTTTCTTCAACCCGCCAACGGTTTAGAAATCTTTCCATTAGTTCGCAAATAGCTTTAGGAGTTCCCACAATCTAATTTTCTATAAATTTTACTAATCGCATTAGATTATAAGCTTTATTGTAACTAACAGAGACTCTTTTTGCTTGATAAAGTAAATTGGTAGTACATACTAAGTAAACTAAATTAGTTTGGGGTGTAAAGGCTCACTACCGTCTTTAGAGCCTATGCCAACGTCACATGCACCCTGCTAATTCAGTGAAGTGGTTCGGACACAAAGAGAAGGAGGGCACTGCCTGACTGGGGGGTAGTGTACCTGAAGGTAGGAAGGTAAGTAGATACCTCATCAGATTATAAGCATTATTGTATCTAATAGATACTTTTTTTGCTTGATAAAGTAAATTCAAATTGGTCGTCTGGTTTCCGGCAGACTAGAATAAAATCACTCCGTCTCTTCCGGTGGATGTCGACTACAAGGCGACTAAGGGAAATACATTAGCAAACATCGATCAGGCCTCACCAACCCGTTTGGCCAGCGTGGGGAGTGTAGGCCAAGTCCTCTTTCTGTCTGGGACGGACGAGAGGGTCATGCTCCTGTAGTGGAGACTAAAATAACTTGATGATGAAGTAAATTCAGGTAGATACCTACAGAATATGCAGTGGCGATATTTTAAGTTGCGACTATTGATATGGCTATATGCGTGCCACGGTCCCATGGTCCCATGGTGGCTACTGCGTTTGTACAGCGCTTATATTTTATTTAAAACAAATATTTTTAGCTTAGATGCAAATGAAATTATACCTCCTTATGTAGATGAATTATTGTCGCAAAAATAACAATAAATAAATATTAATCTACTTATTACTATTGATCTATATTTATTATACTTATTAAATATTATTTAAATAGTTGATTTCAGCCAACTTTCCAGAATATTATAATGATTTAAAAAAATGGAAAAATTCACCTTCATTGCCTAGGTGTGATTCGAACCCACGACCACTTTATTACCGGTCGAGTGCTCTTTGCAACTGAGCTACCCGGAAGGTTTGTTAGCTGATGTTAGCGAATTTTTGCATTTTATAATTACTGCTGTGCAGTTGCAGCGTGGCGCCATCTTATCACACTACTAAACAAGGCATAGCACTTATTAAATACAAAAAAATAATTTATTAATAATAAAATACTTATTTAATTGTTAATTTGCGATAACAATTCATCCACATATAAAATAAGATCATTTGCATCTAAGCTAAATAATATTTGTTTAATGAAAGATCCATCCAAACACAATGTACGAGCAAGCAAGCTACTAGGATCAATCACCTTAAACAGATAAATCTGACGTAAACTAATGTAATCTTTAATTATATAAAAAAAAAGATAATGTTATCTTTAATTTAGATTGCCGTGGCATCCACAACACGTGACCACACTTTCGTTACAAATTAGGATTTATTGCGTTGGTACGTAATGCGTAATGGTACAATAGGGATGGACATCTCAGATTAACTATTTTATAATCTGACAAAACGACTTTTTTTTTATGAAAAATTTACTAAAATCCGATTTATAACGTAACAATTTTTGTCAAATCATGTTTTCTTTTACACTTAAGTTCTAACATTATCCTCTTCTGTAAATAAACATAAGTCGGCTAAACGTAGATTTACGTACACACCTACAGTACAGAAAAAAATATACACAAATCAAAGGCAGTTCCCCTGGACCACGCGGGCCAAGCCGCGGGTAACAGCTAGTCTATATATACATAAATACGCTGTACCCTACCACTCTTTCGCCTGTAACGCCAAGGGCATCACACGCGCGCTGCCAACCCTGTAAAAACCTCTTCACGCCCTTTTTGAAGAACCCCATACTGTAGTCTCATGGGAAAACCTCGACAGGCAATTCATTCCACAACTTGCCAGTACGCGGGAGAAAACTTCTCTGGAACCGCACAGTACGCGACAACTTAGGCTCCAATGTGTGAGGATGAATTCCCTGTCGATGGCGAGCGGTGCGACTGTAGAAGGTGGACGTGGGCATCATGTCAAACAACTCCTCTGAACACACCCCATTGTACAGACGGTAGAACACACAAAGGGACGCAAAATCTCTTCTCAGACTTAACGGTTCTAAACCGTCTGTTAGTTTGGGATCATCATCAATCCTCACAGCACGCCTTTGGATCGAGTCACAAGGTGCAAGCTGGAATCTAGGCGCTCCCGCCCACAGATGGCAACAGTACTCCATATGTGGCCGAATTTGATCTTTGTAAAGTACAAGTCTTTGCCGCGGGTTGAAGTACTGCTTTGCCCTGTTGAGCACACCTAGTTTCTTCGACGCCAGCTTGACCTTTCCCTCCGAATTTTGTGATCATTAATGTGTTGCCAACCCGAACAGCAGAATAGCTGTCTGAAAACGAAGTTTCTTCCTATTTATTTTTTATTATTTTTCTGATATTTGATTATCAGATAAATAATAAAAAGTAAATAGAAAAAAACTTCGTTTTCAGACACATAATTCACGAACCATTTTGTTTCAATACTTAATTATTATTTTTTATTGTCAGGACAAGGTTAATATGGGAAATCCACAGGAATGAGATGGAAACGGGAAGATTGAGCAACAGGTAAGTGTGGGATGGGAGGACCATTAGTATATTTATATTCAAGAATTGCTCGTATCTATATATATAAAAATCAATGCCAATTTTCGTTATAATTTTATAACTCAAGAACGGGCTCACCAATCCAAACCAAATGTTTAGGCTTTGTTCGGACTATTTAGTAGATGGTTTATGTGAAGTTTGCACAAAATCAGTAGAGCGGTTCTTCATTTATCACATATTTTTGTAATTGAAACTTTTTTCAGTGTGTCAGTCACCGAAACGTACAAGCATGTTGTTATGTCATTCATGCGGTCATTTCATTTTGGACGTGCTTCGACTTTATGTTGCCTGTTCCAGAGTCGGTACCCCCCCAGCCGTTTGTTTATTCATGCTCAAAATAGAACAACAAAAAATATTGTTTATCCAAAAGTTTTGGATTAAGTTTTAAAATAGCTAGCAATTAATAAAATATTTTTTGTTTCAATAAATGAATTTGATGTTCCAATTAAATTTTTTTAGTATTTCACTCTTTATGTAGCGAAACACGTACCGGGCCGCTGCTAGTTGGATATAAAAAGATAGATATGGCCAAATACCGCGTATTACAAACATTTGTGTGCATGAACATGTCTGTTTGTCTTAGTCCGGGTGTTTTTACCTATAATATGTATTTATTTACAAAAAACAAAATGTATTTATGTACATCTATCAATTATCTAGTACCCATAGTACAAGCTTTTAATAGTTGGACACTAGATGGTGCTGTGTAATTTGTCAAGGAGTATTTATTTTATTATTTGTTTGTTGAAGCGCTCAAGTTGACGTAACCCGTATCTGCTATTAAAACTATAAACATATTTATTTAAGAATAATTGAGGTTTTAAGCCCCAAGTTTTCTTAATAAAAATGTACGTCGTAAGGGCAATGCACGTTTAATAGCATGTACGCGACTTGATTATGTTGTCCTATGTTGTCGGTACTTTTGAAGCACATTTTTATATGCAAATCGTAGGTGAACGTACAATTAACGGGAAACATTTGAAGAAATAATAGGCTGTAGCAGAATTATCAGCGTTTCGTTCGTTAGAACAAAACATGTACCTGACAGATAGCCATTTTGTGTTACTGCGGCACTCATAATGATTCTTTGTGTGGGTTTTTTTAACACTATACACTAGGCAGTGTGGTTTCCGGCAGACTAGAATAGAATCACTCCGATTCTTTCCGTGGATGTCGTACAAGGCGACTAAGGGAAATACATTATCAAATATCGATCAGGCCTCCCCAACCCGTTTGGCCAGCGTGGGGAGTGTAGGCCAAATCCTCCTTCCGTCTAGGACGGACGAGAGAGGGTCGTGCTCCTGAAGTGGAGACTAAAAAGGACCTGATGATGAAAATAGCCGCCGACGGAAAGGAATGTGAACGACGTATCGTGTTAATATGTTTATAATGTATAGTATACATTATATGCAATATCAGGAAGTGTCTAAATTTTAAAGATTACTCAAAATAAGCTACGAATTTTGATATAAACAAGTCGATGCGAAATTAAGCAATGGTCTCTGAATCACTAAAATGATAAAAGTTCTTCTTCAACATCTACGAGATACTAAATACATATATAATACCATACATGTATTTGAAGCTCGATGGCGTCGTTGCACGTGTCAGTCTAATCGAACACGCAAGGTAAGCCACGGCGACCATAGCCTGCCCATGGATGGGTTTATTTATCTCGAGTTCCTCCGTGCTGCCGAGGACACTTTAAGCCACGGTTTTGGTTGTTGTCATTAGATGATTAGTTATTATATATATTAGCCAAGTCAGTGGCGTTAAGGAGACTTGAAAATACTGCCGTTGAACACTGTGGCGGAGTATGCTCTAATCCCCTTCGATTAAGAGAAGACCCGTATCCCAGCAGTGAGATGAATAAGGTTTGTACATTTATATGATTTTTGCTGATTAAAATAGTTTTATTACAATTGATACACACTGACCTGTGTCGCACTCTGGTGTTGATTTGCCGCACTTCTCGCCCGCCACTGCTTTCTCCGTCACTACCCGAGCCTGGCACTTCCATGCTGTGTATTGACATAGACTTGCTTACCTACAACAATTAAAGTATTTTTATAATATGACCCGTGCCGATCAAGCATACGCCTTGCCTCTTGTAAAGCGGTTATCGTAACCTATAGAGCATTGCCTGACGGGAATATATGATGACGGCAATATATGAGATACGGCCGTGATGGCCGAGGAGGCCGAGGGAAGATAATTCAAAAAAATAATTTTTTTTGAGCGCGTCAGATTATGTTAAGTGACCCCAAAAAAAACTTCGATTTGATAAGCACACAGTAGCTTTTTAAAATGAAAAAAAAAATAGTCACTTTGAGATAGACTTTGAATCAGATTTTCATACTGACGATTCAGCTTCAAGTCCGAAACGTGCTGACTGCTAATCTGACACTAAAAAAACACTGACTTATGTATCAAATAATGCACGGAAGCTGTGGAAGGTACTTCAAAAATAGCAGTAAGTGGTTTATCAACATCTTTGAACCAAAGCCAACTACACCTGCACGTGGTGGACCCTGCTGACTGACAAACGAAGTTCTGGCGACAAGAGAGGTAAGGAGCGTAATTGTAAGCTATCCGACTGGGGAATTTACCTCCACCTCACAGAATACCGCAGCCAAATAACAATTCCCTTGAGAGGGTTGTTGTGTGAGTGAGTGAGGTCACCAGAAAAGAAGGAGATGCTGCGTTGGCAGCGGGGGTGGCGGCGCGCAAGTGATATATTATGTTGCGAGCGTTAATACGGTTACGGTAACCGCTTCACATCAGGCGGGCCGTATGCTATGCCACCCGACGTAGTATAAAAAAAAAGAAGAAGTTATGCAGGATCGGCAAAACGCGAGTAATGGTCTCGACAACTTACGCTGCGGTAACTGTTTTTCATCAGACAGGCCGTATTTTTTATACCACAATTGTGTATCCATTTTGCCTCCTTAACAACCTATGCAACAATTAAATATGTACTCACAGGTGGAATGTATTTCCTCACAGCCGCCGTCAACTCATCAATATTTCTCTCCTTCTTCGGATTGGGAGGTTCAACGCCAAAGAATTTATTCTTTGCCGCCTGATTCAGAGCTGATATCTTCAACACCTGAGGCGGTTTCTCCTCCACTTGGTTAACCTTTTCCACAGGTCTCCTCAACTTCCCCAACTGTATAGGCTCATCCAGTTTCTTCACGAATCTTCTGTATCTAGAAAACAGAATAATTGTTTATTTGATCTCATATTATTATGTGCAATAACGCGTCTATACAAAATCAGCGTTATTATAAAATTGAGGTGTAAGAGGCTCACCATCATATTTGATTCACAGTCAAACGTACTTGCACCACAGTATAAGTAATAGTACTACGTACAGTATGGACAATCCCTGCCGCTCTCTCGTGTCGACCTCACCTCCCCTCTGAGACGAATCTGGAACAGTTTGTATGGCGCTGCACGCACACATACTCTTTCGCGCTCTGCACAGATGTCATTGTTTATGTAGTAGATACCGATGCGACATTTGTATGAAGTGACCGTGGTGCGATTTGTATGCAGTGGCCGGAGTGTCCTTGCACGTAGTGCTTACTGCTTACCGGACGAGGCTCTGGCAAACGAGAGGTAGGGCATAGCGCAATTGCTGCCCGATAGGGAAAGTACCTCGAACTTAGATCGCAGCCAAATAACTATACCTAGAAATTTAGAGGGTTCTTGTGTTCTTGCGAATGAGTGAGGTTGTTAAGAAGGTAGACTCGTTGCTGTGATTGCGGCTGGCGTGCAGACGCGCCAGCAATACTTTATGTTGCAAACGTCTATCGCTTCGCATGAGGTGGACGCATGCTTCTGCTCCACGACACATTTCTACCAAATTTCCAGTTGTTGGACCCACTAGTCCATGCTAATTTGGTGGTTTAGTCTATGCGATTTTATATTTGAAACTTCGGATATTTGAAAAGCCGCTCGAGTGGTGTAAGAGTGGCGTAGTGGCGCCTGTTAGAATAAAAGCTTCTACGTAGTTAGTAACTTAAGTTGTCAACGTAACTTAACTATGGTAGTGGTCTATTTTCTCGGTTTACCCTCCAGTGTATCAACCAAGCGATAAAAAACGTTTTTATGCTCTGGGTTTTAGGGTGACCGCGTCATCTAACTACTTAAGCGCATTACGCACGTACGCACATACGATAGATAAATAGAGGGAGACACTTATATATGCCTGTAAGAGATGGTGACATAGCCTCTTTGGTCTTACCTATAGCTTTCGATATATTTTCTATTTCGCGCATTAAGCGCATCACACAGCGCGAAGACAATAATATTAAGAGCGAGACAAATAAAATGAAATACTGTCATTGAGCCACATTGACACATCTTATACTTTTTTATAAATAAAATTCCTTTTTTTGTATTTTTTTTTTATGTACTAGCATTACGGAACAGGCACTGCTATACGCGTGTCAAAGCCTTTAACGTTTTTTTATTTTCTTTTATTTATTTGCTAAAATAAGGTTATAATTGATATTTTATTTCATGTCTAACTTAATTTACACTCAAGGCGCGTGCATATATTTCTGCCGTCAGGTAGCTTAAAAATTAAATTATATTAACTTATAATAACTTTTAAACTTTCGCGTTGCATTATTTATGAAAATAACAAGCGATCATGCATAAGGGTGGTCACAAACTGGAGTCAGCCTGTGACCACGGCCGATGGAACATGCTCGAAAGGTCAGGCAGTAATAAACGTATGTAAATACCCCTATGCATGATCTTTAATTCCCGTTATTATTTCCGTATATTTACTTATATATTTATATACATATCAATAAACTTGCCAATTAGTGGCCGTTCACACAGACCGGCTCGGAGAGGAGAGCAGATTTTGGTGGCGTCTAAAATTGAGTTTTGGGTCATTGGTATAAGGTTTATTTTTCAAATTCACTTCTTTTGTTATATGAGAATGCACGAGAGCCGATGTGAATTTTTAAAGTAAACCTTATACCAATGATACAAAACGCATTCGAAAATCTGCTCTCCTCTCCGAGCCGGGTTGTTTGAACGGACCCTTATGTATCTTGCTCTCGCGTATAACAATTATTATTATTAACTTCACCATGTGTGACAACTGAATTAAAACACTGACCTAGAGCTATCATCTTCCTTTTTCTCTTCAGATGGCCTCCTACCAAGTTTAGCCAACAAGGGCTTCATTTCAGGATTTTTAACTTGATTTAGACGCTCCTGCAGTTCATTCGCTCCTGGTAGTTGAATCTTGCGTGGATACTGATCATGAAGCTTAGTCAAGTCCGAATCGGTCCTGGAGGACTTCAGTTTATTGTTCTTCCGTTGGAATCTCCTGGGCTTCGGCCCTAGGATGACTTCAGAACTGTCTGATGAGGAACAACTCTTCTCTGATGAAGATACACTGGACGCTGATGCAGAGTCATCATCTGATGAGCTGTCGATGCCTTCGTCTTTTAAACCCTGGAATAAGAAATAGTAATGTTATAGGCTACGCAATTAAATCATTTACAGTATTTAGTATCAAGAAGCGAACGGGACGAGGTGAGGGGAATGGCACCACACATTTCCACCATTGTGTATCCTGTGTAGACAGGATTAACAGTGGCGACGTCCGTGCTGTTGTAATTAGACGACAGCTAAGTCAGTGGCCTTTCGGCGGCATGAAACCACTGGCCTCCGCCAACCCGCAATTGAGCAGCGTGGTGGAGTATGCTCTAGACACCTTCGATTGAGGGGACGCCCGTATCCTAGCAGTGGGATGAGATGAAAAAGGGCTGACGACGACCCATCTCATAAGTGAACCTTGGAAGTAATACTAATCTTACCTCGGAACTCTCTCCCTTCGCCAAGGTCTTGGTTTTCGAAGGCACGACAGTGGATCCCGACTTCAGAATACCACGGACTTCAGGAGTGATCATCCTCTGTGCTCGCTCCGACGGCGAATCGTCATCGAGGTCTGGAAAATAATGACAAATTTTATTTGCACGTCTAAGATTGGTTCGTTGAAGCACTCATTAGTATTTTTGAGTAATAAGAAAAAACAGTAAGTATAATGAAGTAACCAAAAAATTTAGGGCATGTTGGAGCTTATGCTGCAGTCGTAAAGGCTGTATCTTCGAATGAATGGTATACTATTATTTTCGAATGAATGGTAGCAGCCATTAGATTCATACGCGCAAAATAGTTAGGAATTCGTCACTGAACGACTGACCAACACCTATATTCAGTTGAACAACTTTTTTTACAACTGTACTTTTTTTCTCAATCAACAAAGATTGAGAAAAAAAGTACAGTCTACACTAACATTAAATAAAGATAAAGTTTGCAAGTTTGTTGGTTTGGATGTGGATAATCTTCGGAACCACATTCCAAAAATTCTGTTACTAATATTTGGAATTAACCGTCAGGGTAAACATACTGCAATATGTCGACGAAGTCGAGGGTGAAGTAAATTAATAAAAAAGCCAAACAAGGAAGAATAAAAATATTGTGTAACAAAGAAAAGAAGGTTTCTTTTTGAGTAAAAGAGAAGTTACTATTTAGTCCACTAAAACTATACATAAAAAAGAAATACGCCTTTTGATTCCGTTAGTGAATTATACCGATTGTATACATTAGTAGCTGTACGAACTAAATCGAGACTATCTACTTCTTTAGTCTACGTTTACTCTTAATAAGAAGCATGACTACTCTACACCAACTATCAACATTATCATTTTCATGCGAAAGTCTATGATTTCATTCTTCATCACACACGAAATATGATCCAATCTGCTTTTCCTACACGCCATCTCATGACTAACGTATTGAATAAACAGATGACTAAATATCGAGCCCAAAATAAATATTACACAAGAAAGCCGCACCGACGGCTAATGTTGGTGATTTATACTGCTCAATCCAACTAGCAACTAGGGCTGCCACACTGCGTCCTTATTAGAGCCGGTTCACGTGGTGCGTTGCGGAACTGTATAAATGCACACACGTGCTGTGGCACAGCAAGGTTCCTTTATGACACCGCTACGGTGCGCGAAAGGATTTTTGCAAAAATTGTATATGAGTTTAATTCTGCTTCATGAACAACGAGCGGCTCCATTCCGGATGACTTCTCAATCCGTGCACATCTTGTGCTTTTTCCTAAATTCAATTTGAATGCAGCAGCAATATGACCGGAGTTATGGATATTTCTATCGAAGACGCAACGTGTGCACCGACACTTATTTAACAGGATAGCGTGATTCGCAGAGACGCAAGCTAAAAAGCTACATTTGCGCTTTTATATTATTACTTAATTCTATGTTTACATGCCGAATAACAACTAACTATAATTCAACCTACCTTTTAGTAGTTGTAGTTCAGAAAAAAAGGTGTTTCCACTCTACATAATTAGATTAATACAACTATTGCAATTTGTTAACTTAAAATACGGATCAGCCGTAATGCATGCGATAAGTTGTGTAACCAAAACCCAAGCTTATAGGTATTTTAAAGATAAAATCAAAAACCTAGTTAGTAAAACCAAAAATATATTTGTAGTTTATGTACAAGTTTAAATCTGGGAAAATGCATGGTAAATACAAAAATATATACAGTTATATAATACTTGCAGGTTATGTCTAATAGTACAGTTATACAAGGAATGTGCCATATCTATAATAAGGTAGTATAAAACAAAGTCGAATAAAAACGTGGATTACGTTTGTCTGTTAGCTCTCTTAGTTATTCTAATCTGTTTTGATACTGTTTGCATTTAAAATCCTTCTGGAAGTTATATGTACCTATATAAAACATTATTAATTATCCCATATGGACGCAATCGAGGCGGTGTGATGTTTTTCAATAAGAGAAACGGTATAAGTTCAAAATTTTATCAAATGATAAACTGAATTTAATTGTAATTAACTTTGTAGCCTCGTGGACTTTGTCATAGTCAATTCAATTATAGTAAATCAAATGTTTTTAATTGATAGTAATATTTAATCCATGATTGTAGATATTCTAATGACATCAAACTCGAAGATTTTGACCCGCGTGCTTGTTTGCCCAACTCTCACATAAAAAAAATACACCAACTCTAAACTAGGTACTCCAAATTTCAGCTTCCTTGAAATCTCCTTTCAACTCCTTGTACAAATGATACATAAGTTCAAACTTAACTTGAAAAATCTGACACATACATGTAAAGGACGCCTAAAATTGAACGAATGTGATACCTCTTATTAATTGCTAAAAGTGAAATTGGACTCAGAATTTATCTCAGAAAAACATCTATAAATTATATATTAAAGTCGACACAATAAGTATAGGGCGTGAGCAAAACATTATATTTCCTAGCAGTGATCGATTTTATCTCATACAAAAATCTACTGACGTAAGGTTGAAATTTCCCGTATATCCCGTTGAAGTTTTAAGACCGTTCATCCCAATTTTTCAATCGCCATATGCGTTGTTCAGCGCGCCTCGCGTACATGGATACAACACGGAGATCCTCTAGCCTTTATTTCAGTTAGTAACCGAGATATAATGATTTTTTCCTCCATTAATTTTATTCGTTAATTGTGGTCCCACTTTTACTTTTTAGACATATCGTCTTTAACAAATTAACCCTATTCTCTCTGGTTTCCTTTATCCTCTTTATGCCATCCACATTTGTTACTTTTTTTGGTACATGAGAACAGTCCCTCCTGCAAAGTGTATTTATTCATAAAACGACAGCACATTTTTGCAATGTCCGTCTTTTAAGACGGACATTGCAAAAATGTGGGTCAGAAGCAGATCGTCCCATTCGCAACTCGTCCATATTGCTATTTGTCCCATTCGCAACTTGTCCCATTCTCAATTAGTCCCGTTCGCGACTCGTCCCATTCGCAGCTAGTCCCGTTCGCGTCTCGTCCCATTCGCAACTCGTCCTATCCTCAATTTTTTTACGCAACTCGTCCCATTCACTACTTGTACGGACTTTGCTCGCATTGGGTATATGACTAACTAAATAATAAAAAATACTGCAAATCATTTATTTTCTTAAAAAATATTATTAAGGTGAAAAGCAATGACTTTAATCAAAATTACCCTGAATTATCTAAATTACCTATATATAATAAAAAGGCAAACAAAATTATTTTTAAAAATACAACAAAAATCCCCATAGGTGCCCGTGCTTACACAACATTTTACAAACTAAGAATATTCAAATTCTTTAATTCATAAAAAAACCATTAAGCCGTTTACCCACAACAAAAATCCCCATAGGACCCCGTGCTTACACAACATTTTACAAAAAATAATATTATTCAAATTCCTTAATTCATAAAAAAAAAAAAACATTAAGCCGTTTGACGAATCACTCCCTGGGCTATAATGTTACGTCAAACGGCTTAATGTTTTTTTTTTGCAAACATTCTAATTAACATCCTGGTAATCGTTAACGATACCACAAGTTGTAATAAAATAAATATGGGACGAGCTGCGAATAGGACGAGATGCGAACGGGACGAGCTACGAACGGGACGAGCTGCGAATGGGGCGAGACGCGAACGGGACGAAATGAGAATGGGACAAGCTGCGAATGGGACGAGTTCCGAATGCGTGACGAGTTGCGAATGGGACGACCTGCTTCTGACCCCAAAAATGTGCTGTCGTATGTGTCGTAAATAACTCTGAAACAGACAAGGACTCGTGCACCCATGTGGTATAAGTGACGAGTACGAGAAATATAATACATTTCCATGCAAAATACGAAATTAAATGTTAATAAATCTATATACAACGTGCAATGTAGTACTCATGCAAAAGAATGAACACCTTACCTGGCAACCTAAAAAATATTAGTGCTGAACCCGAAGCAACAACTCAAGCAAAAAAACAAACGACAAAATCAAAACTCAAATAATGAACAAATCAGACCTAAGCTCCTAAACTTTGAATTCTGCCGCATGAGATACTCTAGTGATGTGTTCTTGGCGCTCGCTGAACGGAATAATTCCATTTTCAATTTGAAATCTGGGTTCCGCGGTACTTCTTCGTGCGTTAGCGACTTCGTCAACCTCTCATTCTGCTCCATAGCCTCCTGAACTTGGCTGGCTAATACAGGCATTGTTCGAAGTCGCGATGTCCGTGACACTCTCTCTTCTTTCGGACGCGGTAAACCAGCCATAGGCGGTTTATGCGTCAATTTTGCATTGAACATCTTCATCTTTTCCATAATGGACAATTTCGCCGGGTCATCTTCGTCTAACTTAGCTGCCACCAGTGAGTGTGTGCGTATTTACATAACATAGTGCGATTGTGTTTACGATAGAGCCCGGAACATACAAGTAGAGTCGAGGACATGCAAAAAAGAAACAAAAGCCGACAATCAAAAGACAGGAAGCTTTTTGTTTTTCGTTTCAATAATGCAAATTTACATGCTACTATTTTTTTCTATGATAATTACATTACATGAACTGCAACAGAACAAAATGACTATATTTTTTAAAATAATTCAAAATTGCATACTAATTCAGAGCGTACAAAATAGGCGTAAAAGATAGTTGAATCCTTATTCACAGAGTATCAGCAAGGTATGATTGGATTGACATGCCTTGTACTTAAATACGAGAATGATACCAAAGTCCCTAAACTATGCTTTAGAAGCAATGTATCATGAAAACATACAAGCTATTTTTACTATGAGTGTCCCCATTGTTAAATTGCGAATAAAAAAATATTCCGCTGTTCCAAATGTTTACACATATAAAATAAAAACATATGCCATTTTTTTTGCGAATTGAAACGGTCTTCACTAAGATTTTTGATTTAATTGATAAAACTTGCTGTTAAGATGGTATAAATTAATTATGCTCCATACGGAGCCTTATTTCTGAAACTCGAAATAATATAATAAATAATAAAATAAAACGAAACTTTTTGTGGTTTTCAACGAAAACTGGACAATCACACATCCGTATCGTCCAGTTTCCTTTCAACACTCAGTTCACTTCTCTATCGCTGTACTCTATGAATAAAACTTCAATTATCAAACAAGCAGTGACTTAATAAAACAAGATTTGGCACAGTATATGTTGTAAAAATGAAAGATACAACAGTTACCGTGCTGTCTCTCTTCCTCTATTTCAATTACGCGCTCTGCTGAGCATAGATAACCTTATAGACATATATGTACAAAGTCGTCAATGTATGCTTACCATCGTCGTCCCTGTCTAACACATTTGCAATGCTCTTAGACTGAGTGAGAGAGTATGCTTCTTTGGAGGGTTCACTGGTAACTGGTGGGTCAGGAGTGAAAGATATGGGCTGGGTCTTGAAGCGGTCTCCAACTGAAGGGCCGTCTTTGTTCTTCGAGCGGCTATGGCGAAGCAGCGGCTTAGGCGTGCCTAGAATTGAAAATATTTTTTATTATTAACTAGCTGCCTGGACAGACTTCGTTTTTTTTTTTACTACATCGGGTGGCAGACAAGCATACGGCCGGCTTGATGTGAAGCGGTTACCGTAGCCATATTAACGCTCGCAACATAAAATATCGCTCGCGCGCCGCCACCCCCGCTGCCAACGCAGCATCTCCTTCCTTTTTGGTAACCTCACTTATTCGCAGGAACGCAACAACCCTCAAGGGAATTGTTATTTGGCTGCGGTATTCTGTGAGGTGGAGGTACATTCCCCAGTCGGGTAACTTACAATTACGCTCCCTACCTCTCTCTTCGCCAGAACTTCGTTTGTCAGTCAGCAGGGTGCACCGCGTGCAGGTGAAGTTGGTTTTGGTTCAAAGATGTTGATGAACCAGTTAAACCTCTTTAAACATTAACGTTCTGTCAAAAGTAAAGTTTTTTGTACACGGAATTTTTATATTTTCTCTTTATTAAAACTTTCTGTGTGCATTAAGGAAAATATGAAAAAAAAAATATCCAAATTGGCCGAGCCGTTCTCGAGTTTTGCGCTTAACAACATTCATTTTTATTTATATAGTTTAACAAATATGTAGGTCAAAAATAATATTTGGTAAAAAAATATATGTATAATTTATATTGAGCGCAGATATTTTAAGTTAATATAAATAAAGTGAAGACAATTTAAGTAAGGAAAGTAGGATTTAATCATTAAAAGGTAAAAAAAAATGTACGCTAGAAAACTTTGTGTTAATTTCGAACAAAAAACATAGATTTTATGAACATGCATTCTTTGTCGGTATCGTTGTGACATTTTCGCATTAATAGTTTGACATTTATTTCCGTAGTGTGCGTGATGTTCATTTACTGCGTGTTATCTCTTATCTAATATATAAAATTCTCGTGTCACAGTGTTAGTTACATACTCCTCCGAAACGGCTTGACCGATTTTGATGAAATTTTATATGTATATTCAGTTTTAGGTTCATCTAGTTTTTATGGCAAAACAGCGATTGCCGGGTCAACTAGTAATACATAGTTTTTACTTTTCTTTTAATCTTTTTTATTTGTCTGCCCTATTAATATTTTACCGCTGATTTAAAATGACGTTACATAACAAAAATATTCCGCAAGCCAAAAAAAAAACACCATTATCGTATTTCGTACTTATTTACTGCCTCGATTTGTGCACCAATATTAAAATAAACCCTCAAAACATTTAATTTTTAGAGGTTATTTGAAGCGTGGAAAGGAACGGTTATTTTAAAGTTATTACAATGTCGAACATTTGTAATTTAGGTCGACTTATTTATATATGAACAAGTAATGAGAATCGTAAACACGTCATTTTCATGCATTCCAAGGCAAAATGTACAGAATTACAGATACATGTATTTTAAACAAGATAACAATTTAAATTGTGGAAAATAAATCCCAAGACGGATAACATTATAAATAGTGATCAAAAATGAATTAGGCCTTCAGCACACGTCTTCCTGGCAAGTTGACACTACAACGCCTGTATAAGAACTATCGTCAATTTCTAAGAATAAAATGAATATAAAAACTGTATCTAAATCGGTTAAACTGAAATGGAGATATATGTCAACATTTGGGTGAGCATATATATAATTGAAAGTGCATAGGACATCTAATGAATGAAACTGTGCTCACTCCTTTAGAGCGAGCTTTAAATTGGTTGGTTACGCCCTGAGAGAAACGTGATTGGTTGAAGAAGGACTTAACGGATTCGTATACCTTACTTTAATAAAATAACGTATGTATACTGGTACCCATGAAATGTAATTTTATCCTTTGCATGAGTTGAAAGTTTGCATGAGACGAGGTTAGTTCCAAATCGACTTAATTATGCAACTAGGAATTTTGATCCCTTTTTGAACATTTTTCGAGAGCTACAAATAGCGAGTGTGTGGCAGATGAGGTCACCGCGCATTTATTTTTCAGACAAATAATAAATAAATAGATAATTTACACAGCGCCATCTAGTCCCAAATTAAGCGCAAAGCTTGTGTTATGGGTACTAGACAACTGATAAATATACTTAAATACATTTTTTTTTTTGTAAATAAATACTTATAATACCTACATAGAAAACACCCAGACCAAGACAAACAGACATGTTCATGCACATAAATGTTTGTCTAGTTCGGGAATCGAACCTGCGACCAAGTGGCCATTACTAACCATTTGACCACCGAGCTCGTCCGAAATTTATTTCATAGTCATTGATTCACATACAAACAAGAATAAATGCTATTACTCAAAATGAAAATTGCCTCGTAATCTAACAAAAACAAAGGCAGAAACATACTTGTCTCACCCAGGGCACTCCTCCCTCGTTAACGCCTACTACTATTACAAAAAACAGATGACGTCTTCACAAAGCGTACAATACGCATGTATGCATGTAATTACTGCCTGACGAGCTCGGTGGTCGAATGGCTTACAATAGTCACTTAGACTCTGAGGTCGCCGGTTCGATCCCCGTACGAGACAAATATTTGTGTGCATAAACATGTCTGTTTGTCTATCCAGGGTTTTTTATATGTATTGTGTGTATGTATTTACAAAAAAAAAAGTATTTAAGTAATTCATCAGTTCAACCCATAGTACAAGTTTTGCTTAGTTTGGAACTACATAGATGGCGCTGTGTAATATGTCCAAGAATATTTATTTATTTAAAAAAAATGAATGTTCGAGCGGTGTTGAATAAAATGTTTCAGATTTGATTCAGAGGGGAAAGGAGTGTCCATACGATAGGGTATTTGACGAGCTCGGTGGCGTAGCGGTCAATGGCGCGGCTTCGACACCAACGCTCGTGGGTTCGATTCCCACACAGGACAAACATTTGTGTGCATGAACATGTCTGTTTGTCTTGGTCTGGGTGTTTTCTATGTATCATAAGTATGTATTTACAAAAAAAAAATGTATTTACGTATGTTTATCAGTTATCTAGTACCCATAACACAAGCTTCGCTTACTTTGGGGCTAGATGGCGCTGTGTCATTTGTCTGACAATATTTATTTATTTATTTTATTCAGTCAGTACTGTGACTTATACTGTACTTGTGAGTCGAGGTGTTTTGAGAACAGCCACATAGGTATATCAGTTAGAAATATCACACAGATATCAGTTAGAAATATCTAATAAGATTAAAAGCGATTAGTGTGGAGTATATGTAGAGCGTTGTCTTCGAGTCATACGACACCGATGCATCACAATAGGCCGAAATAAAAAACTATATTTCTGCCTTAAAAAACATAATTTAAACAAGCTTTTAAGACTTTCTGAAGGCGACTGCAAATGAGTAAAACTGCAAAGGGTTCACTGTACCAACAAATCAGATACAATGTCTACAATATTTACAATTTCACCTCAATAGCATAAATTCAAGAGTTATATAACTGACTTTTAAAATGCCATAATAAATCAGTAAACGTGAGAGGCAACATTTTTGTGATATCTGAACTTTAGCCTTGTCCCAGGTAAGCAACAAAATGCGACGCGATTTATTATTATATGACACAAAATTTTATACTGCGAGTGTACAATGTTCTCGAAGAACCAACGTGAACCACAGCAAAATTAAATATTTTTTTTTCCGCGCAACTTTCTTATTGTTTTCTTTGATAAGAACCTTCTCTTGACAATAACAAATACAACATAAAAAGAAATAGCGAAATAGAAATAGGA
Organism: Hypsopygia costalis; assembly: GCA_937001555.2. Taxonomy (NCBI): domain Eukaryota; kingdom Metazoa; phylum Arthropoda; class Insecta; order Lepidoptera; family Pyralidae; genus Hypsopygia; species Hypsopygia costalis. Next base: position 20,120,221 of record OW443340.2, read on the forward strand.
ATTCATGTTTATATGTATAGATTGGTGAGTCCCAACTAATGCACTACAGAAATAATTTCTTAGTTCTGAAATGATCATATTTATCTATATATATAAAAGAAAGTCGTGTTTGTTACAACACTTATAACTCGAGAACGGCTGGACCGATTGCCATGGTTTTTGATTTGTTGGATTTGTCTCCGTCCAGAATAGCAGAATAACTATTAAAAACATTGGAAAATTTACGAAAAAAATAAAATCAAAGAAAAATCATTTTTCCATACAAAATGTTCGTGAATGTCGGACCTGTCAAACGTGACGTTAACGTGCGTACGTCAAATGTATGCGTGCGTTCAGAAATGTGGGTATAGGATAATAAGTATTAAAACATTGACAAAATTGTCGAAAAATTAAATTTGAAAACGGATTGGGATATTTATTGATTTTCAATTAAATGTCAAATCGATTGGTCTAACTTTTACGTCGCGAAAGTTGTCCGTTGTTGTTTTGAAAATTGTTTATGAATGAATGCTTGAAAATGAATATTAATTGGTTGTCAAGTGTCATGGTACTTTATTTTGTGACATAGTAAAATACTGAACTTAATATGGGTAATATTTACCCACTGCTGGGTAATATTAAATACGGGTCTTCCTTCAACTGAATATGTTTCGAGCATAATATGTTTCGCTGCTCAACTGCGAGTTGGCGGACGCCAGTAATTTCAAGCCGCCTAAAGGCCACTTGGCTTAACGACTGCCATCTAATGATAACAACCAGGACCGACGGCTTAACGTGCCTTCCGAAGCACGGAGGAGCTCGAGATAATCTAATGATAACAACCGGGACCGACGGATTAACGTGCCTTCCGAAGCACGGAGGAGCTCGAGATAATCTAATGATAACAACCGGGACCGACGGATTAACGTGCCCTCCGAAGCACGGAGGACCTCGAGTTAATCTAATGATTACAACCGGGACCGACGGATTAACGTACCTTCCGAAGCACGGAGGAGCTCGAGATAATATAAACTCATCCATAGACAGGCTACGGTTGACGTTGCTTAACTTGCGTGTACAATTAGACTGACACGCGCAATGACGCCATCGTGCTTCTCTATTATTTTCTATTATTCATTATATTAATTTCAAGACATCATAAATTTTGTTCAACTAATATGTATACCACGACATTCATTGACAATTAGGCGGTACGAAGTTCGCCGGGCCAGCTAGTTACTACAATAAACCTAAGGCTAAATTTAAGATCTTCACACCTATGTTAGCCGTAACGTTATTAAATTACCTTTAGCTTGCTGCTGCAACTGTTGCCACATGCTCGCTCTAGCGACAACGCTGTTGCTCTTCACCAGTCCCAAAGCAAACGTCTCAGTGTTTGGTTCTTCATCACTACCATGGTCTTCCGCACACGGCGCCGCCTCCGTCTCTGTGGATTTCCTTTCTCGATCCATGTTTAATAGACCTCTTTCGATTGAAGATGGAGACCACTCGTTGCAGCTACTGTTCGTTGCGTGGTTCTCTCTGATCTCTTGGCTCTCTATTAGGCCTAGTTCTTCACCTGGAATTTGAGACATTTTCGCTCATTAGGTTAGGACATTTTCGCTACAGATTTTAATGGTTCGTTACTATAATATAAAGCCTCCTTTTATGGTTATGGTTAAATATATCGACTAATTCTTAGAATAAAAACCGATCTGTATTGTTGGTAGTTCACTTTCGTGTGTTTTTATGGGCACTAATGTCAGATTGAACTTTATTTGATTCTAAATATCGGAAGATAAATGATATAAGAAAATTCTAAAAACGTATGTCTAAAGAATTCATATTCCTTATCTAGTCTAGGTAGCTTAACTTGTTTTTGTTCCTTGATCACATTGGACTCTGTTCTACGGATGAGTACTATCATAGACAAATTGATAGTTTCCATCGCATTCATACTGGAAAAAAAAGAACTTACGTCGTCATAAGGAAATGAAACAGATTGATACGTCTTTTTGTTTCGCGTCCCATGCTGGTTCTTTCAATGGAAAACACAATAATGTGCAAAACTGTTATATGACAGCGCTATTTAAAATCTGACATATTCTCTATTTCATGTTTTCCACACCAGACAGGCGTCTATAAAAGTGACATATGTCTATGATATCTGTTGATTAGTATCTAAATTTCATTGTCAATTCCAAAATCTGTACTAATAAAATTAATTTTGTAAAAACATCAGTAACACATTAATTATATTGTAAATGTAGATATAGGCATACACATTTTCGACATCGCTATGTCTGCAAAAAAAAACTTATATCTGAGAATTTTATGTATTTGGTAATGTTCCCCTGTTCTTATTATTAGTTGGCATACCTTGGTATTCTGTTTGAACTCATTATGTCATTGACGAACCACAAAAATTGGCACAATTACAGGTAGTTTGTTTTGGCAACTCGGTCACTTTTGTCTCTTAAGGTTGGTAAAGAAAATTTTGGCAATAAACAATAAAGAAAAAACTTTACATCTATAGGCATTTCGGCATATTTCCTGGAGCATGAAAATAATATGTTTACAAAACACCATGCATTTAATAGCAACTTCCTCAGAACAAAGTACAACGTTGGCAAGCATACAAACGGGGGCTGCGTCACAGCAGACGAAATGAGGTTCTTATTCATGCTTAAATCAAAAGTTATCCAGTACAATGTCACATTTTTTTAATAACTCAAGGTTAGAAAACCGATGCAGTATTATACAATCGTAACCAGTTAAATACTGATAGTATTAGCTGCAACAGAAACGTTTGACAACGTCCACGTGCGTTACATTGACCCAAATAAGACGCGAGACGTCTGCAAGGTTACGGTGTGTTCTAAACGATCCAAATATGAATAGCGGCACATTGACTTAATCTAAATTTACCAAAGGCAGCATAAACAAACCGTCGCATCGGTTAATGCATCTCGTCTTATTACTACCACATGTTTACTTTATGACATCGCAAAAGTTTTGACTGTATGATAAACAAGTCCAAAGTTGTTGCTTCGCACATTTCCATTCCGCGAACATGAACCGATAAAAATATTTTTATCGCTTTCATAAACTGGACTTGTTTTATGGAGTTTAACAGTAACTATGAAACTTACCGGAATGAGGGCCGGAATCTCTGGATGACGCACGATTGTACACTCCGCTGTCGCACGACACATTCAAACTCCAGTTATCGGCTTCTGCTTGCTGCCTCTCGTCCTCCTCCAAAGCACGACAATCCTCATCAAGCGCGACACGGACTTTGTTCACTTCTTGTTCTATCTCGTCCAATGTCGACTGCTTTCTCTCCAAGTTTGGACTTATGTTTTCGAAGTCTAGAAAAGTTGCTTCACCGTAACTGTCGTCCTTGACATGGAGACCGTCAGGGAGTCCGTTGACGACCGGGGAGTTAACACTGAAGTAGTTCACACCAAATGGCGGTGAATCCAATGTCTTCGCTAGGTCTGCGAAGGGATCTCTCGCGGGTTCCCCCGAACAGGGGCCCCTGTCTGAGGGAGCAACACCGGACTCGACGGGACGTCTCGGAAAACTACAGCTCGCGGGGCCAAACACTTGGAAACTCGCTTGGCCCGGCTCCAAACTGCGAAATGAGAAAAGAAACGCGTCAATGTAGAACGCCGCGGTACATAAGAAAGAGACGGACGCCGTTTCAGTCCGCGTTCATAATTTTCGATGAATTATGGCATGAGTGATTGGATTGGCGTCGCCAATCCATCGTTTTAGGGAAGTTTGACACCATCGGCAATATAATCTAAATATAAATGTCTGCTCCTGAATTTGGAGTCATCGATCGCGTTCGATCGTAAAACAATTTATCGGCTTTTGAGAACTCGAACATAGACAAATCTATAGTGTAATTTCCAAATATAAATTAGAATTTTGAACTTTATTTTACGAATACCTTATTATTTTATTACTAACTTATAAGTTACAACCAAAATATCACTTCGCTTCTCAGTATATTACGACAAAAGGTCAGCACCGACAGCTTGCAGCTGACAATGGTGTCATAAAAACATATGCCATCAATTTACTTCTGTACGATTACGATTGCCATGTAATACTTAACTTGTAAGATTTACGTAACGATGTATATGCAAAAAAGTCACACTGAGCTGTGGCCATTTGCTTGCTGCAGCACACACATCTTTTATATGCGTTCTGTTCCCTATTATAAAATTTCTCTCCTCTTTTTTTTTTATTTAATTTTCGTATGTGTGAACAGTCACATAAACTACAGAGTTTATAACAAACGTATGTACCTATCTAAATATTCCGTTTCTAAATTGTTTCATATAGAAACAGAATATAATATGTCATTGCCAGATCTTAGAATTGATCACATTATGATGTGGCCGATCATTTCATGAAATTGTTTATTTCATGAAATGGAAAATATCAGCTGCCTTGGCCATGATGGCCTGGCCTGATTATTCAGTGATTTGACCAGTCCATGATATGGCCTAGTCAAATCAATGAATAATTTTCAGCGTTTGAAATAGTAACGTTATCCATCGTTAGAGGCGCTGATATAGTTATTTTTTTATTTTTTTGTTTGGCTGTCAAAACTTGCGGCAATAAGTTTTATGTTGTTAATATGGTGAATAGAAGCATAGTTATTAATTGTTGTTATTTTATGATCGGGTTAATAATATTGTCTTTTTTTTTTAAATCGATGCGAAGGCAGTCACGGAAAAAGTTAGCTTATGAAGTCGTTAGATGTCAGTTTCCTTATATAAAGACTACTTTGCTAACTCTACCTAGGGAGGTATCGAAGAGATTCAAACTCAAAAGACTCAATCATAAACTAATCTTCGTTACATGGAAGCAATCAATTTCTGCAATGTTTGCATATAACATGATGTACCCACTTTAGCTCTTTTTATGAGAAAAGGAATTTTCCCAGAGTTAAGCTCTACGTAGATAGATCAATTTCTCACCCTCTATAATATAGAGTCTATATTGTAAATTTCATCGAAATTTTTATATTGTCGTGGCATGTATCCTTATCCTTATCATTGACGAGCTCGGTGGCCTAGCGGTCAATGACGCGGCTTCGACACCAACGCTCGTGGGTTCGATTCCCACATAGGACAAACATTTGTGTGCATGAACATGTCTGTTTGTCTTAGTCTGGGTGTTTTCTATGTATCATAAGTATGTATTTACAAAAAAAAATGTATTTACGTATGTTCATCAGTTGTCTAGTACCCATAACACAAGCTTCGCTTACTTTTGGGCTAGATGGCGTTGTGTAATTTGTCTGACAATATTTATTTATTTTATCCTCACTAATATTAAAATAAAATGGGGAGGTGAGTTTGTTTGTTCCGCTTTTACGCGTTAACTACTGAACCGGTTGCTAGGAAATACTTTGCATACATCATATTATTATTATTGTAGGCAATTTCGTGAAACAGGTGTTATCGTTTTCTCAAAATATTATGGTACATAATGAACATAATGTGCTGAGAAAACGATTACACCCGTCTGTTTACCTTGATAATATACATGTATATAAGAATAGCTCGTTTAATCTGTAGGATAAGACAATGCAAGACTGGAGATTTTATGATAAAAAAAAATAAACATTTCTGAACAATCTACACAGCGCCATCTAGTACCAAATTAAGCGCTAAGCTTTTATTATGGGTACTAGACAACTGATAAATTTAAATACATTTTTATTTATTGTAAATACATACATGTAATACATATAAAACATGCAGACCAAGACAATCAGATATGGTCATGCACACAAATACTTCTCTTGTGCGAGGATCGAATCCGCAACCTCGGGATCATTGCTATCCCTTCAACCACCGGGATTCATTATATCGTCGTGATAAACTGACCATTATGACATCTGTGTATGTTTATGAAGTATTTTTTTTACATATTTTAAGGACTACCATTACAAGCAGCTTTAAAAAATATATTTTTATAAACTATATTGTTCGGTAACGAAGACTTAAGTCAGGTATTGTTTAATTGTTCGTTGCCATATCATGTGCATGTAGGACATACCGTTACAATTCGCAAATAATATTCATATATACATATATTATACATACGATGTCTAACCCTACTCAGGTTGTTTGAACACTGTTTGTCTTATCATGTGGAACTTGATCATACGAAATCATAGGATCTGCTTCGAAATAAGATGACATGAAAAGGGATAGTAAATACAAACAACCAAATGCGCATACCTGTCAATATAATATACTCGTATGTATGTATACGTTACAGAATTTCGACGAAATTGAGGATTAGACGAGTTTGAAGAAATTCGTCGGAGAACAAAAATTGTCAACTTAGCCTTCAGAGTTTGCAAGCTGAAGTGGCAATGGGCCGGTCACATCTGCCGAGTGAGTGATGGCAGATGGGGGAGGAAGGTATTAGAGTGCAGGCCGCACGTAGGACGACGAAGCGGCTGGATGCGGAAGGCTCTCCGACTTCCGCATTGCAATTGACCGATTTGGACACACTTTTAAGAGTTTATTTATCTCAAGCGTAGGGTGTATCACTAACATGCAGAAGTTCACTAACATGCAGAAGTTGCAACAGTAGTAAATTGGTTGAAATATTATGAAGATTGTTGAAGATCACACAAAAATCATGTCATTTGGGCACTTTGCTGAGGTGCGCCAACCAATAGAATTCTACCAGCGCGAAGCCGGGGTGGAATACTAGTTACATCTTCATAACGAATAAATACACCATTGATTAACAACAAAATGAAAACATTAATGAAAAGTTTTCCACTACGTTATAAATAAAGACAAAAACACATTACTCCAAGACATACTAGGAACTATCTTCGGTCCATAAAAGCAATGATCCGTACAGAGTTGTCCTCTTTATGGTACAGAATGGTGCGGGTGGTCACAACGCTCTCGAGGAGCATAGCACAACAGATCCAGAAATAGTGTTTGACCCACTAACGACTGGAGTGTATTTCCGTCATGAAGACACCGCGCCGATTGGCATACACGTCGGTTAATGCAGCTACTGATGTTAATCACGTTAAGACAAGCAGGAATAAGGGTTTATAAATTTGTTTCTGATATAAAATTAGAATTAAATCATATAGATAATTCGAATAAACAGATGCCTATAGGTTTAGGAAAATAAAAAAGTTTGACAGTGTACATTATTTTAAGGAATGAAAATAGAAACGCCAAGAATCCCAAAACCTATAGACAGGAGGTCCGATAGATCCGTTGATGTGCCATAGAAAGCAAAGAGAGAGACCATGAGGTGCGCCTCTTCACCGTTCTCTTGAAAGTGAGGGAAAATGCTAAACATTTGTGCTAAATATTTGTTTGAAAATGTTTGGGAATCCCTGCCCTTTGTTGGCCCAGGGGTTTGAGTAGTGTATACATTATTTTCCAGGAGTGTGTCCAGGAATTGAGAAGCTACATCAAATGGAAATTTCTTAGCGGAAAACGAACTGACTTGATAGGGTTAAATTGGACCAATTTCAGTCGCACCCAATCGCATATTATAGTCAGAGTAATCTCGATTTCAAACACAAGTCATTTGAAGCTTTGCTCCACATGAACAAATTCAAACACAAGTCATTTAACATTTTGCTCCACATGAAAGTAATCTCGATTTCAAACACAAGTCATTTGAAGCTTTGCTCCACATGAACAATTTCAAACACAAGTCATTTAACATTTTGCTCCACATGAAAGTATCAACAAAATTATTACCCTTTCACGACTGAATACATTTGGAATAGAAATAATCTATGTAGAAGAAAAATTTCAACTTCATACAAGACAGGCCGCGGGCAAATGCTAGTCTATATATACGACATAAATATGTAATATTATTGCCTCAATTATGTTACAAACAAGGGTTTGTAACCACCAATCTGTGTTGTGAACATTGGTCTCGCGAGTGCCCGTCGAATAACGGAAATGAACAAAGCCTGAATGTCAGCTTGCAAAATATATGTAACTGAAATGGAATTCTGAAGCAATTTTGCTACAACGGTATTGAAGCTGTGACATAATACTGTTTACAAGAATTCAGTCCACACAATACTGTGTATATGGCTGCTCTTTGATATTTCTCTTCATAAAAACAGACGTTTTAAACTTTCATTTGTTTGATAGCATTTTTACAGTAGGGGAATAAAATTAACACAGTATTTTGTGACAACAGTTTTTACTTTAGCGTTCATCATTATGATCATCTCAGCCCGTATTCGTCCACTGCTCAACAACTTAAAGCCGATCTGCATCCGTCGATTCCCTACAACTTTCTTGAGGTCGTCGCTCCAATTATTACCCTACATAACATCCACCAATGCGAGGTCGCTACTGGAGAACCTTTCATCCACAGCGGTAGTCGGTTCTACGAGCTATGTGGCCGGCCCACTGCCACTTCAGTTTGCTTAACCTTTGAGCTATATCGGTTACTTTAGTTCTACTTCGGTTTGGCATTCACATAACTATTTTTCTTAAATTATTTTTTCCGGTGTTAAATCTTCCGCATTAATCATTGAAATTACATTATTCTTTTGTCAAATGTGACAAAAGGAACAGGAATGTCATAGGAAGTTTTGGCAAAAATCTCCATTTCTAATTACCAAAGTTTAAAAACATCTTCGAACAAATAGACAACTTAAATACTCGTATAATAAGATAAATTTATTATTTTAATTATTTACATTTTTCTTGTAGACCTATCATCTATACCAGAGTGGCAATTCTCGTAACTAAAAGTAGTCAAAATTCAGTTCCGATCCAGTCTCGATCTCACAAATTTTCTCTTCACTAATGATCTCACAAAGAACATTTGGTATTCTCGTATCACAATATGAAACTTCAAAGTCTAATTTCAGTGGGACTATATCGAAATATAACCGAAAGTTACACAAACTAAGAATGCTACTTTGCTAACAATTAGAATAGACAATAATTAATTAATGAAATCAAGTATATTTCATTGTTAGTTAAACAAAAGTAATTCACAATTCAATCTCGATTCGGTCAAGTTTTATTCTGCGATAGTAAAATAATTACGAAAATTGGTCATCAGGAAGTATCCCGTTACAAAAACAAAACTATAGCTGCCAACTGTGAGAAATCTTTTCGTTTGATAATTTAAATAAGAACCATTAAATCGTTAATTTTAAAATTAAGACGGGATAAAAAGACAACGATACGGTTCAGACGAATAATTAAATGACAAATCGGCATGAATACAATTGAGATATGCTTCAATTACAGCTTGGATTATATTGTGCAACGAAACAAATCGAATTGGTCAATTTATTACAACGTTTAAATCATTATATCATTTGTGATGTAAAAGTTATGGACCAGTTTCACAAACCGTATAATTTGTAATTTACTGCGTTCTTAAGAAGTCACATTTAAATATAAAACATTCTGAAGGAAATGGTATTGAAAACCTTTTATTTGATTTCATCGTGGTGCCTATTTTTTTGGCCCAGCTGAAGATTGACATATTACTAAATTAATTAGATAAATTAAACGGGACACTCACGTCTTTTTGTCGGGAACGCCGACTAGTTTCGATCTCAAAAGGAGACCTTCTTCAGGGCGAATGTGTCCAGCGTGTCCGGCGCGAGAGACAAAGGATGGACGTGTCTGGACATTCGCCCTGAAGAAGGTCTCCTTTTGAGATCGAAACTAGTCGGCTTTCCCGACAAAAAGACGTGAGTGACCCGTTTAATTTGTCTAATTAATTTAGTATAATGTCTTACGTGAGTTTTAATAATATTATTGACACATTAGTTTGATTCTCTATGACAATGCACATTTATCTAAATGCTGATATTTGCAAATGCCTTCATGAGCTCGGTGGTCTAATGCCTAGCAAAAGCAATGGCCACTTTGACTCCGGGGTCGCGAGTTCGATATATAAACAAGGCAAATATTTGTGTGCATGAACATGTCCGTTTATATCGGTCTAGGTATTTTTTTATGTATTATATGTATGTAATTACAAAAACAAAAATATTTAAGTACAAATATCAGTTATCTAGTACCCTTAGCACAAGCTTTGCTTAGTTTGGGACTAGATGGCAGCGTGTAATTTGTCTAAGAATATTTCTTTATTTTTACAATAATTTTAAATTTCTTAATAAATTCATCAAAACCGGCACATTCTAAGCTTTATTGCGCCGGGGATATGGAAGTTCTGATGGATCTACCCGCCCGCCAATCTTGCTCAATGCTCCTGATATATGACATAAGAAAATGATAATTTATTATATTTATCATCTAAAAAATCTCACGATATATTCTTCGATTCCTTCGTCATTTTCTAACATAGTATTTTAGAAAATTGTAATGGCTACGGTAACGACTTCATATCAGGCGGGACGTATGCTCGTCTCCCACACGAGGTAGTATGAAAAAAATTATCTACGTACGTAGATACATTTTTATTGTATTGTGAAACTATATATGAATAATGACTGTGTCAAATTTCAAATGAATGTCTATACTATACTTATATAATGAGTACACTTCTAATTTTAACTAATCGAGGGTCATTGCTAATAGTTCCAATATAGATCACTAAGCAACAATGTTATATGCGAAAGAGGCATGCAAGGAATGTTTTTGCAGCAAACTGCATACATCCTCAGTGCAAAGCTGGACATAATCGATCAAAACTGCCATATCCCAGTCATAATAATCGCTCACTTATTTGAAGTACTCCTTATTTAGATTCACTATGAATGTGAGTTCATTATTTTTACTTTTTAAAGACAAAATCTTACTAATTTACTTTGAATTCCATAATCATTATCCTAAAAATAAAAAAATATCTAAATAATAAGAAACAATATATTGAACAAAAGAGCTCAATTTATGCAAAATCATAATAATAATGAAATGAACATCAATAAAATCCGAAGTAAAAAGAATAGAATAATTAATAAGACAAACAAATAACCAACCATACAGTATCTACATTGCCAAAATAGGAAATTACAAGCAAGTTATAAGTTAAAAAAAATGTTTTTAAAGCAAGCTTTTATTAAGTGCTAATAAAAAAATAATTAAATGTTTACCTACTCTATTATATGCTTATTAAGCCCTTTCATTCGATACCCAATATTATCTTTATAATATGGGTATATGGAAATTATAAATCGCCATCTTGTGAAGGCCGCCACATTGGATTTAAAATAGCAGCATTTAGATAATCGTTCATTGTCACGAAAACAAAGCGAGTGTGTTAAATTTCAGGTCTATTGGACACTGGGAAGTGGGTCAAATATAACTTGTGATATTTGATTAAAGATACCTCGGTGACACTATATAAAAGCTTGTAAAAAAGTAATATTTTTTTAAATGACAAATCTAGGCTAGTATCGATTTATCAATGAATTGGTATTAATCTATATAAGTACCGAGATACTTCTGCACACGTGACCTAAATTGCAAGCTAACAGCAAGCGGTACGCTAACCCAGTTCCGGCTAATAGGAGAAATGGATTACTTACTAGTCTAAAATTGGGCGATCCATAATGAGACGGTACATCGCGTCTTATTTGGCCTCTTCGTATCCACAATAGTAAATAAAAAATAACAATAGAAACTATTCTGAGGAAACATGGATTTTACTCTGCACTAACATCGAATGAATCAAATTGTAAGCCGAGACGAACATGATGTCAGAGGCTGCAAGAACGCCAAAATTAACACGTTTTGTTTACCTACAATGTACTAATTACGAAAAAAACGCCTGAAGGTTTCATTACAGCTCAGGATTAATCTTTAATGAATGATTAAAACTCAGTCTGCGCGCTAAACTAAAAGACAGTTTCCTTTGAATTTAAATGAGTTTTGTGGTTGTCTTTAATGAAAAAAGTTTGAATTTCAAAGTATACTCATATAAAAATCTAAGAATTTAATAAATACGGAATCCAGAAATGTATTTAAATTAATGACAATAAGTATTGCGAAAGTGAAAAAGAACGATCGTGCCTTGAAGACAAATGTATGATAATTCGATATTATTTAAATTCAATTAGCAATAAGTTGTAAAATACAAAGAAAGATGGTATTGTACTAATGGAAAATCATGTCAATCTATGTACGACTTCACTAAACAGCCGCTGAACAGATTCTAATGAGGAATCCCACATCAGTAAAACGTGCATAGTTCGGAACAAAACATTCGGTAACTGCCCACGCCACACGCCCGCCCATCAAAATAATGGCATCGAGCCAATATACGACTACTAACTCACCGGCCGCTACTGAGCACAATCACCTTTGCACGAGAAAAATCATATTTAAGGACGCTGCCCCAACAGAGTATACTAACATAAAAACAACTCATAAATTTCCTCATTGTGCATGCTCTTTTAGGTATTCTAAATATATCACAGAAATAAACAAAAAATTATAGAAGCTTATACATTTCTACACGACTTTTATAATTTGTTGAGAGCTACATAAAAATAAATAATATCTTACCTGGAAGCAATGGTTGCAGACCGCATTTCATCTATAGTAATGGGTTGAGTCTTGAAGCGTTCTTTATCACGTGTTTTGGATCTCGATGTCGAGGGCTGATCCTTTTCCTTCGCCTGTACTTCGGCGCTAGTAAGGGCTTGCTCCATGCTCTTTATTCGGGCCGCAATCGATGGAAATGATTTTGGCTTACTATCTTCGCTTACTTCAGGCGGACTTTTCAGTTCCCACGGTTCACAATATCCGTTTTCACAATTTTCTTCCACTTTCAATCTTCTCGTATTCAGTATAGAGAGTAATTCATCGTTCACATCACACGCTAAACTTTTTGATCGAGGGTTCGTTTTCGGTCGAAGATTCCTTCTACGAATTACTGCACTCGGATAACTTTCTTCCGGATTAGGCGCGAGATTCAGAACTCGTCGCGGTCCAGCCGCCGACAAGTCGTTCGCGTCGCAACTGAAATTCGTCACACTAATGTTCGTATCGTTGTCCGCGCAAAATGAGAGTCGTGGGCGCGGCGATTGGCTACGTTCCCTAGTGAGACTCGAACCTCTTTGCTTTAAAATAGGCTTAACAGTCGTCTCGCATTCCGATCCAGAATGGTCAGATGTCCGCGATCTAAGGAGTGAAGGTCTACGTGAGCTTCTGTCGTCTTCGCTCAAATCGAAACTAGAAGCATGTCCTTCGTCGCCGGACAATTTTTTCGAAGACTTCAAGATTGGTTTCTTAGGTAGCTCAAAGTCATATTCGTCATGCTCTATAGACTTTTTCTTTAATATCGGTTTAGGAGTGTCAAGAGGCAAAACGTCGAGGCAAGGTCTTTCCTCAGAAAAACTCTTCTTCTTCAGTATTGGTCTTACAATTTCTTTTTCATCGTCGATTATCTCAGCACCGCCAGCGGCAGCTAAGAGCACTGCTTGCGCTATTGATACATGTGATGAAGTAGTGCTGCTACTTGAACTAGAGTTAGATTTACGTTTTAGAATACCATGGGGTTCAGGAGACCCATGAGACACATCTTCATGGACATGTTCTTCTTCCCTACTCATCTTTCTCTTCAATATACCCTGAATTTGACCATCTGGTGATCTATTCCTCACTACATCTTCTAACGATGATCTCCTGTTCTTAAGAATGGGTTTATTTGTATCTAGAGAGCCATCATCAGCAAACGATACTTCAGGACTGCAGGATCTTCTTCGCGCAACTTGCGATTCATCTAAGCTACGTCGTTTCTTCAATATACCCTGACGTTGTCTGTTATCTGAACGACAACTACGAGGTTCGATAACATTCGGCGAAAATGTCACTGGTGGAGAAGCAATGGCATGATTTAATGCAGACGTAGTACTGTCTTCATGGATAGATTTTCGTTTCAAAATAGACACGGGTGTATGACTACAGGACGTCGACGAGGTATCGAGACGGCGGTTTTGACTAGACGTATCATTATTGAGATCAGAAAACATTGCACTTTGTTTTTCAAAGTCTATCAGTCTCTGAGCTGCCCGGTCTATATCCTGCAATCTTTCGGACACTCCTCTATTCTGAACTGGTCTCTCGTTAGTAAGACCGTAATTGAAATTATGGTTATTAATATTTAGTTCCGATTTTGGCGCAAACAATGTATCGGAATTTGGCTCAGTTGACTCTAAATTTAACTTATTACTAGTTAAGTTATTAGACAATTTGTTAACCCTATCTAAAGTCTGTTTAGTCAACGCAGCTAAGCTGTCCATCTCTTGAGAAAGTCTAGAGTTACTTGTATGTGGTCGAACGGTTTCATGAAGTGTAGACATGTTTGTAGTGTCTTTTGTCCTTTCTAGTGCAGCTTCGGATTTCTGCTTCGTTTGAGAATTCAGTATTTTTTTTGAAGACGTGTCTTTTGTGTCATTCTTGTCTCTTGGAGAATTATTTTCTAAACTAGTCAGTCTTTTCTTAGAATAATGATATTTTTCACTAAGACTTTCACTATCCTTTTGAGCTCGATGTCTTCTATCGTTACGATAACTTTCATTATCACTCTTAGCTTTTTCTGGAGTTTTATGTATAGCTCTTCCTCGAGGTGATTCTAACTTTGACTTGGATTCTGATTTTGTATCTTTTATCGAATCCTGCTTATTGGGAGATGCAGAAGTACGAGTGGGTTTATCTGTAGCTTTTTTAGATAAAGGAATACAGCTCGGCTTATTACCAGTGTCGGAACTTCGCCTTCTTTCATTAGATTTGTAAACGGTGGTATTAGTAGGTGGACATTTAAGAAGAGAAGATTTTATTCCTAAAGATAAATTGAAAGTGCTTTTAGGAGATACTCTGGAAGACGGCAGTGGGTTTTCAGTCTTGGAGTGTGATGATTCGAGGGAACGGCGATTTCGCGTTTTAGTGGTAGTTCCTGAAACAAACAAAAATGCGATAAGTATACAATTAGTGGTGTACATATTGTGGTAATGACAGATATCTGCAATAAAATCAGCATTAAAAACAACACTACGGTCCATGGAATCGAGCGGAAGAGGAAGCTGTTGACCTGCACGTGTGTATTGTTCTAAGCAGGTTCAATGACTGCGCAAACGCAGATTGGCGTGACATTTTGCGCGATAAAGCCTCTAATGCCATGGGACGTAACGCTACAATGCATTGTGTAACAAATATGAGTATAACATTTTCAAGGATTTTAAATATTATCTAGAAGCATTTACTAACTTTCTTATGAAAATTGAAAATTGAAAAAAAATTTTCAATTTTGAAAATTGAAAATTGAAAATTTCTAGAGTGGCTTAGAATATACTCGTAACGCAATGCATCTAACAATTTATATTGACATTTAAATTTTGTAAAACAAATTGAAAACTCAGCCGCATCGCTTGGCATCGGCGGGTAATTCATCCTTACAAGCTATGACAGTGAAATTTCAAAGAAATTTTCTACCTCGCAGTAGTGAAATTAATTTGCCTGTCTTTGAGATGGTGTTCTTTAAAAAGGGTGTGCAATTTTTTACAAAGTCGACAATGCGCGGATGATGCCCAGAATGTTAGCCAACCAAACAAACAAACTGATCAGCGTTATAATAGTTTACAAAATAATCTAAAGCTAAATATAATAGTTAGCTAGATTATTTTTCTATGTAAATTTATGTTTATACTCCACCTTTCTCCTAAGATATATATATAATGTTAATATTAGTACGTGTTGTAAAGTTGATATTAGGTCGAATGGCTAGCAATGGTCATCCACTTTGACTCGATGTCGCGCGTTCGATACGCGCCAAGATAGATATTTGTGTGAATGAATATTCTGTTTGTCTTGGTGGTTTCTACATATTATATGAATGTATTTAATAAAAAATAATTAAGTATAATATCAGTTATCTAGTACTCATAGTACCTACAAGCTTTGCTTAGTTTAGGACTACACAAGAAGATTGTTAGAGACAAGTGTCTAATGTGTCCAGGAACATTTATTTATTATCTATACAGATAAATAAAATTGGAGTGTCTGTTAGTAATATTAAAATAAACGCTTTTTACTAAATACATCCAAATATGTATACACGGTACATTACCAAAATAACATTTTTTACAATTTTTGTTTACGTCTGTCTGTTTGTTCCGGCTAATCTCTGAAACAGCTGGACCGATTTTGACGGGACTTTCACTGGCAGATAGCTGATATAATGAGTAACTTAAGCTAGTTATATTTCAGAAATTATATTTATTTTTATTAATATAAATAGATAATATAAAAATAACTATTCTCAGGCACAGCTAATTAGGTTATACTTTTTTTAAGATTTTTATAATACTGAAAATGTTGATTTATATAATTTTAAACTTTTGATTTATATAATACTGAAAATACACAGGACGCTGCCGTTGTCCATTAATAAATATAAAATGTTTTTAGCTAATTACTATCAAATCTACTATCATATTAGTAGGTTGGTACTCCCGATATAGATACGTAACTATCCGCACATTTCCGTTTCATCGGCAAGGCTATTAATGCCGATAGATAATTTCCTATCCCAGCCTGTCACAGCCACATGATCTGGAGCACGTGCTTGACACGGAGGCCTGTGGTCTATGTGGTCAGCTGTCTGTGCCATGTCGTATATAATTTATAACTGGAGTTGTGCCATCTAATGTTCAAGTATTAATACTAACTTTGACGAGCCCGGTGGTCGAATGGTTAGCAATGGCCACTTTGAATCCGAGGTCGCAGGTTCGATCCCCGCAAATACAAAGACAAGACAAACATTTGTGTGCATGAACATGTCTGTTTGTCTTGATCTGGTTATTTTCTACGTATTATAGGTATGTATATACGAGGGGGTACCCAAAAGAAACCGAACTTATTTTTTTTTAGTTTATGTGTTTATAATTTAATCAAAAATTCTTCAATCTCATTCGAAGTACTCTCCGCCGGCACTAATACACTTGTCCAATCTTTTATTCCATTGCTCAAAACATTTCTTTTTATTCGTCTTCTGTGATGCCCGACAGCGCCTCCGTCGTTTTTTTTCTTTTCTTCAGTAATGTCTGCAAAATGCTTTCCTTTCCTGTGTCTTTTCATTCGGGGAAATAAAAAAACTCGCAGGCAGCAAGGTCGAGTCATATAAATAATTTTGGAACTCTTCTTTCAAAGCAAAACATGCTTCCACGCGACGTTGTTTTTGTTCAGCAGTCAGCAATCGAGGCACGAATTTGTCAACCACTCTTTTCATACCAAAATCTCTCGTTAAAATTCGCTGAACTGAACTCCATATCACTCCAGACGGCTCCACAATTTCTTCAATCGTCCGTCGTTGATGTTCCAGGGTGATTCCGTGAATTTTTTTTAACATTTTCATAGGTTCGAGCCGTGGACGGACGACCAGTGCGAGGTTTGTCGTCAATTGATATATCACCATTTTTTTCACCATTTTTAAAACGTGAAAACGACTCAAACCCTTGAGTGTTCCCAATAGCATCATCATTTGTGCCAGTTTTTCCGAGCAATAAGCAAAACTTTGCGACCGCGTCGCGTATCAGACATTGCAAAAACGACGAGCACACAAAACAACTGTCACAAAAAAATTCACACAAACCGAACGGAACCTTCTTTAGGGACGACACTTGGCTTATAGACTCGGGAATATGGCTCTATATGTCCCTAGCGGCAGAACGCGGTACAACAACAGCACTGCCCACAACAACACCAGTTCGGTTTCTTTTGGGTACCCCCTCGTACAAACAAAAAAATTATGTAAGTATCTCATATCATATCATCTTATCAGTTATCTAGTACCCATAGTACAAGCTTTGCTTAATTTGGGACTAGATGGCCGTGTGTAGGTAATTTGTCTTGGAATATTTATTTATTTATTTTGTAACTAACTTCTGCTCGAGACTCCTTTTGCTTAATATCTTCTGACTGCCGCAAGATATAGAATTGAAGCGTACACAAAAAAACTAATTAACGTCTCAGGCTTCAACGGTATAGTTTTCATTACATTCGTAAATCTGTTTATGGGCCTATTGGAGATAAACATTTAGAACGATATGCCGTGCACCACAGATTTTTGTATCTAACACTATTGGGGACCTAAAACTTTGAGTTGTTTTGGGGTGTAAGTGGTTCATAAACATCTTTGAACCAAAGCCAACTTCACCTGCTCGCGGTGCACCCTGCTGACTGACAAACGAAGCTCTGGCGAAAAGAGAGGTAGGGAGCGTAATTTGTAACCTACCCGACTGGGGAATGTACCTCCACCTCGCAGAACATACCGCAGCCAAATAACAATTCCCTTGAGGGTTGTTGTGTTCCTGCGAGTGAGTCAGGTCACCAGAAGGAAGGAGATGCTGCGTTGGCAGCGGGGGTGGCGACGCGCGAGCAATATTTTATGTTGCGAGCGTTAATATGGCTACGGTAACCGCTTCACACCAGGCGGGCCGTTTGCTTGTCTGCCACCCGAAGTAGTATATAAAAAAAAAAATTGTTACCTAATACATCGATGCCAATAACATGAATTGCAAAATCTTCCACCTACCTGCCTATCAAACAGTCTATCAGCACTTCTAATCCAGATAAACGTTGTGAGTATTAACTGACATTTTCGGAATATCTCTCCCGTCCATTACCGTACACCTGAACCTTAGTTATTTTTGCATACAGCACTTAGGTACCGTCAGAATTTTTGATAAGATCTACTGACAGCTCTGAAATGGGTTTTATCTACATCCTACTGTTGTTTTCCCTTGATACCTGTTATGCATTTTAGGGTATAAGTGGATCATCAACATCGTTGAACCAAAACCACCTTCACCTGCTCGTGGTGCAACCTGCTGACTAACAAACGAGGCTCTGGCGATAAGAGAGGTAGGGCATATCAAATTTTCCTCAAGCTGCCCGACTGAGGAAGTACCTCCACTTCACAGAATACCGCAGTCAAATAACAAACCCTTTGAGGGTTGTTGTGTTCCTGTGAAAGAGTGAGGTCACCAGAAAGAAAAGAAGGAGTATAGGTTGAATTTGTTTTTTTTTTGTTGAATTTGTTTGGTTGATTGGGAACGGATCGACGATTGGTGTTGCTGATCTCCATGGGTGGTGGTGATTGCTTGCCATTAGGTGACCCACAAGCTCGTTTGCCCCCCTCTCATATATAAAAAAAATGCCAGACAAGCAAACAGCCGTGTTTGGCCGTGTGGTTTCCGGCAGACTAGAATAGAATCACTCCGTTTCTTCCCGTGGATGTCGTACAAGGCGCCTAAGGGAAATACATTATCAAATATCGATCAGGCCTCCCCAACCCGTTTGGCCAGCGTGGGGAGTGTAGGCCAAATCCTCCTTCCGTCTAGGACGGACGAGAGAGGGTCGAGCTTCTATAGTGGAGACTAAAATGGACCTGATGATGATGATGATATATACATAGAAAACAAACAGACATGTCCATGTACACAAATATTTCTCACAAATACGCACATGGTTAAATTTATGAACCTTTTCACGAACGGCCTTCTAATTCATGCGGGTTATGCAAATTTATATACCACTTGCCCTAATTTATATGGCGATATAGCAATATTCGCGTTAGTCCATTAGGTGCCGTCACAATAATTGCGCCCTGGGTCACATTTGTGTCCATTAAGGCGAATATTTTAGAGTTACGCAATAATGAAAGTATGGATTTCAATTCACCACAAAAAGAAGTTTAAAAAATATTCTGAAATGTAAATACAAGAGCACGAAACCAAAAAATATATAGATGCACAGATATTTAGGGG
>OW443340.2:28005000-28007006 GCA_937001555.2 Hypsopygia costalis
TCCTTTCTTACTATCTTTTTCTCTACTATCCTCTCTGTTTCAGTAGACTTGTCCTTCTTGGTTTTTGGGGCTTCTACGCTTTTGCTTTTGCTTGCTAGGTCATCTCCGGCTTCATAAATCAACCTTTGGAGCTTTTTAAATAATTTGCTCAGTCCGCTCTTCACCTCCGTCTTCATATTTTTCGACTGTTCCATAAGGTCTCTTCCTTCTTGGCACATGTCGATAGCCAGGACAAGCCTCTGGTCCATTTTTGGCGCTTCTGCCTCTTCTGGTTCGTCTTCTTTTGTGAATGTTCTTTGTCTCGCGACCTTGGGGTTCTCTTCCCTAGATCGCTCGAACTGCGCCACCTTATCTTTTATCTCTGCGCTCTGTCTCCTGCCTGTTCCCGTTGATAAGGGACCAGCCCTTTTTGTCTCCCGTTCTTGGGGCAGTTTCGAGCGTGTCGGTGTTCGTTGACATGCCATTTTCCCAAAGACTGCAGAAGCGCGGTTTTGCCTAAATAAGGATTTTAGTTAGATTATAAAATTATATGAAAATAAATTAACAATTATTACAATTGTAATTGGTCAACAATTTACAGAATATATATAGTTATTTATAAATACAATAAATAAAAAAGGCCTAATTTGTTTATTTTTGTTGCAGGTGCGGTCAGCGGAAACGCTCCTCTTCGGCAGCCGGCTCTTCAGGGATGAAGTGGTAAGTATTACCTTTAAATAATACTCAACACACCTTCTTTTTCGGATGCAGCTGCTATGTTTCGTTTGTCCTACCGAATTTGTATGGCAATTTACTTTCCAAGCGCCTGCTTTGTTTAATCGGCAATGTTCTACTCTTCCAAGTTCTAACTTTACTTTCTTACTTATGTAAATTATAATGTTATATACCTACGCTAGATTAATCCTATATATCTATTCTGTTTTTTCCCTATCGACTATGTTTTGTGTTTCCTATTAGCTAATTATACTATTTGACCTGATGATGATGATGATTTTATATCTATATGTATTCTGCCTGCACTGTATGGTGTTATAATGGCACCACCGCCCTTGCTTTGTAGGTATGCCCTCGAAAGACGCCTGATGGACAGCGATAATGTAGTGTGTTATATGGTTTTTTAATTTTCGAGGGCAAACCCGGGTGTCCGGCTTGTATATGACACCCTTATAGGGTACTCTGAGCTTGCGCCTACTATTTCCACGCTTAAAAGTCTACGGTATTTGGCTATTGTGGTCTGTGATAGGGGGGGTTTGTTAGTCCGGTCAGGCCTTATTAAGTCAAAGTGGTTGAGCAAATTAAGTTAAATTAAATTAACTTTATACCTAGTTGCGCATATACTGTACAGAATTTAGAATGTTGGGGAAATAACAAAATAAGATAATAATTAAATTTGATACAATTAAAATAAATTTTTGTTTTGTAAAAACAAAGTAAAAAATTTTTGGTCTCTATGTAGAGCCGCGTTTTACTGTCGCTATTTGTACGTGTTTAGCTACTATTTAGCTACATCCCTTTTTATTTTTGAGTCAAAGCGCAACAAAAAATTTTTTGAACTCTATGTAGAGTCGTCCTAATAGTATAATCCGGTAGAGCTTTCCGTTCCGGGTCGTGTGTCGAAAACCGCGCACCAATGGGATGAACGGTTCCCGAGATACAGAATTTATTTAATTTTTCGGAATTTTGTTGCTAAGTCAGTTGGTCTGTTAAGGGTCCAAATTTAGGGGTAGGGGGTTTGTAATTTTGATAATGGTTCAGGTCGCGTAATTCCAAAAGGTTTCTATTAAAGCGGGGACAGATATTCGTTTCTTATTTGTAATGGTGCACGTGGTGCACCCCGCGCCCCACGAAAAAGGGGGGGGGTTTTTTGTGGTGATGTGGTAGGGCCGGACCGTCCGGATAAAGGGTCGAGAACCGCGCGCCGATCGGACACTCGGTTCCCGAGATATAGATTTTATTTAAATTTTTGGAATTTTGTTACTATGTCAGTTTGTCATGTCAAGGGTCCA
>OW443341.2:602500-873981 GCA_937001555.2 Hypsopygia costalis
TTCTGTATTGCTTAAAATCGCTTCGTAAATAAGGCATTATTTCTTGTAAAAAGCAAAGGATAAAATAACGGTTATTGTGTGTTACCACTAAGAGATAGACATATACCATCGCGAACTTTTTTGTAGACCATTTTAAGGTGAACAATACTGTACTACATTATTTTGATCTATCTCGTTGGGTTCAGCCAGCGTTTGCAATGAAAGAGCAAAAAAATGTGTTTATTTACGACATCACATTAGAAACCTCTAAATTATCAGTGTTTTTCTACTATGTTATGCATATATTATACATATAAACTTTCCAGTTGAATCACTCTATCTATTAAAAAAAACCGCATCATAATCCGTTGCGTAGTTTCAAAGATTTAAGCATACAAAGGGACATAGGGACAGAGAAAGCGACTTTGTTTTATACTATGTAGTGATGTATACAATATAGACATTTAAATATACATAGTTATGTTAACTTAACCTAGTTTATAGCTGAATGATACTACACTCCGGCCACTCCATAGAAATGTCGCGTCGATAACTGCTACATAAACAATGACGTCTGTGCGGAGCGAGAATGAGCGTAATTGCGCGTGGCGCCATAGAAACTGTTCCAGATTATAATATTATTAAAACTCACGTGATACATTATTCTAAATTAATTAAATAAATTAAACGGGTCACTTCGATCTCAAAAGGAGACCTTCATCAGGGCGAATGTCCAGACACGTCCACCCTTTGTCTCTCGCGCCGGACACTGCGCTTCCAGATTAGTCACAGAGGGGAGGTGTGGTAGATATGAAAGAGCGGCAGGGAGTGGCCTTCTATACGTACTGTACATACCATTGCGTGTTCGGTTGGTTCACCGAGCGCAAGAGCGTAGCAGGTCTCGTCTGGTTGGTTTACTGGACGAGCGACTCGCATCCCCGTGATATAACCGGAAGGTTGGCACACGGGGCACACTAGCTGTTAGGTATAGGGTACGTTGTACATACCATTGCAAGCGGCGTTCCTTCACCTTGTCAATGACGGGAGCGACTTTGTAAGTTCCTCTGATGTATGTCCTATGCATTTCGTACTTTATCCATGAGCGTGACACCCGCTGACTAACGCAACATGCGCATCTCTGTCGTGTGAAGTTTTGATAGATGTTGTTTTGTTGGTGCCCAACATTCCGTACCGTAGAGTATAGCAGGTCTGATTGCTGTTTTGTACAGTTTTCTTTTCAATTTAATTTGGCATTCTTTTATCGCACATCACGCCTGTGAGTTGTCTCCATTTCATCCATCCTGTTGTTGTTTACATCCTGTTCGATCTTGCCGTCATTGCTAATGATAGACCATAAGTAATTGAAATGATTGACAATTGGTAATGGTGTGCCATCGATGAAAAGTTGCGTCTCTTGATCTGCGTCTGTGCGTCCATCGAATATATACGACATCCTGCTCCGTCTTTTTTCGACTGATTTTTAGACCGTTATTTTCGAGTTATTATATACTTATACTGTGATGATACTGTGCAATTTATCTAGGAATATTTATTTCCTTTTAAGCGACAAGCTGACTTTGCTTGACTTGCAAGTTACCTACCTAGCTTCCTTACATCATTATCATTACTTCCCTTAAATCAGGGTGGGAACAAGACAGCAGCCCTGAGTACACAGCGTGCTACTTAAGTCGGGTAAGCCGTCCTATATAAACAGGGTGCTCGTAAATTATTTACTCCCGTCCCTTCTCCAACGACCATTGTATAAGTACATAGTGTAAGTATGTATGAAACTATAAATAGACTTGTTTATGTACTGTTTGATTGTATGGTTTCACAGGCAATTTGATCTAGACTAGTTTGCGTGCTCCAGCCACCAGTTAGTTTGTACAAATTACTGCCGACCGGCACCCACCAACTACCGTTAGTGTTAATGTAATGATAGTTAATTACAATATTATGATTATAATAATAGTTACTGCTCTAAACCCTCTCGATTGAGGGGAAACCCATATCCCAGTAGTGGGACGAATGGTTGACGACGACTACCGGCAGGTACCCACCAGCTACCGTTAGCAGATGCATGCGACTGCCGTGGCAGCTTTGTTCATCTCTGTTCCAGCTGCTGTGGTCATCTCTGCGACTCTCCAACAGAAGAAACATGCGACTGCCGCCACCCCGACTGCCGTGGTCGTCTCTGCGACCCGTGTTTCGCTTCTATGCGAAGCCTCATCAGGCGATCTGTAGATGTTGATCATTAGAACAACAACCTACGAATAGTGTCCGACCGAAACTGGTTTTTTCGACCGAAACCGAAACCGAAACCGAATTTCGGCAACGGTCTCAGTTTCGGCCGAAACCGAAACCGAAACCGAAACTTTTACGAAACAATTTTCTAACTGTAGGTACTTTTCTTATAATTACGTTACGTTACGTTATAATTGCTACATGGTTATAATTATATTTTTTTTCTATACGAAGTCGGGCGGCAGACAAGCTTATGGCCCACCTGATGTGAAGCGGTTACCGTAGCCATATTACCGCTCGCAATATAAAATATCGCTGGCGCGCCGCCACCTCCGCTGCCATCGCAGCATCTCCTTCCTTTCTGGTGACCTCACTCACTCGCAGGAACACAACAACCCTCAAGGAAATTGTAATTTGGCTGCGGTATTCTGTCAGGTGGAGGTACATTCCCCAGTCGGGTAGCTTACAATTACGCTCCCTAACTCTCTTTTCGCCAGAGCTTCGTTTGTCAGTCAGCAGGGTGCACCGCGTGCTGGTGAAGGTGGCTTTGGTTCAAAGATGTTGATGAACCACATACACCCCAAAGAAAATAAAATTTAACGTTGAAACTCAAAATCTTTAATATTATCATCACTAATGCACTATAGCATAGTAAAAATAGAGAAGTAAGGTAACTTCATACAAACGCACCGAGCGCGGTTTGTATGTGAGCGCGCCCGTACGTATGGCCGTCGCACGCACATACTGACAACATTTATAGGTATTTAATAGGGCGCTAGTCGGGGCTGCGCCGTACGCAACACCGGCCGCTCCCACGCAAGATTCGCGCCTGCGCTGCACCTACGTCGAATATAATAAAATTTAAAGGGGGCTCTCATACAACAAACATGATTGCTTGTTGTTTTTGTTACGGAACCCTTCGTAACCGAGTCCGACTCGCACTTGGCCGGTTTTTTGTTACAGATCCCTAATACTTACTTACTTACTTAATTTTGTATTTTAAACCTTACTTAATTTTGTATATAGAGATTGACTTAGTATTTTTGACGGTTGAATAAACTATTAAGTGACAGCCCTACGTGTTTAGGCTATTATCGCCCGCTCGGGGATTGAGTCGTCTTACTTCTCTATTTTTTTTACTATGACTATAGTAAGTACCAAGTACCTAACTATTGTTTGTTTATGTACAGCATTAGCAAATGAGTTAAATTAACCACAAAATATTCAGATAGTTATGTTAAACTTGATTCTACTATAATCATATACTCTACTATAATATATATAATCATGTACATACTAATGTTTGTTATACCATTTATACTAAATTATTTTTCGATGTTTACTACCTACTCTTATACAATATTTCCCGAATTCAAAACAAATCACATGAAAACTCACAAACAACAAACAAAACGCACTGCAAACAAACAAGTCACGACCTGATTAGGCACGTGGACGTGGCAAAATGTCTTCGTCGTTTGGATGGAATTTACCGAGCCGAACATGGCCGAGCACAGCGCGGGAACTCCCGAATACAGTTTCGGTTTCGGTCGCAGTTTCGGCAGGTTTGACGCCGAAACCGAAACTAAACCGAAACTCGTCTTTTTTGCCGAAACTCGACCGAAACCGAAACCGAAACCGAAACCGAAACCGAATATTCGGTCGGACACTACCTACGAATGACAAATCCATCGCATTACCGTCCTTTATGAAGTTCAGTTTTGATTTCAACAGAACAGATAAGTAACATGGTTCCTATCATCATCATCATCAGGTCATTTTAATCTCCACTACAGGAGCATGACCCTCTCTGGTCCGTCCCAGACAGAAGGAGGATTTGGCCTACACTCCCTACGCTGGCCAGTCGGGTTGGGGAGGAGGATGGTTCCTATGCCAACTGCTAATGCTCCCCCCAGCACGGACCTACCGGTCGGAGGATATGAAAAAATAGGTTCCAACCTCGGAGTACTTTGGGTTTAAATTAATAAAACACCAAATTCATTCAGTAAGGAAGATAATTTTATTCAATATCATTTACCCTATATACGACATATGAAGTACAACAATAGCGCGATTCAGCCAAGGCAGAATGTATGAGAATTTACTAAGGAATTTAAGTTCGACAAGTACAGTGTTTTGAATCAAAATCGAAGTATGTAGCTTATGGTGATCTTTTATAAACAATTTGTACTTTCTTTAATTATTATTTTTTTCATTTTTTCAATCACGGGTCAAGCCCGGTCATTTGATAGGCGTGCGCGGGGATATGGATCCAACGCGTAGAGGCCCCTTTGAGAAGTTTGATGTAATGTTGTACGCCCGCCGTGACCCGCTCCAGGACATGTCAATGGAACGACATACCCATGAGCAGGTCTCGGCAGGCGTTGAGACTATTGCGAAGTGTGATGGAAAATAAATGGGCTATGGAGATGAGATCTGGGTGAACTTAACGTAACCGGGCTATTACAGAAGAGGGACGGACGCCTGCCATAACTGCTTTTATTGCTAGTTATTTGCGGCAGGCGGTGGCTTGCCACTCACTAGATGGGCCCCCGAAATGCCTGGAAAACGGCCGGCGGCAACACCGGTGTGAGTGACTGAGGGATGTCGAGAGGTGTGCTGCGCTTTCTCCGAAGTTACTCGCGGCGTGATGCCCTTTAACACTTCCACCCCTGGAGCATATAGCTCTAGCGGCTCCTCTCTGGACGGCCAATGAAGGCAAGCCAGAGCTGAGAGTCCTGCGGGCCTTCTTGTGTTTACACTCCGACCGATGAAGACACGTCGGAGACGAAGGCCCTGACCGACTCTCTGGAGACTCGGGTCCGTGGTGTCGCTACTCACACAACAGCTCGCCACACAAGCTGCCCTGCGGACTAATAATTATTACTATTATTAATTATTATTAATATAATTAATTATTATTAATAATAATAATTATTATTAATAATAATTATTATTATTATTACATCTAACATTCCGCCCACCAAGAACTTATAAAATCTACAAAAAGTTCTTAAATCAATGTACCGCCCACCATGAGGTCAAGCGGGTATGATAACACAATAACAAATTAACATTACATTGAATATATAGGGCATATAGGGCGTGATATAGCACAAACTAAATTACTAAGCTATAACAACACAAATACTTAAAAACTAAAAGCAAGACCTAATCTGTTACAGGTAAAACACATAATTTTGACGTAGGTCTCTTTAACAAAGAACCGTTACATTTCAAAGTAACTACTCGAGTAATTCCGTCCAAACCAGGGTGTTTCTCAATTATTTTGCCCATTAACCATCTCGCTGGAGGAAGATTATCTTCCTTTATTAAAACTACATCGCCATTTTGCGGTTCAGGTATGCGGT
Source organism: Hypsopygia costalis (assembly GCA_937001555.2). Taxonomy (NCBI): domain Eukaryota; kingdom Metazoa; phylum Arthropoda; class Insecta; order Lepidoptera; family Pyralidae; genus Hypsopygia; species Hypsopygia costalis. The sequence continues at coordinate 608,095 of OW443341.2, forward strand.
TCGACCATTTGTATCTTTGCAAGCAGTGCACCAAATATTCATCAGACCACCTGCGCCAGAATCCCTGTACCATTTTTTGAGTCATTTGCCAGCGCTTCAGTGTACTAATATTGCTCTGCTCATAATTACGCTCCGGAACGACAATCAATGGCTCTCCAATGAGAAAATGACCTGGAGTTAATGGGGATGGGTCCTTGTGATCATCAGGCAACATCGACAAAGGTCTAGAATTTAAACATGCCTCGATTTGAGATAGAACGGTAGACATCTCCTCATAAGTGAGTGTCGAGTCACCAATGATACGCTTCAAGTGAAATTTGGTGGATTTCATGCCAGCCTCCCATAGGCCTCCGAAGTTTGGTGCGTGCGGGGGTATGAAATGCCACGTGACGTCGCTGTTGTTAATCCAATTTCGAATTTCCGAAGCGACAGATGAACTCTCAGCAACGACCAGCCTTTGAAGCTCCTTAGACGCACCTACGAAATTCGTCCCATTGTCACTCCAGATGTCGCTTACGTGACCTCTCCGAGCAACAAATCTCTTAAAGCCGGCTATAAAGCCTTGAGATGTCAGATCGCTGATGACTTCTAAATGTATGGCCTTGGTAACCATACAAACGAAAAGACATATGTAGCCTTTATGAGATCGATTGCCTCTACCCTTAGATACTCGAATATTTATAGGGCCCGCAAAGTCTCCGCCCGACAAGTAGGTCCGTGCTGCTGCCCGCAAAATCACAGGCGAGTTCTTGCCCAGTAAACCATCAGGCAAGATGAACTTTACCCTGCCCTGTCTCGCGTCCAGGAAATCAACCAGGCGCTCAAGCGGATTGGTAGCTAGTCTTACTCCTCTTTCGCTTCCAAGCATACTACTTGGCAGCGTTGCCAGACATGGTGGTGACCGGGACAGAAAACTTTAGTCTAAAAAAGCGGGACGTCCCGATAAAATTGGGACGCCTGTCAACGCTGCTACTTGGGCACTCTGAAGCTACTCTATAGCTCATGGCGACGGACTCACGGTTACCCAAGCATTGGGGACCTACCACGTGTGGTGATCTGATAAATGTGACCATGAGTGTACAAGAAGACAGAGCTTAGTCATAATGCACTTAAAATCAAGAGTCAAAAGTGTCAAAACACACCCAGCGGTCACTAACCGCCGGATTAGCCTATCTTACGTAATCCATGATAAAAGAGTGATAGAGTCACTTGTGAGTTCTATGACGCATCATATGAAACTATTACATAGCTGGTGTGAAGACACCAGCTATGTAATAGTTTTATATTATACTTGAAGAAGTATGATATTCTCAATAAGATAATCTATAATAATAAAAGGCTTTGTCCTCACTGACTGACTGACTGACTGACTGACTGACTCACTAATCAACGCACAGCCCAAACCGCTGGGTCTAGAGATTCCAAATTTGGCAAGTAGGTTCCTTATGACGTCTAGAGGTGCACTAAGAAAGGATTTTTCAAAATTCATCCCTTAAGGGGGTGAAACGGGGGTCCAAAGTTTGTATGGGGAAACAAGATTAGGTGGACTATTTTATCAGAAACTTTACAAGAGTACTTCTATAGATAAATGAGTAAACACGTGTTTCAGGATTTTTCAAAATTCAACCCCTAAAAGGGTAAAATGAAGTGAAAAAGTCTGAAAATCGTCATGGGTATTGTTTTTATGGTTTATCGGGTCGCTGATTACGAAAACAACAACTATTTTATAATCCAACATAGCTAACGTGACATAAAATCACCCCTATGGGAGTGCGATGGGGTTGAAATTTCATAATATCAATATGGGTGTTGATTCTATGGTTTTCTGGGACGTCAATTACGAAAATGGCATCGATTTGAAAATATAACATAGTGGACACGAAATAACTTAAAAGGATTTTTCAAATTTGACCCCTAAAAGGGTGAAACGGGGGTCCAAAATTTATGTAGGGAAACGAGATTGCGTAGCGAGTTGCGTTGCGTGTTAGACTTGACTTGGATAATCTAATATGCGCGAACTTCACACGAGCGAAGCCGCGGGCAAAAGCTAGATAGTAAAAGGCTTTGTCCTCACTGACTGACTCACAATCAACGCACAGCCCAGACCACTGAAGATAGAAACTTGAAACTTTGGATATGTGTTCCCTATACAACGTAAGCGCGCACTAAGACGGGATTTTCCGAAATTTCACCCCTAAGAGATTGAAAATAGGGGGTTGAAAAAAAAACCCTCTTTTTGGAAACCGATTCACGTACGATTTTGAGACTTGGTGGAATAGTTGTTGTTGGCGACAGACCTCTTTTTGTAGACTTTTTTATAGTATTTACTTTTTATATTCGAATATTATATTTTTGATACATTTTGTTTTTATAGTTGTCATACTATGTCAGTGTCTCAAGTACGGAAAATACATGGTAAGTAAGTACAGCTTTAATTATTTTATTTATTGCCTTGCCCTTCATACATACATACCTCTGACCACGATTAACATTGGTCCTTCTCCCGGTCATTTTACCAGTTGTAATAAATTTCCAAATTCAGAATTTCTAAAATATTTTCCAAATGGTTTTAACAAGAGGTATGGCAACGGCTCAAGACGCCTGTGCGGATCAAAATGTTCCTCCTTTAGAAGTATCCGCTGGCGTATCGCTTAGTGTTAACCCTGCCAGTAGCAACCCCGATTCGCAACGAGGTTCACATCGTTCGTCGGCCTCACTTCGAGCCCAGCGACTAGCGGCGAAAGCTCTACATGCACGTCGTTTAGCCGACTTGGAGGCCCAGCGCGAACAAGCCGCCGCTGAGCGCGAGCGTGCCGTTGCGACTTTAGAATTAGAAGCTGAATTAGCGGCTCTTGATGACGCCGCCAGCTCCCAGTCATATAGGAGTTCTAGATTACTTAAATGGGTAGATGATACTAACACCGCTTTGTCTGAGAGACAGATGACATCGACGCTGCACGCCCCTGCGCTACAACTTCCAAGTGCTGGTACCCCAGTGCTACTCGACGGACGTGAGCACGTGGCCTCGCCTGGCGCTGGCGCTGTCAGCTATTCAGCCGGCAGTACAGCGCGCGAGCACGCGCCCTTTATCGCGTCGGTCAAGCCGGCATTGGATGTACAAGAAGCACCTAAAATAGCCGACCGCGAGCGCGTAAGCTCACCACGTATCGCCGGCATACAAGCCGCGGCACGCGAGCGCGCGCCCTATTTCGCGCCGGCTCCAGAAGCATTTGCAGCAATGACGTCCAGTGGGGGATACCCACAGTTCGCAGTGGGCCCCTCCGAATTGCACACACAGACTACGGCACCACACATATGCATGGTGTCAGCGACTCTATCACCTACCTGCACAATGCGCGGGGGTGCTGCCGTTGCTCCGTATACCCCGTGCGTCGCGACTACTAGTCGAAACTACAACGATGCCGCGCCTCAGCTAGGCGCTCGTGCATTGGAAGCTTGCAACGAGGTCGGCCGGCTTCATCAGCACCCGGCGCTGGATGCTTCGCACTACACGCCTAACTCATTTACAACAAAACACATGTTAGGTACACAAAACGATCAGAATTGTAAACAAAATTATATTAATCGTTCAAATGTGTTTGACACTACCCACAATCAACCTAGCGATTTTTTGAAGTTGGCTGAGGTCATAAGTGATCTCGCCCGGGTCAAGAGTGAGAAGGTGAATGCAGGTAATGTAGTTAGTCTGCCCCTATATTTCGGTTCGCCTCTTGAATGGTTAACTTTTAAAACTTCATTTTTAAATTCTAAAAATTCGTTTTCGGCGACGGAAAATATAGGCCGGCTGAATAACGCCCTTAGAGGAGCAGCTCGTGATGCCGTTGTTTCTCTTCTGGCTTTGTCACACGATCCAGAAGAGATCATGGCCGCGCTGCAGGAGCAGTTTGGTCAGCCCGAACTTCTGATACATCATCTTGTATCACAAGTTAAGAGCATGCCCAGACTGTCTGCAGCGGATGGTGGCAAGGAACTCCACCAGCTAGCATGTGTAGTACGTAACTGTGTCCACACCATAAAGATGCTAGATTCTGTGGAATTCCTCGCCTCTCCAGAGCTGTTCCATAGTGTACTCCTCAAGTTAACCCCATTGATGCGTGAGAAATGGGTTGATTATGCTTTTATTTATTCCGACTCTGGTTTTAAATTCAAATTAGAGCTTCTGTCTTCTTTTCTCACGCAACAGTCTCGGGTTCATTTGAGGTTTGGCATTATCGATGACATTTCGCGTCCGAAGCCTATAGATAAAGCTCGCACGCATGTCACCACTAATGCCGCCTCTGACACTAACGTCGATGATGACGTTTGTTATGCAACCTCTTCAAACCCATACAGGCAAAAATTTTCCAAAGATAAAGTGACGCCATCTGCCTCAAATTTTAGCAGTACTCGGCTGTCAAAGTTACCGCCATCTGCTGAATTTTGCCTATACTGTCGCAACACCGGCCATGAAGTGGTCAAGTGCGAGCAGTTTAAAATTCTTTCTGTGAATGATAGATGGTACTGGGTTAAGAATAATAAAGTTTGCCAAAAGTGTCTAAAAAGGGGTAAACATTTTTATAAAATTTGTAAAGGCAACTGCGGGGTAAAAGACTGCAAGGCTAGTAATTACCACCACGAGTTGCTTCATAAATCGCAAATAAATTCTGTTCATTACAGTGCATCGCCCGAGCCGGAGCCCGAAACTGCACCGGTAATTGTAGCTCATGCTCATGGCAGCACTGCAGAGCACCTGAAGTCTCCATCTTCTCCTCCGCAATCATTGCTGAAAGTGCTACCAGTGACTGTGTCGGGACCAAATGGTGAGATGGACATTTACGCCTTACTAGATGACGGATCTACAGTCACTCTAATTGATCAATCGGTAGCTGATACGATCGGAGCTCAAGGTCCGAAAGGCAGCATTAGGGTGAACTGTATGGGTGGTCTCGCAAAAGACTCAGAGGTTACCTATATTGATATCGATATCAAGGGTAAGTACTCCGCAGAGACTTTTAAATTAGAACGGGTCCGCTCTATCCCCGATTTAGGTGTTACAAGTCAAGCCGTCCGTGCTGTAGATATCGCAAAGTTCCCTCATCTTAAGGATCTTGTCAACGAGTTGAGCTATGAGGAAGCAAAGCCTATGCTAATAATTGGTATAGACCATTGGCATTTATCCCTACCGCGTAAGATTAGACGTGGCTCTCGTAACCAACCTGTAGCCGTTCAAACTGCTTTGGGTTGGGCGGTTTTCGGGCGTGTATCAGGTAAACCTATAGAATCTGTTTACCATAGCTCAGTTTCCGAATTAGAGTCCTTAATAAAAGATCATTATCGTCTCGACTCAATTGGAATTACAAAAAAAGATTTACACAGCACCAATGACAAACGAGCTTTGGCAATACTGGAGGAAACTTCTCGACGTCTTCCATCGGGCAGGTTTGAAACTGGTCTGCTCTGGCGAGCGGACATTACCTCTATCCCCAATAGTTATAATTTGGCCTTATCTAGATTCCTTAGTTTAGAGAGAAAATTCAAAAGAGACAAAGAATATGCTGAAGCGTACCGACGTTATGTAAATGCTATGTTGGAAAAAGGTTATGCAGAGCTTTGTACAAATACGCCTCCTTTAGGCAATCTTTGGTATTTGCCCCACTTTGGTGTATACCATCCGCAGAAACAAAAACTGAGGCTCGTACATGATGCAGCAGCAAGATGTTCGGGGATCAGCTTAAATTCTCTTTTGCTCCCTGGTCCTGACCTCTTACAACCTTTGTTAGGAATCTTAATGCGTTTTAGAGAAGGTAAAATTGCTCTTAATGGAGATATTTGTGAAATGTTTCCACAAACAAAAATAAGAGTACAGGACAGAGACGCACAGCGTTTTCTCTGGCGAGATCATCCATCTTTGCCACTACAGGAATATAGAATGTGCTCTATGATATTTGGCGCCACCTCTAGTCCATGCACCGCCATTTTCCTGAAAAATAAAAATGCTTTGGAACTTAAGAGTAAATATCCAGAAGCAGCCGAGGCCATTGTCAGAGACCACTACATGGACGATTACCTAGGTAGTATTGATAGTCCTGAACTTGCTGCTCGTCTCGCAGCCGACATTGTTACTGTCCATAAGGCAGCGTGTTTAGAAATGCGTTCGTGGGTATCTAATAACCCTAGTGCGCTCTCCTTAATAAAGACAGAATTGAGGGCTGTCGATACTCCCGAGGTTGGACTCGGACCGATGCTGTCTCCTTCTCAGGTGCGGATCTTAGGGGTGGCCTGGAATGTCAAAGATGACATTCTTAATTTTCGTAAGACGTCAGAACTTCCTATCAATCTAACTAAAAGAGTAGTATTATCACATTTAATGAAAGTATATGACCCTCTTGGCTTTTTAATGCCTGTAGTTATTGCAGGCCGAATCCTCTTCCAGGAAACTTGGAGAATGGGTATTGGCTGGGACGATGAGCTGCCTACTCCTGCGAAAATAAAGTGGCAGGCCTGGTTCGATTGTTTGGCCGAAATTTCTTCGAATGTTTCGTTAGCTCGCTGTTACCGAACCAAATCTGCTGTGGAAAGTCAGCTCCACGTTTTAGCCGACTCAAGTGAGCTAGCTTATGCGTGTGTGGCCTATTGGCGTTTTCTTCACGAAGACGGAACAGTACACTTAGCGCTCATAGGTGGAAAAGCTCGTCTAGCTCCCTTAAAACCTGTATCTATTCCAAGGCTAGAGCTGCAGGCGGCTCTTATGGCAGTTCGCTTCGCAACTTATATTTTAGAGGCTCATCGTATAGTTGCTTCTAAAGTTTATTTTTGGACGGATTCCTTAACAGTTTTAAAATGGTTACGAAGCGACGCCCGCGTATTTAAGCCGTTTGTAGCTCACCGTGTGGGAGAGATATTAGAAACTACGGATGTTGCCGATTGGCGTTATGTTCCATCGGCATTGAATGTGGCGGACGATGCCACACGCGGGCAATGCTCTTTGTCCTCATCCTCTCGGTGGTATACTGGCCCTAATTTCCTTTTATCTTCCCAGGAAGATTGGCCTTGTGAGCCTGCGGCAGGCCCTCCACCCGTGCTTGAAGAATTAAAATCAGAGCACGCGTTAACCTTTTTATTAGCCGAACAACCAAAAGTTCCATCTCCGGTAGTTGCAAATCATTCACATTTCGGTCAATGGCTTCGGTTGGTAAGGGCTACCGCTCGGGCACATTATTGTGCTAAAGTTTTTCGGTCTTTATTGGTAAAGCCTCAAAATTCTTTTTTTTCATAAAAATTTGAAACCTCTTTCGGCTAAGGAAATTTTGGAGGCGGAACGGCACCTTCTTTTGAGCTCCCAATTGGAGTCGTTTAATCATGAATTCTTAAGTCTTATTGCAGGTCTTTCCCCAACTAATCAAGGGAGGCTTAGAAGCTTAAGCTTGATGTTGGGAGAAGACGGTTTAATCCGCTTGTGCGGAAGAATTTGTGCAGTTTTGGATGCCCCCGCGCAGGATATAAACCCCATTGTTTTGGACGGTCGACACCCAATTGTGAGGTTACTTCTCGACCACTATCATCGGAAGTTTGGTCACGGTAATACCGAAACCGTGGTTAACCTCCTGCGCGGGAAATTTTATATATTAGCTTTACGCCCTAACGTCAGGTCTGTCGTCAAACGTTGCTGTTTTTGTAGAGTTAAGAAGAACCTTCCTCCACCTACGCCTCGATTTGGTGATCTTCCTGCAGATAGACTATCTCACCATCAACGTCCATTTTCTTTCACCGGTCTCGATTATTTTGGCCCGATAGAAGTCGCTGTCGGAAGAAGACGAGAAAAGCGCTGGGTGGCCTTATTTACATGTCTGACCACGAGAGCCGTTCACCTTGAGATCGTTGGAAGCCTTTCTGCGGACGCAGCCATCATGGCTCTCAGGAGATTTATTGCTCGTCGCGGATGTCCATCTAGGATTATCTCGGATAACGGGACCGCTTTTGTCGGTGCAGCCAACCAGCTCGCAGATGTTTTCGACTTCGCAGCCAACCACAAGATAGAGTGGAAATTTATTTGTCCAGCAGCACCTACGATGGGTGGCTCATGGGAACGCTTGGTGCGATCAATTAAGGCTGCTCTTTCCGCCACCCTAACACAGAATGCCCCAAGGGAGGAAACGCTGGCAACTTTGTTGCTGGAAGCGGAAGCTGTAGTGAACTCGCGCCCACTTACACATGTGCCAGTAGATCCAGAGACTCTACAAACACTAACACCTTTTCATTTTTTATTGGGTACGCCATCCACTGAAGCTATTCGTCCTTGCTCTGATGTGGATTTATACCGCCGGCTGAACCACAAGAAAGTTCTGAGATTGGCTGAGATGTTTTGGACCCGATGGCTAAATGAATTTTTACCTACCTTAATTCCAAGACATACCGGCACATTAAAATCGCATTTCAAACAGGGTGATCCAGTATTGGTGGTGGACAAAAATTTACCTCGAGGAACCTGGCCCAGAGGAAGAATTTCAAGATTTTTTCCTGGACCAGACGGATTGGTTCGGGTGGTCGAGGTGATGACAAATAAGGGACCTTTGAGGAGACCTGTGCGCAAAGTGGTACCCTTACTTTTAGAGCAGGGTACTCAAGAAGACTGTGCACAGGTACTGTCGCCTCCTTAGATTGGTGCTCTGCACCGGGGCGCGCCATGTTGGCGACAGACCTCTTTTTGTAGACTTTTTTATAGTATTTACTTTTTATATTCGAATATTATATTTTTGATACATTTTGTTTTTATAGTTGTCATACTATGTCAGTGTCTCAAGTACGGAAAATACATGGTAAGTAAGTACAGCTTTAATTATTTTATTTATTGCCTTGCCCTTCATACATACATACCTCTGACCACGATTAACAGTTGTTAATAAAAAAGGCGATGTTTTTGGGTAACTGATTAACTTTTGACCAGCGCCAAGCCATGCCAGCCAGCCAACAAATGTCTAAAAATGTTATATTTATATTTTAATTAACTTATCACTAGATGGCGCTATACCTAGCATTTCTAAAGCGTGATATGGTTTCGTTATTAAGGAAAGGGTATATACGAGAGATTATTTCAAATCACCTCTGTTCCCACTTATGGGGTTATCCATGACGGTTTATCGCTCACTTCATGCCAGTAGTTAGCCCGGAGGTAATCCATCGCGCGCGTACGGCGTAAAATAATTGCGTCCTTCAAATGAAGCTACATCTGATGCCGAAAACTATAAGTACCGACTTTATGTGGTATACCTACTTAATATAAGAATTTCGGTATTTTTCAAACAATGAAGTCAAGATTCACTAAATTGATACTTGTGGAAGGTGTGATGATGCCCCATACCATTATAGCTTTGGAAGGTGATAGAGCTGGCCTGTTCCGCTCCATCTCCTACCACTTGCATGGAACGGAGGTGTATCATCAGGAGGTTCGTGCCACCATTGTTCACGTATTAAACAACTGGAACGATGAGTTGTTGAGTGAGGACAGTAAAGGATGCGCTGTTGAGGAATCTCTCTTTATAACCCGCGTTCCCATTATTCCATTAGACCACCAGTTCAATTTAAGAGACTTCACTTCAATTTCCCATAGAGGTGTTTCGCTATGACCATTAACAAAGCTCAGGGGCAGTCTCTAAAGGTCGCTGGGGTGGACTTGAGATAGGACTGCTTCTCTCACGATCAGTTGTATGTAGCTTGCTCAGGAGTAAGTTATTTTATTTATTTTATTTTGGCTCCTGGTGCGAATGCCAAAAATATTGTTTACCGGGACGTCTTAACCTAAATGGTGTATGTTTGTGATAATGGTCAATACGAATCAGACCTTTACGGGGAAAAAATGAAATATCTGGAATCTTAACAAAAACAGACGCAAATCAGGAGTGTTCCCGTAGCGAAGCACGGGTACTTTGCTAGTAAATAATAATAAATAAATAAATATTTCTGGACAATTTACACAGCGCCATCTAGTACCAAATTAAACGCAATGCTTGTGTTATGGGTACTAGACAACTGATAAATGTACTTGTATACATTTTTTTTTGTAAATACATACTTATAATACATAGAAAATACCCAGACCAAGACAAACAGACATGTTCATGCACACAAATGTATGTCTTGTGCGGGAATCGAACCCGCGACCTCGGTGTCAAAGTGGCCACCGAGCTCGTCAAATATGAGATATTTTTTTGATGTGAGAGGAGGGCAAACGAGCATGTGGGTCACCTGATGGAAAGCAATCACCACCACCCATGGAGATCAGCGACACTAAGGGGTCGCCGATCCTTTGCCATTCTATACTCCTTCTTTTCTCTCTTTCTGGTGTCCTCACTCACTCGCAGGAACACAGCCACCCTCAAGGGAATTGTTATTTGGCTGCGGTATTATGTGAGGTGGAGGTATGTACTTCCCCAGTCGGGCATCTTAAAAAATTAGCTGTGCCCTACCTCTCTTAAATTATTAGTATAGATTTCTATCAGTCGCATACGTAATTGCTTTAAGTTGGTTTTATAATTTAGATTTAATTTAAATTACATTAAGAAAGGTAAGGGAGCGTAATTGTAAGCTACCCGACTGGGGAAAGTACCTCCACCTCACAGAATACCGCAGCCAAATAACAATTCCCTTGAGGGTTGTTGTGTTCCTGCGAGTGAGTGAGGTTACCAGAAAGGATGGAAGGTGATGCTGCGTTGGCAGCGGGGGTGGCGACACGCGAGCGATATTTTATGTCGCGAGCGTTAATATGGCTACTGTAACCACTGCACATCAGGCGGGCCATATGCTTGTTTGCCACCCGACGTAGTATAAAAAAAAAAAAGATTTAATCCGCTTTATGCTTTTATAACACAATACTATAGAAAATACAATCGATTACAATACTAAGTTATTAGTAATATTCTCAATATACTTGATATTTAATTAATTCAGGTGTTATTATGACTAAGTCAAATGTACTGACAATTTAATCTACAGTACTGCGTGGTTAACGCAAAGTAGGTAGTGTTTTTTTTTTTTTTTTTATACTACGTCGGGCGTTAGACAACCATAAACACAACAACCCTCAAGGGAATTGTTATTTGTCTGCGGTAGTCTGTGAGGTGGAGGTACATTCCCCAGTAGCGGGTAGCTTACAATTACGCTCCCTACCTCTCTTTTCGCCAGAGCTTCGTTTGTCAGTTCGCAGGGTGCACCGCGAGCAGGTAAAGTTGGCTTTAGTTCAAAGATGGTGATGAACCCCTTACACCCCTAGTGTAGTTCAATTTACCTCAAAATACTTGCCTGTCGTTGTATGAGTATGCCACGCTTGGTGCCAGCCATACAAATTAACCTGGATACCTTTCCATCCAAGACGAGCTCGGTGGCGTAGCGGTCAATGACGCGGCTTCGACACCAACGCTCGTGGGTTCGATTCCCACACGGGACAAACATTTGTGTGCATGAACATGTCTGTTTGTCTTGGTCTGGGTGTTTTATATGTATCATAAGTATGTATAAAAAAAAAGTGTATTTACGTATGTTTATCAGTTGTCTAGTACCCATAACACAAGCTTCGCTTACTTTGGGGCTAGATGGCGCTGTGTAATTTGTGTGACAATATTTATTTATTTAAATTTATTTCCGTGGTACTACTGAGCGTCAGTTTTGTTTTATTTTTTTGCTATCTTCTCTGTTGTCAAGTTATCATTTTACACGCTTAGCACGACTGATTAGTAGTTCGTATGACTGATAATTAAAGACCGATAGTCTTTGATTATCAGTCACACTGTAGAAGAAATAGAAGCAAACAGAAACAGTTTGTACTCGTACCTCACAACAACAATTAATATATATGTTATCATATGTCTGTTAATTCATAAATTATGTGCATAGATAATATTGGAACAGGGACCATAATGTGTATAGAAAGATTTCAGTCTAGACGACAGAAAATAATAAAGTAAATAGTGATATTAAAATTATGGAAACTTTGGAAAATTATTGATATATATAAAATACACGACGGCGTCCATGCCCGTGTCAATCTAATCTAACACAAAAGTTAAGCAACGTCGATCTTAGCCTGTCCATGGATGGGTTTATATTATCTCCTTCGTGCTTTAGAGGGCACGTTAAACTGTCGGTCCCGACTGTTGCCATTAGATGACAGTCGTTAAGCCAAACCAGTGGCCTTGAAAATACTGGCCTCTGCCAACCCGCAATTGAGCAGCGGGGTGGAGTATGATCTATACCCTTTGAATTGAGGGGAGATCCGTATCCCAACAGTGAGATGAGTTAGGGTTGTCGACGAATGTAAAATACTTTTGAAATATAATAATATATAAATATTTTTGAAATGGAAAAATTTACATCCCCGCCTAGGTGAAACAACCAGACCTCTCGATACTACAAAAATAAATAAATAAAATAAGTAGAATTTTATTACCTCTTTCCTTAGCAAACGTACTTATCTGAGATTAATTTTCAAGAAGGAAAATTCAGCCTGAAATAGGAGCGTGCTTACGTTTATTGGAGCCTTGACTTGACTCATCCACTTCTGTTACGGAAGTAATTCGTTAATTAGGCATTTTCTGAGTAACAGTATACCGAAATATATGTATTTGATGTTAACGAAAATTTCTTCGAGTTCTCCTTGAGAGTGGGGAGTACATAGGATACCGCCGAGAATGCGTGGGATATTCGTCTATTTTCAGAATTATACGTAAATACGTGTACACCTTTTGAGATCAGAAGTAGTCATTTGTCGTATGAGTTACTATTTTTTAAAGTAGATACGTATATGTGTCTTTGTTCGGAATGGATGTAATTCGGGAAAAACTTATGTAATAACACCATCTAGTGGTGCATATGCGAACGGAGTAGGTGAGTATGAGATCTGCTTTATTACCTAAGTCATAGTGCTATGTATATGTTATGGTCAATATAATAAATTGGACATTATTCATAATTCCCGGGCAATTTAATAAATTGACAATTATTAATAATTAAGCTTTCTCGGCACCACATCATTCATCACCTGCGGAGCATCACATCCTGTGACAGGACACAAGAAAACCCTAACCTCACCAAAAATCAACTCAAATCTAACCAAAACGTGTTTTATTACATTGCCCGAATATCGGTCATTATGACTGCCAATTTGTTACATTGACCATAACATATATATGTATATAAACAATTCGCTAGCGTATGGATGAGCTTGAGTTGTGACGTATGTATACAAGACGTTTCACTAAAAAAAATTGGGTTAAATGTTGAAAGACCCATGTTATTGATAAAAGCAATACAGTGAATTTGTTCCATAGTTATAATTTTAGTATGGATTTAAGCTAAAATTTATATTGTAATAAAAGATATTGCAATTATAAAAGAGGTAGTAAAATATTTATAATCTTAAACATGCCGCTGGTTGATAAGAAAACACATTCAATTTGTTTGCCAAAATAATACGGAGAGTTCAATGTGATAGGTATGTACTTACAAAATGATTTTTTTATGCTACTAATATAAGGTTTATATAATGATAAAAGTGAATATATGATAAAAGTATTTGGAAATGAATTGCTCTTGTTATATTATGTTAATGATTGTATTTGTATTTAATTTAACGATATTGGCAATAAAAAGAGTCGGCCTTGAGTTTCTTGCCAGTTCTTCTCGAGAAGCCCCGTCGCCGGAACTGGCACTTAAATTCACTTTCACATTCAAGATAGTGCGGATTTAGAGTAGTAATAATTTAGATACAAGTTCTTATATTTAAATTTGTATGACGTTTCTATGTGTTTTATAAAGTCCAAGGAATAAAGATATTTTGATTTGATTTGATTTAATGGAAAGCAGTTACAGTAGGCTATGAACGCCTGTAATACCAGGGGTATCACACGCGCGTTGCCGACCCTGTAATAACCTCTTCACGTTTTTGTTGAACAACATTATGTTAGTAGATACACAAATAAACAGAATTTAAATTGATTAAATTCAAATATTTGCTGGTCTGTACATTACATGTTACATTAGCACCGCTAAGGTTCCAATGCCACAATGGAACACCAAAACACATGGTCCATCTTGTCATCCTGTACTCTTAGGATGATGTTGGCACTGTCTCGGATCCTGAGCATTATTAACGCTGATCTTTTGTGCATTAGTATAAAAAACCGGCCAAGTGCGAGCCGGACTCGCGCACGAAGGGTTCCGTACCATTATCTATAAAAACGGCAAAAAGATCATGTCTGTTGTATGGGAGCCCCCCTTAAATGTTTGTTTTTGTTTTATTTCAATTATTATTTATTTTTAAAGTGAATTTATAACTAAATATTCTGTGAATATTTCAAGCGTCCAGCTGTTGCCGTTATCAATACCGATCAAAAACGAGCAAATAATCACATTTGTTGTATGGGAGTCCCCTTAAATATCTATTTTAATACATTTTTTATATATATTTTTTTATATTTGTTATAACGGCAAAAGAAATACATCATCTGTGAAAATTTTAACTGTCTAACTATCACGGTTTATGAGATACAGCCTGGTGACGGACGAACGGACGGACAGCGGAGTCTCAGTAATAGGGACCATTTTACTCTTTGGGTACGGAACCCTAAAAACCAATCTGTACGTGCTTTTGCGAATATGCTTCATGCGCCACAGAACTGCGGGATCCCCATCAGCACCCCAAAAGGCAATTTTAACCGACTCCAAAAAAAGAGGAGGTTCTCAATTCGGCTGTATTTTTTTTTAATGTTTGTTACTTAATTACTCCGTGATTTTTAAACCGATTTGAAAAAATCTTTTTTTTTAAATTCCTCTCCTCCAGATTGTTCCTATATTTTTACATCATCATCATCATCATCGCAAGCCTGTATCTACCCACTGTTAGGTTTGTTATTTCATTACTCCGTCATTTCTAAACCGATTTGAAAAAACTTTTTAAAAAAGAGTAAGTATACTCTTTCAAATAAAAAAGAAAGAAATAAAAATCTGGAAGTATCCAGATTGGTCCCATATTTTTTTCATCATCATCATCACCATCAGCCTGTATCTATATACATAAATGTAGAGTAATGTTTGGAGCCGGTTTTTTTTTTAAATTATTCATTGAACGCGAAGAGCGCTATATACCCTCTGCGTATACCTGATCGACAGGCGACACCGGTAAAAAGACTGACAGTATGCCTTAAATAGCGCAATCTTTACATCACTAGTACATCATGTATGTATGATTATGTAGTAATTCACAAACCGATATTTGTACTGTTGTTTTTAATAACAAAGTTGTTATTGTAGCCTGTTCCCTAGGCATTGTCATTTACAATAAAGTGACTTATCTATTGTCGTACTTATTAGATAACCTTACCTAACCTACACGGTTTACCTTGATACCAAATTGGTATTATTTCAGTTCTGAAGATTCTAGTGGTTCCATAGGTTATTGCCCGTATTAGTAATTTTGTTTATGTCGTCTGTTATCACCCATATTATGATTAACATAACAAAACCTTAGATAACAGTTTTAAACATGTTTGTCATTTGATAAGAATAACAGTACCAAAGATGCGAAGACAAAAGACTTAGATAAGTCACACAGAACATAATAGTTACATGAAATTATACGCGCTCTGGTGTGTTGAGTATAACCTAACATAGATGATGATGATGTGTAACCAATTGTAGAAATTAAAACCAAAAAAGACTATAAGTGCATATGTAAAGAAGTAATGAGGACCGTCATATTGGAATAAAACATTTTTAGGAGGTAGATGCTAATCTCTGTGGCGTCGTAAGTCATATACTTATTCAAAACAATAGACATGAAGCAGTTGAAAAAAATCTTTTCAATCCTGTCATCTTATATAACCTAACTTATCGATAATTTTGAGGTAGGGTATACGGATAATCCATCGATTATTTAAGACGACGCGACGCATTGATGTTTAGAAGGCAAGGCAAGGGTCTGGATTTTACTCAGCAATTACAAAACACACGAATGTTATTTTTGGCTATCTGATATTACATGTAATTAGCTTAATTTTGACAGTTGCAAAAAAAAAAAATCTTTTCATTATTCGATTTAATATACAACCCTGAATGGGGGTGGAAATGGATCAGAATTTATCGAAAAAAATACTAAATAAAATAAAAATATAAGTTTTCTATATTATTTCGTGAGTTCAGATTTTTATTTTTCAATAAGGACTATGTATATTGAAAAATTTAGTGAAAAAAAAATCATATTTATGGCTATGACTAAAAGCACAGGTTAGGTAGTCAGTAATCACAGTCATTTTTTTGCTGGCTTTTGGGTATTGTATTCCAATTGCTTACTAACTGACACGATTATTTTTTATATTTCAATGAAAGAAATCGATACTTCATATAGAGTCCTTGGTGAAAAATAAAAAATTAAATTTATGAAAAAAAAAATAGAAAACATATGTTTTTATTCTTTTTACATTTTTTCCCTTTCAGTGTTACACTTTATCTAGGGATACACGAAAAAGCCCGGAGCTGCGCGCGTTTTCGTATGACATAAAAGGTAGGTATGGAAATATGGCATCAGTATGAAATATTTCGTTCATCAATGCGTCACGTTAACTGTGTTGGCGAATTTCATCTTAATCCTATCTACCTGTTTCATATCTTTGTTTTACGTAAACAACGACTTCTTAGAACATCTTAAAAGAAGGAAATTCGGTTCTGAGAAATAATTAACTGAAACTTTCAGCTGAAACACGATCACGAGGGTTGTTGTTTTTTAGGGAAAAAGTTTTTAACATGAAAATTCAAGTCCAATTAAATTTCGTAACAGAAATAGTTGCTCGAGTTTTTTGTTTATACGAAACGAAAAATTGCTGAATTTCAGTGCTTTGTTTTTTATTTTTCAGTAACTTTGAGTTCAGGCTATTTTTATTTTATATCTATATATCTATATCAGAAAGGGGATGATTATATTTTTATATTCAACAGGTTTTACTTACTTTAACCAGAAAGGAAGGTGTATAGGCTGGCAACGGATCGGCGACCCCTTGGTGTTGCTGATCTCCATGGGCGGTGGTGATTGCTTTCCATTAGGTGACCCACGTGCTTGTTTACATGTTTCTTCTGTTTCAGATGTTGGAGTTTCGCCGAGACGACCCAGCAGCTGGAGCAGAGACGACCAAAGCAGCCATGACAGTCGCATGCAACTACTAACGGTAGTGGGTGGGTGCCGGCCGGCATGAACTAATGCATTTGCATGAACTAATTGGTGGCGGAAGCACGTAAAGTAGTGTAGATCAAATTGCCTATAAAAAAAATTAACACCCTCCACTTCCTTGTCAGCTAAAGTAAGTTAAGAACTAAGCATAACAGGAAAATAGCTCAAGTAGAACGGGCAGGTTTTTTCAAGTGCCATACACAAGCCGGCCATTTTGTCCACGTCGGGACAGGGCGGGTCGTGGTGGCATAGAGGAACTTGAGATTACATATACTGACCACAAAGCTCGTACTCCCCTCTCACCCGTAAGCATTGATAATAATTTCTGAGCTTGACGAGCTCGGTAGCGTACCGGTCAATGACGCGGCTTCGACACCAACGCTCGTGGGTTCGATTCCCACACAGGACAAACATTTGTGTGCATGAACATGTCTGTTTGTATTGGTCTGGGTATTTTCTATGTATCATAAGTATGTATTTACAAAAAAAAAAAGTATTTACGTATGTTTATCAGTTGTCTAGTACCCATAACACAAGCTTCGCTTACTTTGGGGCTAGATGGCGCTGTGTAATTTGTCTGACAATATAGTTGTTGCACAGACTTGCCAATGCTGTTGCTTGCATAGCGATTCACGTCTGTTAGTAGGCAACATATCACTAAAACAGCTACGCGGATAGCACAGACATTGCTATCCATGTTACCATCCAAGAAGCTGGCTATTTTTTTGAGATTGTTCCACGAAAACGGACGTAACCAATTGAGTAAGAGAGAGTGAGAGGCACTTGTCGTTTTAAGACAGACCAGCCCCCTTACCACCAACTCGTATTGCGATTCAATAACTGAATAGAATGCTTATTCATATCTTAATAAGCATTCCAAATGAAATAGAGTCGTTTATTCATTGGTAAAGTTAAGCATTCCATTGAGTTATTGAATCGCAATAAGAGTTGGTGGTAAGGGGGCTGGTACCATCCGGATTTTACCGGCGAAAAGGAGAACTGGTACCTACAGTTACACGATTATCTAGATTAAGGAAATTTTCCGGATTAATCTATAGATTACATCCTAACAGTAACTTGCAAAACAACAACGAGAGGCTAGATAAAACTGCCAGCAGTGAGATAGGGCGGCCATGGGTGTCCAACATGTAGTGAACTGGGCGCTGGTTATCTTATCAAGGTGTGAACGCTCTGGTCAGCACGAGAGCGGTCACGTACGCAACATAACTATTTATATATTAAAATACCATGTAAACAAATAAAGCTGTACAAAGTAAAGTATGTTGAATTGGAAACTTCATTGGAAGATAAGTAGCCATAAATAATAAACTGGCTAAGTGCGAGACGGACTCGCGCACGAAGGGTTCCGTACCATTTTCTATAAAAACGGCACATAAATCACGTTTGTTGTATGGGAGCCCCCTTAAATATTTATTTTATTCTGTTTTTTTAGTATTTGTTGATAAAGCGGCAACAGAAATACATCGTATGTGAAAATTTCAATTCTTTAACTATCACGGTTCATGAGATACAGCCTGGTGACAGACGGACGGACGGACAGCGGAGCCTTAGTAATAGGGTTCCTTTTTACCCTTTGGGTACGGAACCCTAAAAAGGGAGACTTAGCGATGCCTTAAAGACAATGATGAATAGTAAATAGTCCACTTTGTAATAATTATATTTTTTTTAATTTAATCGATTTTATTGTATATTTTGATATGATTACGTCTTTAAATTTGCTATCGGCATCAACGTCGGCATCAACCCATAATTATCCCACTGTTGGGATACGGGTCTCCCCTCAATCGAAGGGGTTTAGAGCATACTTCACCACGCTGCTCAACTGCGGGTTGGCAAAGGCCAGTGATTTCAAGCCGCTCTAAGGCCACTGACTTGATCTAATGACAACAGCCGGGACCGACGGCTTAACGTGCCCTCCGAAGCACGTTAAGCCGTCGAAATTTACTATCATACGGAGGCAATCCAAAACATCTAATGATAATAAAATCGGGGGATACAATTTGGCGTTGTAGTTTCGAATCTGTGCTCTACATCCAAAACTCAAACGCACCACTGGATAGACGAAGTATCAAAGAATTTATTATGCTAACTAAAGTAAGGAGTATTAAACATCGCGTGCAGGGGAGGGTGAAGCGCTGCAATTTTGACATAATTTTAGTGCATATAATGTACTCACATCCAACACGGCGTGTGTTGTATGTGAGTACACTGTCGTATGTCGTAATTCGTGTCCATGTCACAGCTCAGCCACACCTTATTTTTTTAGTTTTATATAATCTAATATCGCTTAATCACTCTCAACGATTCTAACGAAAATGATGATAGTACTAATGAAAATACGGGATCACCGCGGAAACATAATATTTCGAACATCGCCCAACATTAACCCTAGAAATCTTAGTCAGCTGATAATTTGCTCAGAGTTTTCTTTAGGAATAAGGCAGATTTTATTAAAATTGCCACTGCACACCAGAATATGAGCGTAGGAAATCGCGAAAATCTTCATATATGTAATGTTATAATAAAACACTTGTACTACTCCGCTTAATTATATTTAATTTTACCGTCACCACATACCATCTGTTTACCTTGATGCCTTAGAGGCGAAACCGGTCGGTAAAATGAAATATAATTAAGTGAAATAATGTTCAACATCAACAGTATCAACTTCATATATGTATTTACATGAGATCTTTGAATAAAATAAATACGCATTTATTTCTATTCAAACTACTCGTATATACTTTCAAGGAAAAACCCGCCAGTTTCACCAGAAGGAACTCTATGGAGAGTTTCGGTCATATAATTTCTTTGAATAGCCGTGATGGATGCTTCCGTGCGGGAACGTGTAGGAAACACCGGCGATATATCCACGGCAAGGTCTATGTGCCTTTACAAATCATTGGGTACAGTTTGAGAAACGGTGGACTGTGTTCCTGTTAGGAAATATGTTCATACATGTAGAGATAAAAATACGTATTTTTCTTTACTACAGTGACATACACGAATACGGTCCGACTGATGTGAAGTAGTACTCTGGCAACATAAAGTACTCTTCGCCTGCCGCCACCCAGCAACATTTTCTTTTCTAGTTACCTCACTCGCAGGAACACAGTAACCCTCAAGGGAGGTGGAGACTTCCCCAATCGGGCAGTTTAACATTACGCTGTGCACTACCTCTCTTTCGCCAGTGCTCCATTATTGATCTGCACCACCTGCAGGTGAGGTTGATTTTGGCTCAAAGAAGACGTATCAAGTTGCGACACCCAAAGTCTGATGGTAAACATACGATTTCAGCAAAGCGTGAATGATGCCTCTGGTCAGGCGTTGCTAGCGTCCATAGGCTGCGATGTCTGCCTATTATCAGGCAGATCGTATACTTGTTTGGCACTATAGTGGTATGAAAAAACGACAACAAATTTTACAAGAACGAAGTCGCGGCCAAAGCTAGTGACATTAAAATATATAAAATAAAACAAGTTTTATAGAAAATACCACTATTTCACAGCAGAGCTGTTTCATTATTATTCACCAATTTAAACTTCTGACAAGACCAAATAAATTATATTTTGATAAACGTTATCTCAGATGAATTAGATATGTTGTCGTCAGATGTTGAAAACAGGCGAATTATCACTTGTCTGGCCTTAGCGTCGAATAGATTTTGTAATCGAAGCGATGATTAGAATAGAATTTAAACGTATTTAATTGCCATAACTTTACGTTAATTAACACAATGTAATATCATAAACGAACGTAAATTTGGTTTTAACGTGGTATGATACAATATTTAATATTGTTAGTATTTAGAGAAGGTTTGGTAAACAGTGTTATTGATTCAAATAGGTGAAGCTCCACCAGATATTACCTACGTCGTTATATCATCATCAGGATCACCATCATGATGATGATGGTCTTCTATAATGAACATCATTAATAGACCGTAGGTAATCTATAAGGTTCACAAGGGGTGCAGCGCTAGTTATTTGGGTGGCAACTAGAGTGTTCTTGTGTTACATACGCCTATCTCTAAGTTACTCGTACGATCACAGATCACAGAATGTGATCTGAGCTTACGATTCACATATGGCGAGCAATGTGCGTGTTTCATTTCATTTGGTATGAAAATTTTGAATTTACTCTTCTTTTCTGTTTTCCCACACAACATCCGCCGCTAGTTCAACATTATTATTATTGGTAAAATCATACTTATCATTGGTACAGCGCTGTTTTTATCAGACCGCTGAAACAGCGGTCTGATAAAAACAGCGTTGTACCAATCGTCATTAAATTGTATGTCCTCTTTTTTTAAGGGACCGAATTTATACAAACGCAACGTTTGGAAATGGTTTGCAATAATGTTTCCTAATGGTTTTTTTAATTAGCTTTATGTAATATTTCCTCATCTTCATTTGTTCTTTTGTACAAGAAAAGTGACTTATTACTCGAACAAATTTAATAGAGTAAAGAACTTGTGTAAAATTACTGGGCACATTATGATATACCTAAATTTGGACTCTACACTGCGACAGATAATATATGTAGTCTGCTTCGAAATCTTCACTGGCGCCTAAAACTGGATAATACGAGTATTATACAATTAATATTAGACTAGAGGTTGCCCCTGACTTCGTCTGTGCATATATCTGGTTTAAGGTTTACTCATTCTCAAAGAAGAATTTGCAAATTCACATAATTATTATGAGAACATATTAGTTCTATTTCTTACTCTGTGGTAGGTAATGCGATATATTATTTACAATACATTAATTTTAGAAGCGTACTAAAGACGTAGATGCAACAGGAATGCGATTTCGTTTTTTCGTCGAATAGAAATACAATGTTGGGGCTTTGAGAATTTTTGAACCTCGACTTTGAGTTCAAAAATTCTCAAAACCCCAACATTTTACTTCTATTCGGTTATTGAATTGTTAAAAAAAAAACAAATATATAGTGGATTTTTTTTTATTTCTTTCTAGTTTCTTGTGTCCAGATATCTATACATTTTTTGGAATTTTCGAAAATGTTATCTTAGTGAATGCCTATGCATGAGGAAATTCTGTGTAAATTTTTCGGTTCTTTCAACGGTTGTAGCTTGGGCTGCTTCGGATTGATCTATTCATCCAAACAGATTCTTTTATATATACATATTCCTATACCAATAGCGATTTACATAATCATATAATATATTGTATTATTTTATCACACCGGTGAAACTGCACCAAACAGGTTCTTGCATTACTTGAAATTATACTTTATTTTGATAATGATAGAGTTTATAGTGATAAGATAAGCTTGATGGATGTACTTGTTTTCGAAGATAAGGTGTAGGTAACACGCGATTGGGGGCTAGCAAAGGTGATTAGCCTGTTGGCAAACTGTACGCCGGGTTGCTATGTGCACTACACGGAACAGATATTTTATGGAGTGCTAATACTTTATTTAAAAATTTAGTCGTTTAGTCGCCTATAATATTTTCATTGCTTAGAAGACTACAGTTATAGTTAATGATCTGTCATGTTTACAAATGTAGA
Organism: Hypsopygia costalis; assembly: GCA_937001555.2. Taxonomy (NCBI): domain Eukaryota; kingdom Metazoa; phylum Arthropoda; class Insecta; order Lepidoptera; family Pyralidae; genus Hypsopygia; species Hypsopygia costalis. The sequence goes on from OW443341.2 coordinate 630,859, forward strand.
TTGGCGCTAATGTGTTGTTTTTATTTTTTACATTTAAATTCTTTATTTATAAAACGGTTTAAAATAATAAATAGGAATAAACCATATCATAAGAATGAATCATTTATTAAAGTAATTTATAAATAATTGACATGTTTTTTCACAGCATAAGCAGCTGCTGCAGTCGACGGGCGCTTGGTGCAACACCAGAAGTATCGTATACGTGCGTTACCGATCCAATAAAAACTTCTAAGAAATGAGGTTTCAGTGGATATGTTCCCAAAAAAAAAAAAAAACAACGTACTCCAAACTCCAAGAGCTCTATAAATTTAAGTTTGAAAATGTGTTATTTCTACTCAACTAAGCTGGTAGTTATGTTTGGAGGTGATTTCCAAAAACGTTGCCTATTAATGTTGATACCGGGGATTGTTAGCACATAATTCATTAATGCATAAATAAAATCACTTGTGCTTTTCTACGTAATTAATTATGTGCTTAAGTTATATTTTTAGGTTAATGACCGATTTCACCTTACGGCGTTAAAAACAACGTGAAGAAAACAAGTCATTTCATTTACAAGGAAAGGAACATGTAAATTATCACTCCAAAAGTCATTTTCTCCATGGCGACCAGCTATATCTAAATCAAGGTGATAATGAAGGATAAACGGACAAACACGAGCGGACGGACGGTGCGCATACACTGACTCAGCGGTGCTATCACACAATGCTTTAACTTGATTACTCTGGTCAATATTGGGGGTATAATGGAATCATCGCCGGCATATTTATATTGACAAGTTCTTTACGAGTTTTTATTGTACACTTAAGGATCTATTAAGCTTTGAAGAGCCGTTCTTGATAAAAATATATCCTGAGTTGTTGAAAATGTATACTTTGAACAGTTTTTATTGTTTTGTTAAAGTTGTAAAAATATCTCGTGTATGGAGAGGATATATGAAGGAGAGAGGAAATATCTCGAGGGCAAACGAGCATGTGGGTCACCTGATTCAAATTAACCACCACCGCCCATGTAGATCAGAAGCACCAAGGGGTCGCCGACCTGTAGCCAGTCAATACTTCTTCCTTACTTATTTACCTTCTAAATAGATTCTGCATGTCGAATATTCTGTAGTTACATATATTTTATACTACTGCGGCCGGTAGCAAGCATACGACCCGCTTGATGTTTGTAACTTAAAGCATCGCTCGCCCGGCATATCCGCTGCCATCACATCACACCTTCTTTGAATAACATCTCTCGCAGAAACACAAAGTAGACCGCTATAAAATTGACTGAGGCCTTTTAATCCATATGTGTTGTAAAATTATTAGAATAAGAACTTTTCATTACTGTTACTGTTAATTTTTTTTTTCTTAATTGTGTGTAATTATTTATTTTTGTGTTAATAAATGCTTCTTCTTCTACTGCTGAAGACCTTTTTGTTTTAAAAGTTTTTTTTTCATAAGAACATTCTCCTGTTAATAACAAGCAAAACGAATAAAGAATTTGTGAAATCGATCTAGGTGGCCACGCATGATGCCGCGCCGTGACCAAGAGAAATGCTCTATATATACATATATAAATATAACTAGGTATGTATGTATGTAAATAGTCACATAAACAAATTATTTGGTATTTATTTTTATACTTCTATGATAGTAATAAGAAACATAATGGTTTATGGTACCGGCCAATAAAGTAACAATAGCATACAATACCTAAATGAACTCCTACATCTCAGCTGCATCCCTAACAGTTATCAAGGATAAAACAAAGGAGAATTTACGGCAGCGGGCCAGCTCGAGGACGGAGACGACGACAGTACGAGAATTTACTGCTTTTTGTTATTATGACATATTGCGGTGTGCGCCTGTAACATGCCACAGAGTAAACATTTTATGATACCGAATGTAGCGACATTGCCTTTTAAGGGTTTAGGATTCTTTTACATTTTTTTATAGGTACACATTCGAAATTTCGAATGTGTGCCTATAAAAAATTGTAAAAGAATCCTATAATTATTCCAATTGCGATTATTAGCATTTTACAATGTAGACTTTACAGGAGGAACATGGAAGTAGTTGTTGCGTTTGTAGTGGGGGTGAAGGCGCGCGAGCGATATTGCATACTCAAGGTCATCACCACCCGATGGCCCAGGGGGGGCAAGTTGATATAGTTGATATGGAAAAGTATGAATTGTAGGTAAAGTCTAGAGCTCATGAAGCTTTTCACTTATAGATGGGGAGGGGGGGGGGGGGGGGCAGCTGTTCTCCCTACCCCCCCTTGGCGACGCCCTTGTGCATACTAAGAGCATTTATAGAGCGAGGCTACTGTCATTGCTTAATATTAGGCGGTCCGTATTCTTGTTTGATACTTGCCGTAGCATAAAATATCATATACCCTGTCAGGCACCGCCAAATCAGGAGAAAGGATGGCGTTTATTGTTTTTTATTATTTAAAAAAATATCGTGAATTTATTATTTTCACTTTTCGTCGAAAACCATTATTCATCTTACTGCTGGGATTTGAGTCTCTCCTCAATCGAAGGGGTTTAGAGTATACTCCACCACGCTGCTCAAGTGCGGGTTAAAGGAGGCCAGTGTTTTAAAGCTTCCTAAGGCCTCTGATTTATAAATAAATATTTCTGGACAATTTTACACAGCGCCATCTAGTCCCAAATTAAGCGCAAAGCTTGCGTTATGGGTACTAAACAACTGATAAATGTACTTAGATACATTTTTTTTTTGTAAATACATACTTATAATATATAGAAAACACCCAGACCAAGACAAACAGACATGTTCATGCACACAAATGTTTGTCTTGTGCGGGAATCGAACCCACGACCTCGGAGTCAAAGTGGCCATTGCTAACCATTCGACCACCGAGCTCATTAATCATCTTCATTCAATCAAAACAAATCAAATCAAAATCTCCCTTTATTTCAGTCAATACCACATCAAGCTTCACATTTTGAAGTTATATTGCGGTTTTTATGCCGTATGTAATGCTCATAAGGCGAAGAACCTATTTAAAATTTATGGCGTCAAGCAACCGTCCCTACAAGACCCGGTGAGAGGGTGGGCACTCGCCGTGAATCCTCTCAAATTGCTTCCCTTTCCGATACGCCAGCGGCGTGTCGTTTACTTGTACTTTATCGTACTCGTGTAGATTACTGATAACACTTAGCTTTGTTATTGAAAGAAGGGACAGTCGCCAGACGAAACATGGAAAACCTTTTTCTTTGCAAAATTATTAGAACATACAAAGAAAGAAAAATATGTTCTCTCGTGGAATTGATATTTTTTTATTTTTTCATTGACGCGAATACGTCATCAAAATTGCTTCCATAGGAAGGCATTAAAAAAAACGCATTAAATTTTTTTCGCCAGAGCTTCGTTTGTCAGTCAGCAGGGTGCACCGCGTGCAGGTGAAGTTGGCTTTTGTTCAAAAATGTTGATGAACCACTTACACCCCAAATGATAAACCACTTGGTAATTCTCCCTTGTATAATCAGAATAATGTAGTACCCCGGCGACATGCAAGGAATTCAACATGTCGTCCCTCTAACTTTGGTGTTACCAAAAATGAGCGTTCAGTATCTTAATTTGTTTTAACTTCGTACTTAATAGATGGCGCCACGCGTCGACTTTGCAGCAGTAAATGGAAATGGAAGAATTCGTCACCATCATGAAACTTCCCGGTAGCTCAGTTGGAAGGAGCACTTGACCGGTTATCGAGAGGACGTATGTTCAAATTCCACCTAGACGGTAAGATGATATTTTTATTTTTAAAATTATTGTAATAGAATCCAGCAACAAAATAAATTAAATACATCGTGAACCAAGCACAGTAGTTTCCGTAGTCTTGCATCACAATAACTCAACGGCTTAGAAAACAATAAGCATAAGCAGAGTGTTACTCTTTACGTGCGGTCGATTGTGCACAAGTAGAATAACTTCCTCTAAGTTTGTTCTCAAGGCGACTATTGTTCTCAACAATTATCCTAACACAAATATTCATACACAACTTCACTCAGCCCGAAGCTTGAATTACTCTATTATACTTTGTTTCCTCTCTCGAGCCTCCAAGCCTACAATATTAACGCATGTGGTTAAGTCTCAATAAACTAAATCCCCATTGTTCCACATCTCAAACACCGACCATAAAGGAGAATTCGTAAAGCCGTATAGCCTCACAAATCCATAACTCCAACATACATCCCACTTCAAACAGTTCCAGTTCCCTTCACACGAAACCTTGCGCGAAATTGCTGTTACCCTGATTCAGCGGTACCACTCCATCCTGACCTCCCAACCCTCCCTGAACCTCTATAAACACAACGGCAACCGAACTGCCTTCATTATTTATTAGGGGTCTTGTTCCCTGGCCGTCGACTGCCAAGTTTCTGTATGATTGATACGGGCCCCAATCCAGTTTAACATCTGTAAGTCTTGCTATTCAGCGTTCAGTAATTTGAGAGGCTTTACATCCAATAGATGTTTTAGGAAAGCTCGTGAATTCGTCATTGTCTTCCGTGGCATTTACCGCGGCTGATAATAAATGGTGTTTCTTAATTACGGACTGTATGAATTATAACGAGGATCGCTTTGGTTATTAGTTCCTTATAGTCTTGTTGGTAAAAAAAGGGTTTATGCAACACATAGTAGACGCATGGAGCAGTATTACAACTTGAGGACGCGACATGACCGGCTAACATCCTTAAACGCTTGCAATAGGTAATATCGTTTGCGCGCCGCCGCCACCCCCGCTGCTAATTCAGCAACTCCTTCCTGTTGACCTCATTGATTTGCAGAAACACAACGACCCTCAATGGTTATTTGGCTGCGTCATTCTGTGAGGTGGTGGTACCTCCCCAGGCGTGCAGCTCATACATTGCCCTACCTCTCTTTAAAATAAAGCACCCATACGAAATAACTGTTAAGTGATATAAATATTTTGAAAAATTCACCTTAATAGGTAGATGGCGCCACACTGCGACTTGACAGCAGTAAAATATCAAATGCAAAAATTCGTCACCATCAAATACCTTCCTGGTAGCTCACTTGGAAGAGCACTCGACCGGTCGAGAGGTCGTGGGTTCAAGTCCCACCTAGGCGGGGAGACTAATTTTTCCATTTTTTTTATATGTATAATATTCTGGCAAATTGGCCGAAATGAACTATTTAAATAATAACTACGAAAACATACACATTCACATTTTTTTTAGCAATAAAGCGCTCTATAATAACATTTTTTGGGGTGTAAGTGGTTCATCAAGATCATTGAACCAAAGCCAACTTCACCTGCACGTGGTGCACCCTGCTGACTGTCAAACGAAGCTCTGGCGAAAAGAGAGGTAGGGAGTAATTATATAAATAGGTAATTGTAAGCTACCCGACTGGGAAATGTACCTCCACCTCACAGAATACCGCTGCCAAATAACAATTCCCTTGAGGGTTGTTGTGTTCCTGCGAGTGAGTGAGGTCACCAGAAAGGAGATGCTGCATTGGCGGCGGGGGTGGCGGCGCGCGAGCGATATTTTATGTTGCGAGCGTTAACATGGCTACGATAACCGCTTCACATCAGGCGGGCCGTATGCTTGTCTGCCACCCGACGTAGTATAAAAAATAATAATAATTAAAAGCTATATTTTCCTTTATCATAGTCACAAGCACGCGCCGTGTAAGAAACAATATTTTAATAGCTATGTTAAACTATTATGATTTATATTTAGACGTTTAGGGCCGGCGTCGTAAATTTAACGACATTTTGGGCATTTTAACGACATGTTTCCCGGCTATTTGAGATAGTAACGTTATTTGAACCTAATAGTTTTTGGAGGATGTCCCCTCTCTACTGTTATTAGTTATATATAACAAATTAAGCGGCAATCACGTATGCGTCCCGCCCAATATGTAGCAGTTCTCTAACCGACAGTAGATGCTTGCAATACATACAAGAGGTACCATTTATTTTATTTATTATGTAGTGTAGGTACCTATTTATTACAAAATATGAATATTAGCAATTAATATTATTAGCTAAATATATTTATATATACTAGCTGTTACCCGCGGCTTCGCCCGCGTGGTCCAGGGAAGCCTGCTGCCATTGATTTGTGTATATTTTTCTTTTGTTGTATTTTTTTTTTACTTCGTGGAATAAAAAGTAGTAACAGTATGTACAAATTTTATTGATGATTGGCTGCATAGTTGAGGCATGAAGAAATAACAAACAAACGAATTTACTTTAACACTTATAATATTTGTATGGATGAAACGCCCACACTCAAGAGAAAATAATTGTTCACCACATAAATGTTTGCCCTCTTTATTTTTCCTTCGAATAAAATGTTTTTCCTGGATAAAAAGTAACCTATGTCACTCTCCAGACCGGAAACTATCCCCTGTTAAAACATCACATCAGTACTTACGTTCCTTTCGACGTGATAGAAGGACAAATGATTACAAAGTTTATTTTTTCCCATGGGATTAAATTGTTTTTACGGGATAAAAAGTAGCTTATGTCACTCTCTAGATTACCCTATTAAAAATTCATGTCTGTACTTAGGTTTCTTTTGACGTGAAAGTAGGACAAATGAACTTTATTTTTTAATAACGTACGTTTACGGTATGGAGAGTGGCATAGGCTACTTTTTATCCAGGAAAAACATCTTATTTCTACGGGAAAATACATACTTTGTAATCATTTGTCCTTCTTTTAAGTCGAAAGGAACCTAACTACCCACATGATTTTTTTTTAACGGGATAGTTACGTAGTAGAGTACGGACATGACTTTTTGAAATGGGGATAGTTTACTGTTTGGAAAGTGACATAGGCTACCTTTTATCCCGCAAAAACATCTTAATCCCATGAGAAAAAATAAACTTTGTAATCATTTGGCATTCTATAATGTCGAAAGGAACATAAGTACCGACATGATTTTTTTAACAGGGGATAGTTTCCGATCTGGATAGTAACATAGGCTACTTTTTATCCAGGAAAAAACATTTTATTCCCTCGGAAAAAATAATTCGATCCACGCAGAGTGCAATCATTTACGTGGTGAACAATTTTTTTTTGTCTTGATCCATACTAATACTGTATGTGTTAAAGTAAGTATTCGTTTGTTTGTTATTTCTTAACGCTCTATGTAGCCGATCATCATTAAACTTTGTACCTATTTTTCTTTTGTTGTATTTTTTTTACTTCGTGAGATATAAATAGTAAAAACAAACGTTCCTTAAATAGTATTTATCAATATTATATAAATAGTAATACAATACTATATAGTATATAGATAAAAAGTAGTATATATTACTATATATTATATATACATATATATAGTAATATATACTACTTTTTATCTCACGAAGTAAAAAAAAATGCAACAAAAGAAAAATATACACAAATCAATGGCAGCAGTCTTCCCTGGACCACGCGGACGAAGCCGCGGGTAACAGCTAGTTTTATATATAAAATTAATCTATACTATCTAATTCTATACTAATATTATAAAGCTGAAGAGTGTGTTTGGTTGAACGCGCTAATCTCAGGAACTACTGTTGAAAAAATATTTTAGTGTTAGATACTTAGCCTATATTTCAAGGAAGGCTATAGGCTATATAGCATCACGCTACGACTCATAGGAGCGGAGCACCAGTGAAAAATAGGAAAAAATATTCCTTTTGAGGGCTTACGTCGCGTGCGCTGCGTAAACGGTTGAAGTTACGCAAAAATCATGTATGACGGAATTGTTCCTCTTTAAAAGTTCTAAAAAAAAGTCCGCGACAGTATATGTCTATCTTTTAAGATTGACACACTATAACGTTTTTTCATGGTAATCAATAGGAGAAAGTAGGTAAAAAAAGGTTATAGTGAGTTAATCTTAAAAGATAGACATATGCTGTCGCGGACTTTTTTTTAGAACTTTTAAAGAGGAACAATTTCGTCATACATGATTTTTGCGTAACTTCAACCGTTTACGCAGCGCACGCGACGTAAGCCCTCAAAAGGAATATTTTTTTCCTATTTTTCACTGGTGCTCCACTCTTATGAGTCGTAGCGTGATGCTATATAGCCTATAGCCTTCCTTGAAATATAGGCTACCTAACACAAAAAAAAAATTTCAATTCGAACCAGTAGTTCCTGAGATTAGCGCGTTCAAACAAACAAACAAACAAACAAACAAACAAACTCTTCAGCTTTATAATATTATATAAGTATAGATTATATACAGTGGCCGTGTGGTTTCTGGCAGACTAGAATAGGATCACTCCGTTTATTCCCGTGGATGTCGTACAAGGCGACTAAATACATTATCAAATATCGATCAGGCCTCCCCAACCCGTTTGGCCAGCGTGGGGAGTGTAGGCCAAATCCTCCTTCCGTATAGGACGGACGAGATACTGTCGTACTCCTGTAGTGGAGACTAAAATGGACCTGATGATGATCATGATGATATTTATATCAATACACGACACTTATAACACTAGAAAATAAATCTCAAATTACATTGACAAATTTATTTTTAATGAGTGTTATAATTAAGGTTAAATTAATTAACAAGCAACATTCGATAATACTTTTTAAGATATAAAATTTTAATTTCCATAATATTTTCGTAATTTGTACTACTGACTAACCATTCTTTGTCAGATCCTAAAGGTCGATATAGTTCTTTTGACGAGCTCGGTGGCGTAGCGGTCAATGACGCGTGTTCGACACCAACGCTCGTGGGTTCGATTCCCACATAGGACAAACATTTGTTTGCATGAACATGTCTGTTTGTAAGACAAACAGACATGTTCATGCACACAATTGTCTGGGTGTTTTTTATGCATCATAAGTATGTATTTACAAAAAAAGAATTACGTATGTTAATCAGTTTGTCTAGTACCCATAACACAAGCTTCGCTTACTTTGGGGCTAGATGGCGCTGTGTAATTTGTCTGACAATATTTAAAAATTTAATATATTTAATTTCAATAAAATAAAATATTTTTTTTAATTTTTGATGTAGAAATTGCTTTAATTTTCCCAATTATTCCTTTATTTAAAATAACATTTTTTTTTATTTGATTTAAAATATGTTTTGTTTTTTCATATTTATTCTATTTAATAGTGGTAAGTTATTTGGGTGCGCCGACTGTACCACGTGCCAGGTTAGATTGGTTTTGGTGTTAGAGATAATAGAGTGACATACACAATCCCATTGCAATGTTATCATATGTGCGCTCTTATGGCTCTACTAAAGAGCTGCTGCATTAGCAGCAGAAGTACGAGTAATGCCTGTCTTGCTAGCGTATTTTGGCTAACGATTACATCTTTTCCACAGACGTGTCATCTCCTGAGTATGGGCACACCCCGGACACTCCATACAAATGCCGCGTCGTTTACTACTACTGCTACTACTTAAACAATGGCGTCTGTGCAGAGCGCGAATGAGCGTGTGTGCGTGCGGCGCCATATAAACTGTTCCTGATGTGTCTCAGAAGGGAGGTGAGGTCGACACGAGAGAGCGGCAGGGAGTGGCCATACTGTACGTAGTACTATTACTTATACTGTGGTATGGGTGTAGCTGTGTCTATGAACACGGTCATGTGTTGTACGTGAATACGTTGTATGCACTAAAATTATCTCAAAATGGCAGCGCTTCCCACTCCTCCGCACGCAATATTCAATAGTCCACACCATATCCCCGTATGGTAGCAAATTTAAATACAGAAAAAACAGATTTTTTCCACGAATCTGAAAAACAAACCAGCCTGCTCTCGTTCTCGCACCGTGTCATCATTAATTGCTTAACCTTACTTATAATTTCCGTGGCGACTAAACGACTATTAATGACTTTGTGTTCAGAGAAACATTTCTATCTAGCGGTACACTGAGGACGGTTATTATAATTTCTTCAACAAACCAGTTTCCCCAACTTTCGAAAGGTGGCGCCCGTCAATATGGCAATTTAAATACAATTATAGAAACCATAATTCAAGAATGGCTGGATGTCAGATAAAAGCGAATTGATTAACTACAGCACAGTAAAACATAACGCAGTAACTAATGTTGGGACTGGCCAGTGAGCTGTTATTACTACGTAAGTTCAATGGAACTGGCTTGCTTACTTGCCTGGTTCATTGATTTGAAGTGGATCTTGGCTTCCGACATCAGGATCAAGATGCAAGACATTACGCAGGGTAGAGTACCCTGCATGATATCTTGCTAGGTTGACTATGCTGACGTCTATGAGCTCTTCCACGTCTGCTTCCACTGCATCTTTCCATCAATATTTAACCCATTTCACGGCTTGTCTATGCTCTTTTGATGCTTCAATATTCGATCCATTGTCTTTTAGTCCAAAAATTATTGAGTGACTACTTGCCTCCCCAACCCAGACGGGTTGGGAAGGCAAAAGAGAAAAGAGGCCAGCGTGGGGAGTGTAGGCCAAATCCTCCTTCCGTCTAGGTCGGACGAGAGAGGGTCGTGCTCCTGTAGTGGAGACTAAAATGGACCTGATGATGATGATGATGACTTCTTTACAGAATGAATAGTTTCTTCGTCTTTCGTCCAAGCCTCACATTCGTACACTTTGGTTGGTATCCGTTAATCTGTGCTAAGCCTTTTTAAAGAGAAAACCTCAAATTAGCACTATGTACCCTGCAAACTTAACCTAACACTTATTGTTATTTAAATAGTTGTTTCGGCCAACTTGCCAGAATATTATAAATATTTAAAAAAAAATTGAAAAATTCACCTCCCTCGCCTAGATGGGATTTGAACCCACAACGTCTCGATGGCCGGTCGAGTGCTCTTCCAAATATATATATATATATATATTTTTGTCACGTTACTTTACTACAATCTGTCACTATGTAGAACATTAAGTAGTATGTTGGTTGGGATCTATCTTGACATGCTCGGTATGTGACCTGTGTCACATCCTACTTTACTTCACAGGAGTTTATTTAAGTATGTCCTGGGGCATCTTCCGTTTCTGACTACGAGTAGTTTTGGTTTCTTCCATTAAGATTTTCGCCAGGTGGTTTGGATGGTTTATGATTCTTTTTTTATAGGCTTTGGTATATTGCAAAATTTCTTGTCTGACTGTATTGACTTGCAGGTCGTGATGCAACTGTTCGTTTGTGACATACCAGGGGGCATTGGTTACCATTCTCAGCATTTTGTTTTGGAATCTCTGCACAATTTCAATATTGGAATGGGAGGCTGTCCCCCATAATTGGATCCTATACGTCCAGATCGGTTTGAGTATAGCTTTATACAGGAGTAGTTTATTGCTCAGAGATAACTGTGATCCGCGGCCCATTAACCAGTAGAGCTTTCTTATTTGCAATCCGAGTTGTTTGCGTTTGGTGAAAATGTGTTTTTGCCATGTAAGCCGTTTGTCCAGGTGTAATCCTAGGTATCTCGCATGGTCTGCTTGGGGAATCTCGAGGCTGTTAAGCTTTAATCGCGGACAGATACCTTTTTTCAAGGTGAAGGTAACGTTGACTGATTTAGTCTCATTGACCTTTATTCGCCACTTCTTGAGCCAGTTTAAGATATTATTTAGTCCATCCTGTAGGATTTTCGACGCCACCTCTGGATCCCGATGCGAAGCCAAGATTGCAGTATCATCAGCAAAGGTTCCAGTGATTATACAGTCTGAGGTCGGTAGGTCAGAGGTGTAGATGACATAGAGTAACGGCCCCAGCACGCTACCTTGTGGGACTCCTGCGTTAATACCACAAAGGCTTGAAAGTGCCTCTCCATATTGGACAAGAAAGTGTCTATTCTCAATGAAAGATTTGAGTATTTTATAGACATAGTTGGGGAACAAAGATTTAATTTTAAATAATAATCCTTCATGCCATACTCTGTCGAATGCTTGAGATATGTCAAGAAATACACTTGCACAGTACTCTTTAGCTTCAAAAGACTTGTCTATTTCACTTATTAGCCTGTGTATCTGGTCGATAGTGGCGTGCTTTCGACGAAAACCGAACTGGTGGTCAGGGATAAGTTTATGCTGCTCTACTAATGGTAGTATACGTAGCAACATCAACGACTCATATATTTTCGATGGGATGGGAAGTAGACTAATCGGACGGTATGACTTGGGGTCCTCAGGTTGCTTTCCAGGTTTTAATAACATTATTATTTGTGCTACTTTCCACTGGGGAGGTATGAATTGTAGTTTAGTCATCGCATTGTAGATTTGTGTGATCAGTAATATTCCAGAGTTAGGCAATTCTTTGAGGATTTTATTTGTGATGAGGTCATAACCTGGTGATTTCTTTGTGTTAGCCTTTTGTATTACTCTTCTGACTTCTTTCGTTGTGAATTTATTTGCTGTGATACTATCTGTACCGGCCTCCTCCGGACATTCCATGACTATTTTCTCGTGCTCTGGTGGCCCTTCGGAGGGATGGGGTTGGAATACATTTGTCAGGTGTTCAGCAAATGTGTCAGCTCTTTCTTGGTCACTACGGGCCCAGCCGCCATCTGGCTTAATAACTGGAGCAGAGTTTACTATCGGTCGTTTAATTTTCTTTGTTGCTTTCCAGAGTGAATAGTCGGTTGCAGCGGTGGCATCGAGACTCTCAAGATACGCCTGAAACCCTGCATTTTTGTCATTATTAAGTATGTGCTTCAGTTCTTTAATTTTGTGGTTTAAGCGTTTTTTCGTTTCTGGACATCTGTTTTGTTGCCACAATTTACGAAGCGCTCTTTTCTCGCTGATTTTCTCGAGAATGGTCGAAGGTATGTGTGAGTCAGTAGGCGTGTGTTCATTTATTGGTGTTGAATTCCATGCTGCACTTTGGATACTGGTGGTAAAATATTCAACGGCATTTACAATATCCTCTTTTGTTTGAAGTGCAATAGGAACACTAAATGACCCATATACAAGGGCACGAAATAGGGGCCAGTCAGTCCGCCTATTATGCAATATACATTTCCTAGCAATTTCTCTGACTTCCGCGCTAATTTCCACTAGAATTGGAGAGTGGTCCGATTACAGATCCCAGCAACTGGAACAAGATATATTGGTTGGTTCACGCTGGGTATTTGATTTCCCCAGTACCTCCCATATCTGGGGGGCATTCCCCTATCCACCACCTGGGGACGCGGTCGATGGGAGTCCAGCAACTCCACACGACCAAATATAAAACGCAAAAATTCGTCAGCAACACAAACCTTCCTGGCAGCTCAGTTGGAAGAGCACCCGACCGCTCATCGAGAGATCGTGGCTTCAAATCCCACCTATGTGAGCGAGGTGAAATTTTCCATTAAAAAAATATATATATATATAACCTAACACTTATCAAGTTCGGTGCTCCAACAGCCGAAGTACGAGGACTTTTTTTTTATATGAGTGGGTGGCAAGCGAGCATGTGGGTCACCTGAAAAGCAATCACCACCGCCCATAGAAATCAGCAACACCAAAGGGTCACCGATCCGTTGCCAGCCTTTTAAGGGAAATATTGACTCTGTTCTTGAAGGCCCCCATATCGTATTTATTTGGGAATACCGCTGGAGGAAGTTGATTCCACAACTTCACAGTTCGTGGTAGAAAATGTCTTAAAAAGCGTACTGTAGTAGATCGCCAAATATCGAGATGATGAGGATGGAATTTTAATTTATGGCGAGTTGTAGGATAGTGGAACTCAGCGGCAGGTATCAAATCAAATAGCTCATCCGAGCACTCCCCGTTATATAATTTATATAGAACGCAAAGAGATGCAACATCTCTGCGTGTAGATTGAGACTCCAGCCGATCAGAAATCATTGGGTCACCGACATTTGTACAGCTCTTCGTTGTATGCGGTCTAATGGAGCAAGTAAGTACTGGGGCGCACCAGCCCAGAGATGTGAACAGTATTCCATATGAGGCCTAACTTGTGCTTTATACAGTTGAAGGCGATGCTGTGGTGTAAAATAGATGATGCCAATTTTCCTAGAGGCCAATTTGGCCTTGCACTCCAAGTGATCTTCTTATTTATTCAGCTACACAAGCGATAGAGCGATGGGATGGATTCAGTGCATTATCATAAAAATAAAGTCACCTATCAAGTCTACTCAGTCTCTAGTTTCATGGGATTTACTTATTAGTTTAGCAAGATATGTTAGTGTATTATTTCTTTCTAGGAGCTTTCAGGTAATTGCTAACAGCAGACAGCACTCCAAGAAACTGTCTCCTGTCCGGTATACTTCCCCCGCCGTCTTCGAATTCATCTTTGTTCTATCTTTCTGTTTCACTAATGACTAGAATTAGAATAGAAATTGTATATTTACCATATTGTTTAGATACCTACAGTTCCCTTGAGGGTTGTTGTGTTCCTGCGAGTGAGTAAAGTTACCAGAAAGAAAGAAAAGAAGGAGTAAAGGTTGTGAATTTGCTAAACGGCATAGTGTTGCAAGTGGAAGGCAGGACTTTAGATCGATAGAGGTGAGCCACTTGCACTGTCCATCCTTCTTTAAGAAGACCTGAAACGTTAAGTAAAAAGTAAGTTTATTATCTTAAGCCTCTCTTGTTCCAGACATAGTCAGCAGGTTTCGACATATAAAACTAGCACTGGAGCCAGCGATTCTTTCCACTTTTATTACAAGAACAGGTGTCAGCTTCTGGAGCTTGGATTTAGAATGCACTAGATAGAACAAGCTGTGATTTAATGTGCACATATTATTATGGCATCGGTTTCAGCTGATGTTAATCTCCTTTGAATAGCTATAATTCACTAGCCTTATCAACCAGCAGTGGAATATTGTGGCGGACTAACTGTGACGAAATTCGAGTGGCAGTGGCAGTGGTGGTGGTGAGTGGTGTAAGTACGTAGTCATGGGAACACAAAAGATATTGGAAATTCACAATTGAGACTGAACCACCGAAGAATCATTATTATCAGCCTGTATCTTATCCAATATAACAATTTATGTGTTATAGCTATAACCTAAATAACAATGTTCTGGAGGATTAGGTGCCGTTATGTTCCTTGCAAGTGCGCGAGGTCACCAGGAAGGAGTTTCTGCAATGGCAGCAGGGATTGCGGCTGGCGAGCGACACCTTATATCACAAGTGTCTATAAGCTACAGTTACCGTTTCGCATCAGCAGTATGCTAGTCTTAAGCCTAATTTAAAGATGACGTAATATAAAGAAAAGTTTTCATAATATGTATTTATAAAGTGGTATCTAAACAAACATTAGTCTAAGTCGTCGAATTTACGACTGCTCCAAACTTGATTTACGTAACTTTCGCGTCTCTACATCTTGAACTGTATGTGAAATAAAATTAAAATGCTGGATTATGTTAGAACTTTTCGATAAAAGTTAAACATGAGAGCGGGTCATAGTATGTCAATTAACGGACGAGTGTGTAGTATTTATTCGACGTGTTTGGAGACCAGTTTTTACTGATGGACCCGAATTTTAGATAACAGTCATTAGGTCTCTTTCATCAAAACCCTGGCCTCTCGCTAGGTTTTCGGGTCCAGCAGTGAAAACTGAGGCCCTACCGCCGAAGCTGAAGCTGATTCCCATCGGATTTTCGCAATCACATGCACATGTGTTTAACTTAGCTAAGTTAAGGGTTACTACCAGCTGGTAGAAACCCCGGAGCTCTACAAACTTAACTGAAGATGTTTTTCAATAACTTAAACGTAAGATCTAATTTTCAACACACCTGTAGTCCCTTGAGGTATTCCCTGGCTGCTAAAGAAGCATCTTTCTGTCTTAAGTTTAACTTATTTGCAACATCATTGCTTATTTTATGTTCTTTCTCTGGCTCAGTCGGGTTTGACATGATGTTAAGCCAGATAGGGAAAGGACTGCCACTCTTCCATGAGAGTCTCCTTCCTTGGCTAGTTAGCAAGCTGCACCACGGGCACTTAAATACTGTAAGGAGCCACTTGCACCTGGAATAATATTAATTCCGGCAAAGTTACCGACTCACTAAATACAGTATACCTACTGGCATATCCAAGTAATAAAGATCAAATTAAAAACCCATGAGCTCAAAAAGCGGTTGGATGCGGAGAAGCAGAGTATCGCATATGGTGAAAAGCATAAAGTAGAGGCCACGTATGGGGCAAAGAAGCGTACGGCGCCCCCTCTCTAGATAGACCTCAAAAAAGTGGCTGGTAGCGGTTGGATGCGGAAAGCGGAGGATCGCATATGATGGAAAGCATTGGGGAAGGCCTATATTCAGCAGTGGAAACACCGGCTGATAATGATGATGATGATGATCAGGGGCGCCGGCTTTTAGAAAACCTCATGGGTGCTCATGCTCATTTTATGACTCGAAAAACTGGCGAAGTGTGAGAAGAGAAATGCACACTGATCGACCGACAAATAAATTAATGTCCTACTTACATACTGCGTACTTAGTTACTAATTATGGTTGATAAAAGTATAAAATGGGTCGTCGGGTAATGAAAAAATGCCCTTCCCTAAAAGTCGATTACTGATCAGATCAGATGTTCCATGATGTCTATTCTCAGGGGTGCTCAGCACACACTGTTTATTTCTCATGGGTGCTCGAGTCCTCGAGCACCCACGGAGTCGGCGCCCCTGATGATGACACAAAACATACTTATTTTGGAATACAGTCAACATAACAAACTTATTTTGGAAGTCAGGCAAAATAAAATATATACCTCCAAAAAACACTAACAATAGATCGAAAATGGCTTAAAAATGGCCATTCAGACAATGGATTACTTAATAAAACAAAGAGAGACCCACGTCCTGGTCACGGTGGGTAGCCATTGCGACATTTCTGGCCGCTAATGCGATTTTTATGACCGTAAAACAATTAAGTAATTGCATAATACTAATCTTTAGAGTATATAAGTTATTTGCTTAAAGGTTTTCGTTATGAAAATAAAGAAAATATTAAATTATTAAATAAATGACTTAAATTAATAAATTAAATAAACGACGAGTTCGGTGGTCGAATGGCTACTTTGACTCCGAGGTCGCGGGTTCGATCCCCGCACAAGTTAATATGTGTGTGCATGAACATGTCTGTTTGTCTTGGTCTGGGTGTTTTCTATGTATTTTAAGAATGTATTTACAAAAAAAAAATGTATTTAAATTGAAAGTTGCTTTGCACTTCATTTGACACTAGATGGCGCTGTGTAAATTGTCCAAAAATGTACCAGCTGACCCGGCAAACTTTGTTCTGCCATATTAGAGAAATTATTTTGGCGGTATGAAAAAATATTGGCCGTGTGGTTTCCGGCAGACTAGAATAGAATCACTCCGTCTCTTCCCGTGGATGTCGTACAAGGCGACTAAGGGAAATAAATACATTATAAATCATCGATCAGGCCTCCCCAACCCGTCTGGCCAGCGTGGGGAGTGTAGACCATATCCTCCTTCTGTCAGGGACGGACGAGAGAGGGTCGTGCTCCTGTAGTGGAGACTAAAATGACCTGATGATGATGATATAAAACACAGGCTGATGAGGCAAGAAATATTATGTCAATATAAACTTTGACATTATAATAATACTAGCTTTCACCCGCGGCTTCGCCCGCGTTTACTTTTTTTAGTATCCTATGTCCTTCCTAATACCTTAAAGAATATGTGTACAAAGTTTCATGCTGATGAATACACCCAACCACCTTCATGTATTACTTTTAATTGTACTAAATACGGATGCAAGAACTTTAACGATAACTACTACACCTCGCTCCCGCCGCGCGTCCCGCGATCGCATAAGCACTGATTGACGCCAAATACAAATTTAAAATCCTATTAGGATAACACAACTCTTAATCCATCAGCTTAAAAAGGATAAATCAAACTTTAAAAAAATGACACCGACGTCAAAAATCTCAGAAGGTAGGTAGTAGTTATTGGGTACCATTTAAGCTATCGCCAATTTAATTAGTTTTGTGTTTCTTAACTAATAGGGTTTGCCCGCAAAATAATAGCTTTGTCACCAAAATGTAGTCACCAAACAATATAAAATCGATGCCACAATAAATCACCTAAAATCATGGAGATGTAGGTTCTAGTACCAAATAAATGTTTTTGTATGTATTATATTGTCAATTATTAATAATTAAGCTTACTTGGCACCACATCATTCCTCATCTAGGTTGACGGAGCTCCGCTTCGCGGAGCTCCTATTTCCGATGACAGGACGCAAGAAAACCCTAACCTAACCAAAAAGCAACTCAAATCTAAACAAAACATGATTTATTACATTGACCAAGTATTGGTAAGACTCGGTAAGCCATTTTTTCATTAAATTAAGGGGCTGATCTATTTATTTGGTGACAGATCTATTATTTTGATAATCAAACGAATTAAATGATACTAATAGGTTGTTAAGCTGATGATTTATATTTAGAGACAGTTTTAATTAAAATGATGACTAATATATTTCTTGGGGATAGATATTATTATTAGGGTACTGCAGATTAGTAACACATCTAAACTTAGGTGACAGAAAATATTGTTCCCGTAGTTATTTTTGGCTTTTTCTTGTCAGGATTTTGTAGATTGTTTCATTTTTTTTTAAGTTTATTTCTTTTTAGTAAATATTTTTTTTTAACTATTTATTGTAATAATGGGTAAGTAGTAGTGACATGGTGTCTTCTAGACGAAAATACATTAATTTATTTAATTAAGAAGCACTTAACACTATTGCCTAACCGTTCCTCATCAGCTCAGCAGTGTCACAAGATGACTTCCAAATGCAAATTATGTAACCTAATGTCATCAGAAAACTCATCAATTACTGTATCCATGTCCATGCCTATAAATTTCAACCCTTTCTCACGAATTCCCAGGGAGTCCATCATCAGATCCTGATTTGATTAATATGGGACCACTTGAATAGTGTGCCCATTCAAACAAATAAGAATGATTAAAATTGCTGTTCAATTAACGGAGAAATCATTGAAACTATACATAAAAAATACATACCGTCAAACATAGAACCGCCCTACAGGTACAATAAATAACAATAACAGGTAATTTCTGGAATAAAAACTATCATGGGTATGTCCTTTCCCAGGACTCAATGTATCTCTCAACCAAATTTCATCTAAATCGGTCCAGCGATTTAAGCGTGAAGAGGTAACTGACATTCTGTCGCATTTATAATATTAGTATGGATTGGCATTCCGAAAACCCCTAAAAACGACACATATATTGATATATAGATCTTTCAACCCTATCGCACCCTAACAGAGGATGATGGTCACGTTAGCCACGTTGAATTTTAAAATCGTTGTTGTTTTCGTAATCAGCGACCCGATAAACCGTAAAAACAATACCCATGTCGATTTTCAGACTTTTTCATCCCGTTTTACCGCTTTGGGGGTTGAATTTGGAAAAATCCTGAAACATATGTTTACTAATTTATCTATAGAAGTACTCGTGTAAAGTTTCGGATAAAATAGTCCAACTAATCTTGTTTCCCCATACAAACTTTGGACCCCAGTTTCAACCCCTTCGGGGATGAATTTTGAAAAGTCCTTTCTTAGTGCACCCCTAGACATCATAAGGAAGCTACGTGCCAAATTTGGAATCTCTAGACCCAGCAGTTTGGGCTGTGTGTTGATATATATCAGTGAGTCATTCAGTTTCCTCTTTTATATAATTCAACCCCATCGCATCCCCACAGGGGTGATTTTAGTCACGTCGGCTATGTTAGATCATAAAATAGTTGTTGTTTTCGTAATCAGCAACCCGATAAACCATAAAAACAATACCCATGACGATTTTCAGACTTTTTCGCCCCATTTTACCCCTTTAGGGGATGGATTTTGAAAAATCCTGAAATACGTGTTTACTTATTTATCCATAGAAGTACTCATGTAAAGTTTCGGATAAAATAGTCCAACTAATCTTCTTTCCCCATACAAACTTTGGACCCCCATTTCACCCCCTTAGGGTTTGAATTTTGAAAAAATCTTTCTTAGTGCACCCCTAGACATCATAAAGAACTTACTTGCCAAATTTGGAATCTCTAGACCCAGCGGTTTGGGCTGTGCGTTGACATATATAACAGTCAGTCAGTCAGTTTCTTCTTTTACATATTTCAAGCTCATCGGACCCCCTCAGGGGTGATTTTATGACACATCGGCTATGTTGGATTATAAAATAGTTGTTGTTTTCGTAATCAGCGACCCGATAAACCATAAAAACAATACCCATGACGATTTTCAGACGTCTTTTCACCATTTTACCCCTTTAGGAGTTGAATTTTGAAAAATCCTAAAACACGTGTTTATTCATTTATCTATAGAAGTACTCTTGTAAAGTTTCAGATAAAACAATCCAACTAATCTTGTTTCCCCATACAAACTTTGGACCCCCGTTTGACCCCTTTAGGGGATGAATTTTGAAAAATCCTTTCTTAGTGCACCCCTAGACGTCATAAGGAACCTACGTACCAAATTTGGAATCTCTAGACCCAGCGGTTTGGGCTGTGCGTTGATATATATATCAGTCAGTCAGTCAGACAGTCAGTCAGTCAGTCAGTTTCTTCTTTTATATATTTAGATGATCGCTTAACTCTGATATTGAACTTGAAGAAGATTTGTGTATTAAATTATATTTTCCTTATTCTATTAGTAGTTAATGAAGTAAACTCCTGACTTACACATTCAGTAATACTAGTCAACAGTTCAATTTAAACGCAAAAAAGCACGAAAGGATTTGTTTGTCACTCCATAGATCCAGCAGTGGGTAGATACAGGCTGATAATGATGATGGTGATATTACATAGCAAAACAAAAAAAACATTACCCTCCGTTGGTCTGGAGTCGGATAAAAAATAATACTTTTATCAACTTGGTAGCTACAGGAGGGAGCTAAGAGTAAGTGGTTTTTTTAACCAAATAATATTAATTCCGTAATTGGCCGTGTGGTTTCCGGCAGACTAGAATAGAGTCACTCCGTCTCTTCCCGTGGATGTCGTACAAGGCGACTAAGGGAAATACATTATAAAACATCGATCAGGCCTCCCCAACCCGTCTCCCCACGCTGGGGGAGTGTAGGCCAAATCCTCCTTCTGTCTAGGACGGACGAGAGAGGGTCGTGCTCCTGTAGTGGAGACTAAAATGACCTGATGACGATGATGATGAATATTAATTCCACGTTATTTTTTTGCTCCGTTAACAAATCTAGTTAGTTTCAAGGTTACCTGCCGTATTTTATGCGTTGTTAACCATGGTAAGTGCTGTTAGTAAAAACTTGGATGTTATTAATAAAATTAAAGGATAATAATAGTAAACGACTTGCTCAATCCGAGACCGTGAAAGGGAAGATTATCTTTAGTAGTATGGTAGTTTGGTACACAATCTAAAGATTGTGTTACTAGGTTGAGGGATTGATGTGAGAGAGTTAACAAGCAAATTTGTGTGCTTACGCCACCAGTTAGTTCATGCAAACTACTGCGGGCCGGCGCCCACCCACTACCGTTAGTAGATGCATGCGACTTCCGTGGCTGCTTTGGTCGTCTCAACTCCAGATGCAGCGGTCGTCTCGGCGAATCTCCAACATCTAAAACAGAAGAAACATGCGACTGTCGTCGCCGCCGCGACTGCCGTGGCCGTCTCTGCGACCCGTGTTTCGCCTCTACGCGAGGCATCCCCAGGCGATCTATAGATGTCAACATCTACAGATCGCCTGAGATTTACTTTAGAAGAACAAAAAACGTATGGTTAGAACAACAACTAGCGAGAACATTTGTTCAACCATTGATTTACAACAGGGCTGTCCAAAGCACGGCCCACGGGCCGCATGCGGCCCTCGGCTTATATTTGTGCGGCCCGTGACGTGTTTTTCATTTATCGGTATTACCGGAAAATTATATATTTCTAAGAAAAGTTAAAGTTTTATAAATAACTATTTATAAACTAAGCTTAAACTTTCAAAGTAGGCAGTAAAAATGTCAAGTAGGTATTTGTTTCTGCGGCCCGCTAATCTATTTAGTAATTTGTAATGGCCCGGTATTGTATACGGTTTGGACAGCCCTGATTTAGAACAACAGCTAACGATAGATATAATATCAATAAACGTCAACACGTTTTTTGATATTTTAAAGTCAATCTCATACATATTACTATATATGTATGAGATTAACGTTTACTTTATTTTTCAGTAATTACATTAATAAAATATGAAGTTGAAGCAAGCGAAGCTGCGGGCGGAAAGTAGTTAATATAAATGAGTAAGAACAGCTATCTTTAAATGTTTAACTAATTACCCATCAGGCAGGATGTATACACAGTGATATAAAAACACATTCTTTTCATAATTATATTTACACGCCGAGTGATGTCGCAGACAATAGCTAGTTAAATAAAAGAGAAACTGGTTATTTATCGTAGTTTGCGACCTCTATAGTGAAATTAGTTTGTCCGTTAGAAATTTGACCTTTTCTCTAAAAAGTAATAAACCGGTCAAGTGCGAATCGGACTCCCACACTAAGGGTTTCGTATGATTATAACTTGTCCACATTACTTGAACCCTAACATCATACACATAGTATGCAATAATAGGTCCAGGATTTTGGTAATTTATTATTGTTTCAACAGGTTATTTGAAATTGTCAATTTTCATATTTTTCCTTTTCATGAGCTGTTTTCATGTTTCTAGGTCAACGAGAAGTATCTTTTATGGATGTGTATGTTATAAGTCATTATAATGTCGAAATGTATGTAACTTCCGAACGACTGCACCAAATTACATATTTTTATTAATTTTGTGTTTGTTATTCGCAGGACATTATTTGTACATATAAAATAATTGGAAAAGATTTTCTTTAAATATGAAAAGTGAGTAAGAGATTGAGACAGACTGTGAGAGATCTTTTAATATATTGACAAAACTGTTTGAAATTTGGAACCTACGTACCAAATTTGGAATCTCTAGACCCAGCGGTTTGGGCTGTGCGTTGATATATATATCAGTCAGTCAGTCAGTCAGTCAGTCAGTCAGTCAGTTTCTTCTTTTATATATTTAGATGATCGCTTAACTCTGATATTGAACTTGAAGAAGATTTGTGTATTAAATTATATTTTCCTTATTCTATTAGTAGTTAATGAAGTAAACTCCTGACTTACACATTCAGTAATACTAGTCAACAGTTCAATTTAAACGCAAAAAAGCACGAAAGGATTTGTTTGTCACTCCATAGATCCAGCAGTGGGTAGATACAGGCTGATAATGATGATGGTGATATTACATAGCAAAACAAAAAAAACATTACCCTCCGTTGGTCTGGAGTCGGATAAAAAATAATACTTTTATCAACTTGGTAGCTACAGGAGGGAGCTAAGAGTAAGTGGTTTTTTTAACCAAATAATATTAATTCCGTAATTGGCCGTGTGGTTTCCGGCAGACTAGAATAGAGTCACTCCGTCTCTTCCCGTGGATGTCGTACAAGGCGACTAAGGGAAATACATTATAAAACATCGATCAGGCCTCCCCAACCCGTCTCCCCACGCTGGGGGAGTGTAGGCCAAATCCTCCTTCTGTCTAGGACGGACGAGAGAGGGTCGTGCTCCTGTAGTGGAGACTAAAATGACCTGATGACGATGATGATGAATATTAATTCCACGTTATTTTTTTGCTCCGTTAACAAATCTAGTTAGTTTCAAGGTTACCTGCCGTATTTTATGCGTTGTTAACCATGGTAAGTGCTGTTAGTAAAAACTTGGATGTTATTAATAAAATTAAAGGATAATAATAGTAAACGACTTGCTCAATCCGAGACCGTGAAAGGGAAGATTATCTTTAGTAGTATGGTAGTTTGGTACACAATCTAAAGATTGTGTTACTAGGTTGAGGGATTGATGTGAGAGAGTTAACAAGCAAATTTGTGTGCTTACGCCACCAGTTAGTTCATGCAAACTACTGCGGGCCGGCGCCCACCCACTACCGTTAGTAGATGCATGCGACTTCCGTGGCTGCTTTGGTCGTCTCAACTCCAGATGCAGCGGTCGTCTCGGCGAATCTCCAACATCTAAAACAGAAGAAACATGCGACTGTCGTCGCCGCCGCGACTGCCGTGGCCGTCTCTGCGACCCGTGTTTCGCCTCTACGCGAGGCATCCCCAGGCGATCTATAGATGTCAACATCTACAGATCGCCTGAGATTTACTTTAGAAGAACAAAAAACGTATGGTTAGAACAACAACTAGCGAGAACATTTGTTCAACCATTGATTTACAACAGGGCTGTCCAAAGCACGGCCCACGGGCCGCATGCGGCCCTCGGCTTATATTTGTGCGGCCCGTGACGTGTTTTTCATTTATCGGTATTACCGGAAAATTATATATTTCTAAGAAAAGTTAAAGTTTTATAAATAACTATTTATAAACTAAGCTTAAACTTTCAAAGTAGGCAGTAAAAATGTCAAGTAGGTATTTGTTTCTGCGGCCCGCTAATCTATTTAGTAATTTGTAATGGCCCGGTATTGTATACGGTTTGGACAGCCCTGATTTAGAACAACAGCTAACGATAGATATAATATCAATAAACGTCAACACGTTTTTTGATATTTTAAAGTCAATCTCATACATATTACTATATATGTATGAGATTAACGTTTACTTTATTTTTCAGTAATTACATTAATAAAATATGAAGTTGAAGCAAGCGAAGCTGCGGGCGGAAAGTAGTTAATATAAATGAGTAAGAACAGCTATCTTTAAATGTTTAACTAATTACCCATCAGGCAGGATGTATACACAGTGATATAAAAACACATTCTTTTCATAATTATATTTACACGCCGAGTGATGTCGCAGACAATAGCTAGTTAAATAAAAGAGAAACTGGTTATTTATCGTAGTTTGCGACCTCTATAGTGAAATTAGTTTGTCCGTTAGAAATTTGACCTTTTCTCTAAAAAGTAATAAACCGGTCAAGTGCGAATCGGACTCCCACACTAAGGGTTTCGTATGATTATAACTTGTCCACATTACTTGAACCCTAACATCATACACATAGTATGCAATAATAGGTCCAGGATTTTGGTAATTTATTATTGTTTCAACAGGTTATTTGAAATTGTCAATTTTCATATTTTTCCTTTTCATGAGCTGTTTTCATGTTTCTAGGTCAACGAGAAGTATCTTTTATGGATGTGTATGTTATAAGTCATTATAATGTCGAAATGTATGTAACTTCCGAACGACTGCACCAAATTACATATTTTTATTAATTTTGTGTTTGTTATTCGCAGGACATTATTTGTACATATAAAATAATTGGAAAAGATTTTCTTTAAATATGAAAAGTGAGTAAGAGATTGAGACAGACTGTGAGAGATCTTTTAATATATTGACAAAACTGTTTGAAATAGTAAAACAATCTTTTCAGGAATTTCAAAAATGTTCACGAAGAAAAATATGGCAGTACGTTCGCCGGGTCAAATAGTAAGTTATAATATTCAATTCACATCATTTCATTTTCTATCATCATCATCAAGCCAGTAAGGCTTGCAATGCACAAAAATAACAAATCTAAACTAACCCACAATGCATATCAAATTATTGGAAATGGACGTTATGCTAAATGAAATTATAGTTTTTATATGTTATGTTTCGCATCGACGACCCTATAGTTTTGATTCATTTGCGAATGACAAAGGAAGTAAGTACCTATTTTTTAACTACGTTGACTTAGAAGTGTAATTTTTTACAGCTTTAAGTAATTGCAGACATAAGTATGTACTTGATATTACTTGATACCTTCACACGTTCCTGAGATAAAGGATCTTGACTTGACAGACGGACAAGACAACGAGGTGAATATATATCCTATAAGGATTCCTTTTTGCATTATTAGGCACGGGACTCTAAAAAAGATAATAGTCTTTAATTATGCAATTTTATTATATATATGTGTGCATATGTGTGGGTATATGTTAATGTCTGAATATTTTAACACAAAATAAAGGGTGCTAAGTTCGATTTTGAAACAAAGCACAAGATTTCGACCGAAGTAATAGTTTCTTAATTCATTTCAAAAAACGAGGAGGAACTCAGTACGACTTTACTTTTTAATGTTACGCGATAGCACCGGGTGGAACCGGTGTTTGTAAACCTATTTTCAAAATTCTTTTTATGTTTGAAAGTCTGCTTATCTCAGTATCTCGTCGAAATTTCCAATAAATTCTTTCTTAGGGCGCCTCTAGACTTCGTAAGGAACACGTACAAGCCAAATTTGGAATCTCTAAACCCAGCGGTTTGGGCAGTGGGTCCGTTTCTTCATTTATATACTTAAAATAGATAATTATATTAATGAACTAAAAATATGAAATGTATATTTTTTAATAAAGATAGCAACTGAATCTTTAAAGTAGGTAAAAGCTTTAGGGATAAAAAGTGATGTAATATTCGTTAGTATTCTAATGTATTATTATAAACCTCTTTGTCCAAAAATTTTAGACTTTTTAGTTTTCATCTGTTCACCTAAGTCTAATTCTAAGATGAAACTTTTTTAAACCATTAGGGTGGACAACGGTCTGTCTGATGGTAAGCAGTCCTTCCAGCCTATGGACGCTTGCAACACCAGCGGTACGGTAACTTGGTTATCTCTGATTACAAAATATTTGATTAATTTTAGTGAAATAATGAGTACGAGTACTTACTCGTTTCACTCATAATATAATTTCAATTATTTAAATAGATACATACTTATGTATCTATTTAAATAATTAAAATTGTGATACAAATAACTTAACTATATGATTTTTTTTTTTCACTTAAGGCGTGAAAATATTTAATCTGCGGACCCATTTACAAAAAACAACAACACAAACCTTTTTCTTCGGCTCCAGAAACCTTTTAAAATCACGTAATTATTTGTAAGAAAAAAAACCCTAACATATGGTATCTTAGGATGGTCACAGAATTTAAATCGGTATCCAAAAAAATCCTCGCTCCGTGGCCGCGTAACTCAGCAGCCATTTTTTATACGCAAACAAAGTCTCGTGGTCATCTGTCTCTACAATTTGTAAATGTTAGAAAGAGACGGAATTGTGGAACTTGTACGTGGTTTTTAGACGATCTTGGATCTGCGTTCTTTCGGCATTTGTGTGAAGAGTAGGGTAACCATGATTATGTATCTTAACAGGAGACAATTGGTAAGCATAGTACTTAACATCATCTCCAATAGACCATCACAAATCACTTGCTTTTTTTTTTTTTTTTTTTACAATGGAAAATGCTCATGCATCCCACGCGGTTGAGGGGACGACGACGTGGGTATGTCGGACTCCAACCCGGCGTGGAAGGGACCCCTAAGGACCCCACCGGGTAGACCTACCGACTAAAAACCACCGGTGTTCCTTCTCGTCGCCTGTGGAGGGGTTCCGGGTACTAATTTGTTATCACCTCCGTTACCCCGCCTAAGGTACCTGGGTACAAATCACTTGCCTGCGTTAAGTCTTTTGAAGTAAAACTTCTTTCTTCGGGAGTAAGCTGGTGAATGCGTGACGAGATCGTTACGGAATCGGCAAACGGAAGTTGGAAGGGAGATATAAGTTAGTAGAGCTAAAGAAGTTTTACTTCAGTCGTGTGGTTCATAAATCACACTCATTTTATTTTTGAAATTTATTGATATGTGTAATAGAAAGTGGTAAAGAAGTTTTATTCGGTTATATCTGTGATTTAGGTTGAAGAAAATATTTAAACATACATACATACATGAGCTTAAATAACATCACCCTCCCTTGTTGAGCTTTTGGGTAAAAGTATAAAAACTTTTGCAGGGTCGACTCTACATCAAACACACACTACCACAGTTTTCCATTTCTAAATTTGGTAATTATACAAAATAGGTATATTACCTACCTTTAATTTGGAATAATAAAACAATTTTATTACAAAAACATATTTGGTGTTATAAAAACAAAGTTGTTTAGCCCTATGATATTTGATATTTTAAGCAAAATACTAGGAACTTCATTTCTATTTCATCAAAGATTCAAGACGAATTTAGGATATTAGGTAATATTTAGCATGTTATAAAAAGTATCAAACAGCTGTGAGATGTACCAAAATACCCGCAATAATTGTACACCCCACTGAAAGTAAAGTTAATCTAATTATTTATGTTTATTTATGGCGCTCTGTCGTGAACCTTATCTTAAGTGTGTACTTAAAATAATATTAGAGGTTGCCACATAAGGTATTAACCTAAATCTCGTTTGTACACGTTTAGTGCTTTGTTCAAACTACATAAAGGACTGTGCGTTATGTGTATGTATGTAAATCGATGAGTGTGTAAATGTTGTGTGGATATGGCAGTGGCGTAACTATACTATCAGGGGCCCGTGGCAAATTCATCATTATGGGCCCTCAGAGTATGGGGCCCTCTCATAAAAATCATCAAAGTAACCGCTATAAAGAAGTGTTTTGTACATTTTAGGTTAATAATGTATAATTTTATTTTCAAGAAATATGATAATGTTATCGTAAAAAAAAAACTATTTTTGTACTAAATAAACTCTCGAGCCTGGGGTCCCTTGGTTCGGGGGCCCGTGGCATTTTGTCCGCTCTGCCACCCTGTAGTTACGGCACTGGGATATGGAAGATTAGTGTCAATAATGTTATAAAGACTATAGATACGCCACAAACGTCGAAAACGTACACCCGAAAAGTGAGGTAATTGTCTTACCTCGTAATTAGTTCGCACAAGCACACCCTGGCCACTCCATACAAAAAACGGCAACACAAACAGACCGCGTCTGTATACGTGCAAATGTGTGTGTAGATGACATTTTTGAAACCAACGCAAAGTATAATAGCTTCACCTGGAAGTGCCTGGAAGTGACGCAAGTAGGTACTTCCCGATATCCTCTACCTCTCTTCCACCAGGGAAAAGAGGTAGAGTATCAAGAAGTATCTGCTCTTGTAATATAGAAGACCACAGACAAATGAGTCAGTGAAGTCACTAGACGAAAGTAGTTGGTGCGTTAACAGCGGCGGTTGCGAGTACTCCTCACGTTGCTCATCAAACCAATTGCTGCTTATGCACTGACGTTATATAAAAAACACGACGACGAGCATTTTGACTCCGAGGTCGCTGATTCGATCCCCGCAGTTCCCCACACGAAACAAATATTTGTGTGCATGAATAAGTCTGTTTATGTATATTCTATGTCTATTATGTATTCTATCTATGTATTTCTATATCTATGTCTTTAAAAAAAAAGAAAATTAAATATTATATCAGTTATCTAGTATCCATAGTACAAGTTTTGCTTAGTTTGGGACTAGATAGACGGCAGTGTCTAATTTTGTTTCGGAAAAGAAATACATAATAGAATTTCAATTGACTCACTATTCTAAAACAAGTTTTACATTATCATAATAATATCACTTTGGTTATGAAACAAACACCAAAAAGCTAAAAACAAACAAGTTTAAAAAAAATATCCAAAATGATATCATAATCTGACCATAAACATCATCTCCAAGCATCATTAGCACATGATATACTGCCATAAAAACCTACAAGGAATACTCACTAACCATACGCGTATTTAAACAGTCGCAAAAAATATACCAGTTTCGCGAAGGACACCCATTGTTTGATGTAAAGGTTGTCATCCAATTAATGATTAAATCGCGCGAAATCTATTACCTATAACTTGTGAAATTTGTCCATTACTATTTTGACAAGCGATTTGAAACCATAAAACAAAGACTTCGATATATTACAGTAAATGTCCGAAAACTGGACGCTCCTAGGTTTGACTTGTTAAATCTAGGAGCGTCTAGATTTCGGACATCTCCTCGGATGTTAAACATCACCTCTAAACCACTTTTGTCCGCAAACATTGGGGGAAAATAGTGTTGACTAAGTCTAAGGACGTTATTAAAAACCACTTTTAGCTGACTTCTGCAGCCAAAAGTAGTTTCCACCGAGGATGTTGGTTTGGTTAAGCTTGTGAATAACAAAAGTCTAAAAGTAAAAACTCAATTTGCTTTTTGAGAGGTGTTAGACGAGTCTGTGAGACGAGTTTGTGTCATTTAATTTGATGTATACCTAATACATCAAATTAAATGACACAAAAACATGAAATATAAACGATGGGATCAAAATTTCAGTTATTACATGTTTCTGGTAACCTGATTCACTCAATACACAAAATCCCACAATAACCCTCTAGGCGTCTACGAAATTTTTATTTCGTTACGGTCTTCTGTGGAGATGGAAGTACACGACGGAAGTGAAAGTAATCTGTGGTAATCTGTCTCGCTCCGTCTGGAATCCCTCCCTTCCGACTTTATCCGAAGGAGCGATGCAGATTATTATTACTAGTTTTGATACCTAACCTTGTAGAACAATGTTAAAGAATGTTATATCAGTTATATCACAAAGTGGATTATGAGGTTTATGTATACAAAAAATAGATGGATCCTACTGGCCCCGTTCTGCGTACTTCATCATTTTTATGTCCAAGGCAACAAGGACACTACACGGTGTTTTACGATCCGGCGTTATTTCAAATTGCTAATTTAGAGTTTTGGGGCGCGCGCTGTAATGGAGTGCGGCTCTGGCTTTAATATTGAATGCCTTTCTGTCTACTACTGTAATTTTAAACTAATACTGGCTTTGCTCCGCTTCTTTGTATACCTACCTAAAAATTTCAAAACCTTTTTTTCGTAGCGGATGCCTCTACGTCATAATAGCTACATTTGTGCCAATTCCGGCTCGATTTATCGACTAGTTTGATTGAGCTGTTCTTTCTTTTAGATCACACCGTATTCCCGAATATACAAACTTTGGCGTTGACTTCTAATCTACGACGGGCTTTAGAGCATACCTAGGTACTCCATGTTGTTCAACTGCGGATTAGGCAGAAGCCAGTATTTTATTGTTTCACTGGTCACTGACTTGACCTAATATTTACCTTTTTTTTTATACTACCTTTCTTTTATATACTACGTCGGGTGGCAGACAAGCATACGGCCCACCTGATGTGAAGCGGTTACCGTACCCATATTAACGCTCGCAACATGAAATATCGCTCGCGCGCTGCCACCCCCGCTGCCAGCGCAGCAACTCCTTCCTTTCTGGCGGCTTCACTCACTCGCAGGAACACAACAGCACTCAAGAGAATTGTTATTTGGCTGCAGTATTCTATGAGGTGGAGGTACTTCCCCAGTCGGGCAGCTTAAAAATACGCTAGACCCTACTTCTCTTTTCGCCAGAGCCTCTTCTGTTAGTCAGCAGGGTGCACCACGTGCAGGTGAGGTTGACTTCGGTTCAAAGATGTTGATAAACTAATTATCATCTAATAATAACTTACAGACGAGAACGAAGACTTATCGTGCCCTCCGACGCACGGAAGACCTCAAGGAACCCATCCATAGACAGACGACGCGACGGTCGCCATTGGTTTATCGGGGGGCACGGCAGTGCCCCCGCCAAGTCGAGCAAAATAAGACTGACACGTGAAAGAACACCATCGAACTTTCATTAATATGCCTATCGCTACTAGTATTATAAATGTGAATTAGTATTATAAATGTGAATGTGAATTTGTTTGTTACGCAAACACGCCGAAACTACTCAATCGATCATCATGAAACTCTGTATACATATTCTCAAAGGTGTGAGGAAGTATATAGGCAGTTCGCCACCTGAGACCAAGGAGTAGCAACAATCTTGAGACGATAAGGTGACAGAGGTTTACGACACATTACCCCGGTTTATAGAGCCCTCTGTGCCCGCGTCCACTGTCCAAATGTAGCCGTAAAACACGGCTTAACGACCAACCTAAATTGAACAACCGCTCTAGACCACGATAAAACATACATATACAACTGGCTAACTATACAAATAAATATATTCTGTTCTATTCAAGCAATTTGAGAAGCTCCGGAACAAAATCGGCTAATAAATAAAATAATAAAATAAAAGATTTTATTTCAAACATGGCTCATATAGTGTTAGTAACATTTTACGTACGGGGTGTAAGTGGTTCATCAACATCTTTGAACCAAAGCCAACTTCACCTGCACGCGGTGCACCCTGCTGACTGACAAACGAAACTCTGGCGAAAAGAGAGGTAGGGAGCGTAATTGTTACCTACCCGACTGGGGAATGTACCTCCACCTTACAGAATACCGCAGCCAAATAACGGTTCCCTTGAGAGCTGTTGTGTTCCTGCGAGTGAGTGAGGTCACCAGAAAGGAAGGAGATGCTGCGATGACAGCGGGGGTGGCGGCGCGCGAGCGATATTTTATGTTGCGAGCGTTAATATGGCTACGGTAACCGCTTCACATCAGGCGGGCCGTATGCTTGTCTGCCACTCGACGTAGTATAAAAAAAAAATAAAAAAATAAATTGTATATATTAGTAACAATTTTCCCTTATAACTATATTAGTAGTGTTAGTATCTATATACTTAAATTAGTGGTAATACATCTTTATTTATTTTGCCGTGCCTATAACAACTTCCACCCAGTGCTTCTGTATGGGACATTCGAACTTAGCCGCTATTGTTTTCAGGATGCTGTTGTTGCTACCGCGAACACGGTTCATTAGTGAGTCTGTTTTTTTGCGTATAATCGCGTGGAAGACGTCAGTGCGGGAATCCGCAAACATCCCGGATGCACTACAGAACCTCGGGAGCCTCAACAGCATCCTGAATGCATTATTATATTGCACGCGCAGGGCATTGTAGACGCGCTGCGTGTAGTCTACCCATAGGCCACTCGAGTAAAAGGATTGACAGTACGCTTTAAAAAGCGTAACCTTCACTTCACTCGTACATCGAGTGAACCTACGAGCGAGCATATTGCTTCGCACCGCCAACGCCCTACGCTCCCTCTCTATGTCCTCGTTATCCTTGAGATCACCCGTCACTATGTGGCCCAAGTACTTAAATCTATCGACCAGTTTCAGGGGAACATCGTTTAGGAGTAGAGGCGGCACCTGGGTGGGTTGGTGTTTTCGAAGATTGAAGAAGAGCTGTATCGAAGCCCATATACCTCCGCATACTCCTGACATATAGACAGTAGTGTCCTTAACCCGTTGATCGAGGGGCTCAGCAGCACCATATCGTCTGCATAGCTTATATTATTAAAACTTATATCCTCTATAAAGCAGCCGACATGTGTGGCACTAAGCCGCTCGATCAGCTGGTTTACATATAAATTAAACAGTAGAGGTGAACTTAACCCCCCCTGTCTCACCCCACACTTCGCGATATACTCGTCCGAGTACGTACCTGCCCATCTCACCCGATTTCTCTGGTTTGTGTACCTATATTTAAGGAGTGATATAAGCTCCGCCGGCGCGCCCGTACTACCAAGTTTATCCCACAAAAGGTCATAATTTACAAGGTCAAAAGCTTTTGACAGATCGAGAAAGCAAGCGTACACCGGCGTTCTCCTGCTCGTGTAGTAATTGACAGCGTGCTTTAAGCTCAGGATAGCAGCCTCAGTCGACAGTCCCGCTCTAAACCCAAATTGGGCGTCATGCAAATCGATACATTTTGTGAGACTGCTATTATGCAGGCTGTCAAGTACCTTGGCTAAAAACACAGTGGTATATTTGGATAATAAAATTTTTGCATCTTAAAATCGTCAAGTCATCGTAGACTGCGATTGTTTTTAAATAGAAGAAGTAAATTCTTCTTCTACTTCGATAAAATTAAATTAATATAACTTTTTGTGTCTATGTTATTGAGAACTGTGAATATGTTCTGAACTTCTTACTATAAGGTGGTAGTTTAAAATTTGTAGTGTTTATAATTTTCTTTTTTTATAAATTGGTGCTGACTGTGAAATACATCTAGATAAAACATAATTATAGAGGTCAGTGTGTAGGTAAAATGAAAAAAAAAAACATGTTTTATTTTTATATATTTTTTTATAAATTTCTTACCCTTTCTAAATTCTCGGTTATTAAATTTTAGTGTAGAAAAAATCCAGAATCTAATAAAAAGTTTTATTAGATATTGTTTTGGGAAACAAGGCTAGGGAGAATCAAAATGTATGTCATTTAAAATTTCATATATATATACATATAATAAAGAGTTTTCAAAATTATTAAGTTCTCTTACATAATTATGAAACGCATCTGTTGGCACTTTTAACTTTCCGTAAAAAGACGATGTTTTGTTGAATGCTTTAAAATGGATAAACAATCTATTCGTAGATTCATTTGAATCAGGAATGTTCTGTAATTCAGCAACAAAGACAGGACAGGTATGCTTCTTGCTACATTTATATAGTAAATAACCCGATATATATGTGAAGGCGTTTTCAGTTGGCAAGTCGAAGCGGTAATCATTTTCACCACTTAAATTCAAAAGCGAAGGTAAATTTCGGCGCGAGCTATATGCATGTCTCTGTGGTCTCAAACATCCATCGTTTTTCTGCAGAAACTCGCAGATGTCTTCTTCACAGTTAGTAGACCGTGAGTTCTTCAGCATATTGCAAAGGAATAATTTTGAGAAAGCCCTCATGAACTGTATCGGTGTAGGGTCTCGACAATTACCACCCTGTTGGCGGACGGTGCCAAAAAAATCTTCTAGGCAATCTTGATTTAGGCGTCTCGTAAACACGAAATTAATACCTTCTTCCTTTAAATCCTTGCATAACATAATTATGGATTGAATTGTAATTTGTATGTTTTTAAATGTCCTGATTTTATTTGTGTTATTGACGCCTTTCATTGAATGATTAGCCTTTAAATTCTTGAACATTATCATTGCGTCTTCTAACACATCGAGTTGGTATTTTTGACATGAGAATGCCTTTTGAAATTTATTGGTAGATTGGACAGTACTTGAATTTAAAACATCGAACAAATTATTGATTTTTAGCACAAATTCGGCGGTCGCTTTTGCTTCTTCTGGTAAAGTTTTATTAAACATAAGAACATTTAATGCGACATAAACGGAGTTACTAAAAATCTGGGCGGCGTACGTAACTCGCATTTTTTGAAAATTGTTCGGTTTTATGTGAGCTTCCGTGATTTTAGGAATCAATTTTAAATTTATTTCCTGTTGTGTAGAATAAAGTGTATCTATATGTTCCCAAGAATTTTTTTTTTCATCGTGTACAAAATTATTTGTCAGCAAGTTATTCCTGATACATTTATTTAAATGTGGGACATCGAATATGTAGTAATTTTTTTTACCGTTAAATAAAAAGTAAGGTTTCTCAGCTGTGACCTTTTTTACTTGTTTAGCATAGTTATTGAAGTTTGATCCCTGATCAGATACAATAGCTTTAACTTCTATCCCTATGTTTGAAGGTTTCAAAATAACTTCATCTAACCATTGTTCCAATTTCTCGTAATGTTTTGGAGATCCTAAGAAAGAATAATCAATAGGTTGTTTCCAGTTCACAATAATGCCTCTGAGCTGCCTCTTATACACAGGCATGAGAAGCTATTTCCGACGGTCAATGTTCCGACGTCATTTCGCCATTGATATTATGAAGACCAATAATTTCGTCTCTTCTGGTGTCGTAATGTAAATGTCTCTTGAGAATCATTTCATCTAAGGACAGAGTGCAGTACTTAGCTTTTGATGGCATAGATTTTAATTCGTTCTTAGGAGTTCTTATCATCTGATAAGAACTCCAAAGTACGATCATCTAATTTAGGTGGAATAACCCTTTTACATCTTTCAAGGGTACTTTCACTAGGAAGCCCTAAAAATGTCTTCATACTCCGATACGTCTGCGGACTAGAAAAATGAAAATTTAAGGCAAACAACTTAAATTCGGGATCATACCTGTTGCCTTTGCGCTTATTTTTTAAATTGCTCTGCCACTGAATGAGCTTACAAAATCATTTTGTGACCTCATCTTCGGTTTGGAAAGTAAACCGTTCAAAAGATTGCTACTCTTTTGATTGAACTTCTTGCTTTATTTTGTCCAAATCATTCTGAAGTTTTCTTCTTTTTAGTTCCGACACTTTCAATTCTTTACTAAGTCTTCTTTTCCTTGATGTATTAGAAGAAAGTGCAGTTGACGTCTGAGTTTGTTCAGTTTGACTATTATGAGATGTCTCTACCGGCTCCGATTTTATATCAGCGCCTGTGATGGTAATGGCTGATTGTACATTAATATACGAATATTGTGTTTGTGTCGATATTTCCTTAGATTCTGGTTCAGTACTGGCACTTGAAGTAGTTGGTAGAGATGGCAGCAGTTTTGTAGGCAAAGCGTCAGGTCGTAATTGTGGTTTATAAATAATCACCGACTTCTCGAAATGAAGACAACATACATAATGACTTCTTGGCTTGGTGTCTGGCCTCGCTAACTCGTGCCTGCCAATCAATTCAGCCCATGTTTTACGCCTGAAAATAATAAAATAGGACAGGTCTGAAGGTGATCGGTACCTAGATAAGACAGACGGACAGACACACAGATATGACGAATTTATAATAGTTCCCAAACTAGACAATCCCAAAGATGTATAATTATGAATAAATAATACCTACTAATAAATACATTGAATGATTATTAACATTTATTTATCAATTTATTATTAACCTCTCCAGCGTCCCGCGGACTAATGTAGTCTGTAAGCTTTTTAGGCGCAACGCGTCCAACGGACTAATACCAGGGGCGCCGGCTTTTATAATACCTCATGGGTGCTCATGCTCATTTGATGACTCTAAAAAGTGGCGAAGTGTGTACTGCGTACTCTAAACCACGGGTCGTCGTTATAAAAAACACTTATCATCAAGGCGATTACTGATCTGTTTCTTGATGTCTATTCTCAGGGGTGCTCGGCACCCACTTTGTATTTCTCGTGGGTGCTCGAGCCCCCGAGCACCCACGGAGTCGGCGCCCCTGACTACAACAGTCCGTAAGACATGTCATATTTGTTAAAATTTTATTGGTCAGCTATCTCTATGGTAGCCGTATTGGAAATGTTTCGAATACCAATCAGGGTCTTTTGGATACACTTTTGCGACTGTACCTCCCGATGACCGGCACCTGCAACGGATCAGCCAAGGACACGACGGCACAGGCGGGGGTAAGTAAGTTTGGGGTGTAAGTAGTTCATCAACATCTTTCGACCAAAGCCAAATTCACCTGCACGCGGTGCACCCTGCTGACTGACAAACGAAGCTCTGGCGAAAAGAGAGGTAGGGAGCGTAATTGAAGCTACCCGACTGGGGAATGTACCTCCACCTCACAGAATACCGCAGCCAAATAACAATTCCCTTGAGGGTTGTTGTGTTCCTGCGAGTGAGTGAGATCATCAGAAAGGAAGGAAGGAGATGCTGCGTTGGCAGCGGGAGTGGTGGCGCGCTAGCGATATTTTATGTTGCGAGCGGTAATATGGCTACGGTAACCGCTTCACATCAAGCGGGCCGTATGCTTGTCTATCACACGAAGTAGTATTAAAAAAAAAAAAAAAAAAAAACAGGCGACCGGCCGTTATGTTTTGTTTTTTTTTTTCGCTCGCGTAATTATTATTGTTATGTGATGTTATTATGTGTTATGTGATTATAAACTTAGCTGATTTCGACGCGTAAATAACCAGGCTTCCTGTTAGTGAATGTATGAAGTGATAAAAGGCAATAAATTTAGTGTAAAGTGAGTGTGAAGATGCGAGTGATGGGAAAAAACACCAAAATATGGAAAACAATATTTTTTCTTGAAACAATCAAGTAAGCGAGCTTTATAAAATATAGTACATAGTATAGTACGTAAACTCGGCTTTCTAACTATATATGACACTTGAAATATAATTACACGGTTTAGTCTCAATTTCTATGTTTCTGCAAAAAGCCGGAGAAAAAACCATTGTATGGGGACACTGGGAGCAAAGAGGCCCCGCGGGTGGCCGGACGGTGGAAAGGTATATAATATACTATAACACGGGGCGAGCTCAATAATTCTTTGACGATAAAATGAACCTTTTGCAATATAATTATTATTTTATAACATTTTTTAATTATTTCTTCTTTACTAAACATTTACTTATATATTTTTTACAAATCGCATAAAACCGAATCACCCATGTTTGATTGTTTACGCTAACAGCCCCCTTACCACCATCTGTTATTGCGATTCAATAACTGAATAGAATGCTTATTCATAACAATGAATAAGCAATCGATTCAATTATTGGATCGCAATAAGAGATGGTGGTAAGGGGGCAGCACGACAAGTTGAGACAGGTCGCCGCGCGCGCGACTTGTGTTGGAAGTTTCGTAGGTAGGTATTTGCGCGACTGTCCGTCAAATATAATCACAATTTTATTCTAATAAAAATAGCTTATTACACGTTGTTAAAATAGTGTTTAAGTTTCTATGTAATAAAAATATGTAAATCTGTGTCTGAAAGGCAAACTAATGCTTACTACCCATTAAAAATAATTTTGATACGACAAAAAATAGTAATAGTTTATCACTTACCTTTCTTCATTGACAGGTAAATGGAAAAATGTTAGGTGTTTATCCCTTCTTTTACTTGATCTGCACCCATGTACAGCACATAAGGCACCAGACGTCATCCTAAGTACGTGTACGAACGAATGTAACGACACGTGCTAGCGCTTCGCTTGCGAAAGCCGCACTGAATTTGGTCCGCAAACGGCCCGAGACGTAAGGGGCCATCCATAAATTACGTCACACGTTGAGGGGGAGGGAGGGGGTCGATGAAGTGTGACATAGCGTGACAAGGGGGTGGGAGGGGTCCTAAATTTCGTGAGGTCACATTTCAAAATCTATAATAATCTAAGTGTTAACACGAACTTTGAACTATTAACGAAAAAGTCAACATTTGCAACTCTAGATGTAAATTTGCAAGATATGTGACGTCACACTAGGGAGGGAGTCTCACAAATGTGACCAGCCCGCGGCACGAAAGAGCTTCAGAGTAAAATGCCAGCGTCCTTCTTGCGATTGGGTTCATATGACCACGAGGCCAATGCCCTTCTTCCACTTAGGTAACTAAACTTTCGTAACCAGTTGTTGTGAGAGAAGAATTAGGTATTTTTTTCTCTTTGGTAAT
The DNA here is from genome assembly GCA_937001555.2 of Hypsopygia costalis. Classification (NCBI taxonomy): domain Eukaryota; kingdom Metazoa; phylum Arthropoda; class Insecta; order Lepidoptera; family Pyralidae; genus Hypsopygia; species Hypsopygia costalis. The sequence goes on from OW443341.2 coordinate 669,823, forward strand.
TTTTAATAGTTACGAACGTAAACTAGTCGAATTTCGTGAATCAGTCACATTTTTTTTATTCCACGTTGTGTGGAAAACAATCATACGGCCTACTTGATGTGTGTATAAACGTGCGCAACAAATGTTACTTGTGTGTTACCACGCCGGATGCTGGCGCCCCTCAGAAGTATCCTGGTAGCCTCACTCACTCGCAGAAAACTACCATTCTCCAGTGATTTGTTATTTGGCTGCTGTAGAGGTACTTTTCCAGACGGGCTATCGTCATGGCCTACTTCTCACTAACCTTGCCTCCTTGTTATTTAGTAGGGTGTACCACGTTTTTTTATACTACTAAGGTGACAAACAAGCATACGGTCCGCCTGATGGAAAGTTACCATAGCCTATGGACGCCTGTAACACCAGAGGCATCACATGCGCGTTGCCGACCCTGTAAAAACCTCTTTACGCCCATTTTGACGAACCCCATGTTGTAGTCTCCTACCTCCTTCTACTAGATATTGAGCCCCCTGTGGAGCCATGGATGGTGATGTGTTTGTCCAGGTCTCTCAATGATGAGGATCGTGACTACGATGGAACCGTTGCATCTAGCTCTTCCAATCACTGCGGTCGTCTGCCTGATTGAGTGAGAGCTTGAGAAGTTGAGACCGAAGTTCGAAGAGCTGCAAATGCTAGCATTTGCAGCTCTTCGAACAACACGACGAATTCGGTGGTCGAATGGCCAGCAAACGCCACCTTGACTTCGCCGTCGCGGGTTCGATTCCCGCACATGACAAACATTTGTGTGCATGAACATGTCTGTTTGTCTTGGTCTGTGTATTTTCTATGTATTAATTAAAAAAAACCGGACAAGTACGAGTCGGACTCGCCCACCAAGGGTTCCGTAGGTACGTAGTATCATTATTAAATTTGATATTTTTCATTATAAATAAGAAATATTGCGGCGAAAAAAATAAATAAAATATATTTTGCAATGTGTACATCAAGCCCTTTCATATGATACCCCATTTGAACTAGTAGTTTCAATTTGAAATTTCGACACCCTATAAAAAATATAGACCCCCTATTTTTTAAGATCTATTTACAAATGTATAGTTTTGAGATTTATTCCTATACTTGTAGTTTATAACGATGTTACTTTCCAAATTTCATAGTTCTAGGTCAACGGGAAGTACCCTATAGGTTTTGATTCCCTTGAGTGTGTCGAAATAGGCGTTTTTTGCTGAATAAACGGCCGTAACTTTTTTCTACGTAAACTTAGCAGTTTGATTTTTTTTTAACTTCATGGGACCGTAGACCTGAGTATACAGTTCAAATTTCAGCTTGATACCTCCACGCATTCTCGACATAGAAATTCTTGACAGACAGACGGACAGACAGACAGACAGACGGACAACAAAGTGATCTTATAAGGGTTCCGTTTTTCCTTTTGAGGTTCGGAACCCTAAAAATATGTATTTATGTACTAATCAGTTATCTAGTACCCATAGTACAAGCTTTGTTTAATTTGGGACAAGATGGCCGTGTGTGATTTGTCCAGGATCATCGCTGTACGGTTTACACCACACATGTTTATTTTATATTTTGCTGATGCGGCGACTCAGCGCGCACGCGTTTTTTTTTTTTTTTTTTTTTATACTACGTCGGGTGGCAGACAAGCATACGGCCCGCCTGATGTGAGGCGGTTACCGTAATCATATTAATACGCTCGCAATATCACTTGCGCGCCGCCACCCCCGCTGCCTACGCAGCATCTCCTTCTTTTCTGGTGACCTCACTCACTCGCAGGAACACAACAACCCTCAAGGGAATTGTTATTTGTCTGCGGTATTCTGTGAGCTGGAGGTACATTCCCCAGTCGGGTAGCTTACAATTACGCTCCCTACCTCTCTTTATACGCGTCATATTTGATTACTATAAAAGTAAATAGTCTCACAAATATCGGTGAGTGCTATCGTAACATTGAACTAATACACATTGGAGAAAGGAATTGCCAGTATCTGACTTGTAATCATCTTAACTAAGAATATTATATTAACTTCAACTTTTGGTGATTTTTCCTTTCTGCACTCCACATCAAGCAAGCAAACAAGTAACTAGTCAACGTAAGGGAAACCACCTTTACAATCGCTATAATTGACGAGCTTGGTGGTCGAATGGTTAGCAATGGCCACTTTGACTCCGAGTTTGCGGGTTCGATTCCCGCACAAGCATACATTTGTGTGCATGAACATGTCTGTTGGTCTTTGTCTGGGTGTTTGCTATGTATTGTAAGTATGTATTTACAAAAAAAAAAAATGTATTTAAGTACATTTATCAGTTGTCTAGTACCCATAACACAAGCTTTGTGCTTAATTTGGGACTAGATGGCGCTGTGTAAAATTGTCCAGAAATATTTATTATTTATTTATTATTAATTAACATTTACTGAAATTCGAATAATTTTCTTCAATTCGGGAGAGTAAATTGATGTCATAATAAATGACGGACTCCTGCGAAGCCTTCGACAAGAAAACTTTTACTGCATTCACATAAAATTCTGCACCTACGGCATCCTATGGCATGACATCTCGGGATTTTTATAGGGTTGTTTGGGGGTGTATTGTTTAGAAAGGTAATTTCTATTGGCTTACTTGATTTACAACCCTTATGTCTGTAATCTAATGACAACAACTGAGTCCTATGGATTTTGGGGTGTAAGTGGTTCATCAACATCTTTGACTCAAAGACAACTTCACCTGCACGCGGTGCAACCTGCTGATTGCAACGAAACTCTGGCGAAAAGAGAGGTAGGGAGCGTAATTTGTAAGCTACCCGACTGGGGAATACTCTACCTCACAGAATACCGCAGCCAAATAACAATTCCCTTTAGGGTTGTTGTGTTCCTGTGAGTGAGTGAGATCACCAGTAAGGAATGAGAAACTACATTGGCAGCGGAGGTGGCGGCGTGCGAGCGCTGTTTCATGTTGCGAGCGTTGATATGGCTACGGTAACCGCTTCATATCAGGCGGGCCGTATGCTTGCATGCTACCCGACGTAGTATAAAAATCGGTTGTCTGTAAAGTCGGTTTACTGACGATAGTTGAACGTGACAACGTCATAAGAAAATACTGATGGAATGTTTGCATTTTTCAAAAGAAAATTTTAATTGAACGCCTCAGAGCGAGGTAACGCCGCATACGTCATGTTTTTTCGTGCGTGCAGCCGGCTCCATCGAATTATAACACGTTGTCACGTCAAAAAACGTATACTACAATCAGTATATTTTTTATTTTACCAAAACCACCCCACCTGTATGGTTTCTTTTATTTGTACAAACTAAAAGCAAAGCAGAAAGCTTTTATCTAAAAATAGTTTAGTTTACCCAATTTTCGAATACAACCCTAAAATGCGTAACCGGAGAAGTTAACTGCCCATAACAAAGAAACGGGCACGTAAAATTTTTTGTTCTCACTTTTTACCGATCGATAGGGGCGCTCCCAAATTTTAGTTCCATTATACGGGCCTGTATGACCCTCGTGATATAAATTTTGATTTTTGCATACGATGTCCTCTGCAGGGTTTTGTGTGGTATAGAATATGAGTGCAATGAAAGGCAATACTTAGTAAAAGATACAAAAAAGATAAATTATATTCAGCTTACATTGGACGATCTTGACATTGCTATACCTATTACCATAGAATAAAGAAATTAATATAGTCCCGACTATTACTTATGTGATATATTAAATGTATCATATTTGATACAGCATATGTGCTGCACATATCAAATCATCTACATCAAAACCGAAAAAGGCAAAAGTAATTAATTTTTAATTACAATTGTTTTACTTTTAACCATTATGTCATAAATTGTCAGTCAGCTATTTGTAGTCAAACATTTACAAAATATTTTACTCCATTGTTTCGTAGATATTTTCAGATTTGTTTAGGTCTTTATCTCCTAATGTAAGAAGCTTGTCATTGTTATTATTGTAGTGCAAAAAATGTATTCATTTAAGTGTACACTAGAGGAGACATCAGATTTACTGCTGCTGTTCCATTTCTGTTACCTCCGCACTTCACTCACTCACGTCACTACATGTGTGGTCTATCACATAAATAGTCTATAAAAAAAACGTTATCTGCATAAAATATGCTACGGTTTACTATTGACGGTGCAACATATTTTTTGTTATTAGTTATGACCTAAGTGATTATCTTCGCCCTTTATTTACTTTGTAATCTCCAGTTACAATAGGAGAGGGTATTTAATAATTTCGTTTCAATTTCCAAGGTATAAATTTGTATGAAAATTTATCAGCTATGTAATAATAATATTAATTCTCGCTTCATACTTTCACTTGCACCACAAGTTATAACACTTTAAATATTTTTATCCACAATTAAATCAGTATGCATGCAGTCTATTGTGACGGGGTGTGGAGTGTGGAGGAAAGGGGCGAAGGGTCCAAATGACCCGCTGTGGGAAACGAGTGGTCAGATGGCGACACAGGCAAACAAAGGGTTGGATTCTATTAATTCGGCTCTCAGCTGCTGTAATTACGCTCGAGTTGTTAGAGCCCAATTGTGTTGTGCCATTGTTTAAAAATGTTTAAATTCTGGGGTATAAGTGGTTCACCACCATTTTCAGACGACCAAAAGCTTGGCAAAAAAAGTTCAAATGCACCTAGGGCTACCAGGTTCTAAAAACGGTAAACCCGTATTGTATACCTAGTTAGCAGCTATTCGATCCGACGATAACACACAAGTCGTGGCATATTAAAAAAATAACTATTCTTGATCTAGTTGAAAAAAAAAACATAGAAACAGTACACAATAGGTCAGATTTGCTTGATAAAATGATACCATTTTGAATTAGTTTTAGTGCATATAACGTATTCACATACGACACACGGCCGTGTCCATGACACAGCCAAACCCCGTTTTTAGGGTTCCGTACCCAAAGAGTAAAAAGGAACCCTACTACTAAGGCTCCGATGTCCATCCGTCCGTCCGTCCGTCTGTCACCAAGCTGTATCTCATGAACCGTGATATTTAGACAGTTGAAATTTTCACAGATGATGTATTTCTGTTGCCGCTATAAAGACAAATACTAAAAAATAGAATAAAATAAATATTTATGGGGGCACCCATACAGCAAACGTGATTTTTTTTGCTCGTTTTTGCTCGCAATTGATAACGGCAATAGGTAGACGCTTGAAATATTCACATACTATTTAGACATATATTCACTTTAAAAATAAATAATTAAATAAAAATAAAACAAATATTGGGGGGGGGGGGGGGGGGGTTTATTCCCATATCCTCGTAATTTGTTTATGCGGGTGAAGTCGCGGGCGGAAGCTATATTAAAATTTTCTTTTTAGAATCACAGAAAATATATTTTGAGATTGACAGCAAAATAACAAAGTCAATTCCATTCCTACGTACGTCAGTCCACGGAATCGAACCTCAGCTACATTACCAGATTCCTATCTGTAATGGATGAAGCGCGGTAACTCAACAAATTGTAACATGAAAATATACCCTTAAGTTGGCAACTTCATGAATTTCATCAAGGTCTACTTACTCCCTCACTCATATACATGTCTCTCGCTCACACACAATCTCCATTATAACGATAAAGTGACATTGAGCGTGAGATTGCGTGGCAAAGATCTCTGAAATATTTTTCAGCTATAAAACAATTTCTCACGGGAAATTCGGTCTTATTGCTATACACATAACTTGTAATGGTTAAGTTATAAAGTGGTGGGATAAGTTGGTTTGAGAAAGTGGAAGTATTTCTTCAGAAAGTCCCTATCCGGGCTGTCGTTGAAGCATCAAGTCTTTGTCATAGATTAGGTAACGTTCAGATGGTTTATAACATTGTCATCAATATCATCACGATGACGAGCTCGGTGGCGTAGCGATCAATGACGCGGCTTCGACACCAACGCTCGTGGGTTCGATTACCACATAGGACAAACATTTGTGTGCGCGAACATGTCTGTTTGTCTTAGACTGAGTATTTTCTATGTATCATAAGTATGTATTTACAAAAAAAAATGTATTTATGTATGTTTATCAGTTGTCTAGTACCCATAACACACGCTTAGCTTACTTTGGGGCTAGATGGCGCTGTGTAATTTGTGTGACAATATTTATTTATTTATCAGCTTGTATATCTACCCAATGGACATAGGCCTTCCGCAATACTTCCCACCAAATGTGATAAGTCCGCCTTCCGGATCTAGCCACTTTCCTGAGGTCTTCGAATCATGGTAGTGGTTATTAGCATCCGTCAACCTTTATTTATCTCACTGCTGAGATACGAACATCTCCTCAATCGAAGGGGTTTAGAGCATACTCCACCACGCTGCTCTACTGCGGGTTGATTTTTCAGCATAGTATTAATTATTATTAATTTTATCAAATTACAATGCTGAATCCTCCGTATTGTCCTTTTTTTATAATACGTCAGGTGGCAGACAAGCATACGGCCCGCCTGATGTGAAGCGGTTACCGTAGCCATATTAACGCTCGCAACATAAAATATCGCTCGCGCGCCGCCAACCCCGCTGCCAACGCAGCATCTCCTTCCTTACTGGTGATCTCACTCACTCGCAGGAACAAAACAACCCTCAAGGGAATCGTTATTTGGCTGCGGTATTCTGTGAGGTGGAGGTACATTCCCCAGTCGGGTAGCTTACAATTATACTCCCTACCTCTCTTTTCGCCAAAGATTCGTTTGTCAGTCAGCAGGGTGTACCGCGTGCAGGTGAAGTTGGCTTTGGTTCAAAGATGTTGATGAACCACTTACACCCCATAATGTCCATGTCCTAAAAGAGATATTTTGTATTATTAATTGTAATTAAATGTTTTCTTATATTTTAAAATAATTGTGCGGGTATCGAACCCGTGACCTCGGAGTCAAAGCGGCCATTGCTAGCCATTCAACCACTGAGATAACACCTAGATTATGGTCATAGTTGTTAATGCACACAAATAAATAAATAAATAAACGCCGACGCCGACCACCTCACAAATGGCTCTAACCATTTTGATGAAGTCATAAGTCTCATCAGGGTTCACCATTTTTAGAGCTAAAGCCAATAACTGCACGCAGTGCACCGTGCCGACTAGTAAACGATACTGTAGTGAAAAAGAGAAAGAGCGACATCTTTTATCAGCTCTTTTACGTGCACTGATTAAAGGCGAATTATGTGCCCCTCCAATAACATGGTTTTCCCAGGAGACTACATGGTTTTTTCAAGAAAGAGTTAAGAGGGTTTTGTAGGTTCGGCAACATGTGAGTGAAGCCTCTGATATCACAGGCATCCATAGGCTTTAATGACTGATTTCCATCTCCGCAGGTCGCATGCTTGTTTGCCATCATATACCCATGTGAGCTTATCAAACGTAAAGAGATAGAGAGCCAGCAGTGGGGATGCTAAAGTATGTACTACTCTTTAAACTGCAAGCTCTTACAGGCTACTCAAACCATTTTACATCAACATCTTTGAACCAAAGCCAACATCACCTGTACGCGGTGCACAAAAGAGAGGTAGGGCATAGCATATTTTTAAGCTGCTCGACTGGGTAAGTACCTCTACCACACCGCAGACACAGTATAAGTAATAGTACTAGACAAATAAAAATTCCCTTGAGGGTTGTTGTGTTCCTGCTAGTGAGTGAGGTCACCAGAAATAAAGAAAGGAAGGAGTAAAGACAGGCAACGGCTCGGCGACCTCATATTGTTACTGATCTCCATGGGCGGTGGTGATTGCTTTCCATCAGGTGACCCACATGCTCGTTTCCTCCCTCTCATGTATGTCTATATAAAAAAAGGCTGGCTTTGTACTTGTTAGGCACCCGGTATAGTATATTTGTCACCTTATGAAAATAAATACCATAATCGTCGCCATATTATTACAATGCGTACATGTTTTATGATTAGTATATACGTTTATAAATATGCCAGTTATCCCAACAGCTGACGGCCACAAACAACTTGAAATGCCACACGTCACCAGAGACAAATGGCAGTGGGGGCAGAGACAATTATAGAACGTTTCGCATCTGCACCCTCATGCATCATGCGCACAATATAATAAAAATACAGTAAGTCCATTCAATGTATTTTGCAATTTTTTCGACAAAGCATGATATTTTAAAATGTAATTTATAAGCCCATAACTTTAACATAAATGAATAATTAATAATGTCCATTGATTTTCTTTACTGTCTATAAGGCGAAACACCTTCTTGTTGTTTTCTAATTTAATTTACTATTACTAATATTAGTTCGTTGTATGACGTAAATTTGTTATTGAGGCTCAGAACCTTTTAGAATTGTCGTGTCGTGTCTGAGGTCAATAGATAAGAAGATGGTACGGTAGCAGCGGAGATGCCAATGTGCGAGCAATACTCCTTGTAAGCGTCTTGAACTATTTTCAGGAGGATATGTTAGGTTATTTGGCATCTGACGAACTGGCCTAGTTTAAATGTCAAGGCACAAAAACCGTGCTTTTTATAACTTATAAGAAAACTCGAGCGGTCATATTTTAATTTCGTGCCTTCTTAATTACAAAAAAAATGACTAAAAATGGGACTTTACAATTTAATTTAGCCAAGAATTGGCAGTGAGATAAAATTAATATTTTGACCGCATTTTTTTATTGATCTCAGAGGGATTTTATTTGTTACATCTTTATTGTAGTAGTAGTAGCTTCATTTGCGTTGATTTTGAACAAACGGAAGATTGAGAAAGGAGATTATTATTAAGTATATTTTTAATCTAGGTTGTGTGACAGACAAGGAAGCCTGAATAACTTTAGATGTAAGTCGATGTTGATAAAATAAACCTCATAGATTATACTGAATAAAACTTCTTATATTTCATTAATTATATTTTGAATTCAAACAGTTGTTTTTGTAGGATACGAACAAACAAATCGATAAATAGACAAAAAAAATGGGGTGTGGCTGCGTCATGGACACGGCCGTGTGTTGTACGTGAATACGTTATATGCACTAAAATTATCACAAAATGGCAGCGCATGCCCTCCCTGCGCGTGATAGATCCATAGTCCTTACTTAGTATAGTAAATTCTTTAATCCTTCATCTATCCAGTGGTGTGATTGAATTTTGGAAGGAGATAATAGATATGTAGCTGCAACACCAAACTGTTTCCCCCGGTTTTGTTATCATTCGTTTTATTGAATTGCCTCCGTATGGAAGCTATCTGTATGTTCCGTTACTTTCCGTCGTTCAGTTACTGTTATTTCGCAAACATCTTTAAGCCTAATATTTTATTATTATATGTCGATATGCATAGATAGAGATATTGTATTTTAATAGATATCAGATCTACGCCGTGAAGATGAACCGTGTAGCGTTACTGTTCTGTATATTATATATTGTGTAATCCTGCATGCTCGGTGTACTCCCAAGGGCAGCAGGAGATGAGTGATACTTGTCGATGCTTGCCGCTCTATGGCTGTTATGTAGTACACGGATACTCATGTTTAGTCATAATTACGTTTTCAAGTACGACTTTTGGAGTGTAAGGGGCTACCAGCTTTAGAGCCAAACCCAGCTTCATCTGCACGTGAAGAATAGAGCGAAAGAAGTAGGGTAAGTATGTAGAGTCCTATTTACTACATTATGTGAAACAAGCATACGGCCTGCCTGATGTGAAACGTTTACCGTAGCCATATAAACGCTTGCAACATAGAGTATCGCTCGCGCGTCTTGACTACCGCTGCCATCGCAGCAACACCTTTCTTCCCGGTGAGCTCACTCGCAGAAATACAACCTCTAGATCTCTAGAAAATTGTAAATAGTTTTGTATTGCTAGCTTCTGTAGGCTCTTGTTACCGCTTTACCGCTTCACATCTTGTGGAAATTATGTCCACTTGTATGTACATAGTTGTAATTATAAGTTGTTTTTCACTCGACGTAGTAAGTAAGAAAACAAGCATTTTGAACCTACCACAGTTTAGTTTTTTTTTTTTTTTTTTTTTATACTACGTCGGGTGGAAGACAAGCATACGGCCCGCCTGATGTGAAGCGGCTGCCGTAGCCATATTAACGCTCGCAACATAAAATATCGCTTGCGCGCCGCCACCCCCGCTGCCAACGCAGCATCTCGTTCCTTTCTGGTGACCTCACTCACTCGCAGGAACACAACAACCCTCAAGGGAATTGTTATTTGGCTGCGGTATTCTGTAAGGTGGAGGTACAGTCCCCAGTCGGGTAGCTTACAATTACGCTCCCTACCTCTCTTTTCGCCAGAGCTTCGTTTGTCAATCAGCAGGGTGCACCGCGTGCAGGTGAAGTTGGCTTTGGTTCAAAGGTGTTGATTAACCACTTACACCCCATTACACCCCATTTAGTAGAATAAGGTGTTGAATTCGTATGTTCAATGTTGTTTTTTTATATGTATATATAGCGCATAATAATGGCTATACTTCGCCTGATGTTAAGCGGCGAGTGATCATAAGTAAGCATGTATAGGCTACGCTCACCGCTTCACATCAGGCAAGGCAAGCCGTATGCTTCTTTACCATCCATCGTAGTATACATAAAAAAAGCTTAGTAACATAAGACAAAGCAAAATAAAAACGAATGTATTGTTGACTCTATCTAAAGCATAGACACGAAAGTCTCTTCAATCTAACCCTCTTAGTATTACCACAGTATAAGTAATAGTACTTAAAGACAACCCTCTTACCGAAGCCAGGCTTAAGGCTTAAGGATCTTTATGTCTACAACCAAAATTATTAGCGAGAGTAATCCTTAAAAAAGGTCATGGGTAAATCCGAACAGAACATTTGCCATTATATTCATCCCATTTATGTTTCCAAAATGTTTTTTGATCCATTAAATTTGACGAATCGTCCGATATTGAAAGCTGACATCCTGCCATCCGCCATTTCTCTATTTTATGGTTATTCGACATTTGAATAACATCTGTTTCCACGAGGTAGGACAAGAGAGACCTGATTTTAAATTAATCTCAGAAACTATTAAGTAATATTGGTTGTTTTTTTTTAATACTATGTGGCGTGGCAAACAAACGTACCGTCCGCCTGATTGGAAGCGGTTACCGTAGCTATATAATAGCACTCGCAAAATGAAATCTCACTCAAGCGATGCCAACGCAGCTACTCCATCCTACCTGGTGACTTCACTCTCTCGCAGGGTAAGCTACTTAATGCCCTTTGTTCGCAGTCTCTTTATTTTTTTTTAGTCAATTTTGGTATCTTAGAAACGGCTTGATTATGCAATCAAATCGTTTATATACAATTTCCAATTACGTATATCTAATTATCCAACATGGGTAATTGGATTTCAAAAATAAATTAACCGTTTTCAGTAGTATTAGTAGTAATTTTATTATGTTTTTAGTAACAACACATTGAATGAGCAGTTTGGTAATGCTGGAAAATTCAATGGAGCACTTTGGAATAACAAAACGTAAGGATCCTAAAGGTACAACAAAATCTTGTTTAGTACAATCGAATTACATTTTCGGTACATAAAAAATATTTCTTCGTTCTCATTATTATCGACGGAAATGCAGTTTAACAGAATTGTGTTGACGCCACGGGCGGCCGCCAGAGGGCGACGCGACTAACTGCGTTGTTAAATTGCAGTGGGGTGCAAATTATGCACTTTTTGCATGCAGTTGGATGCGTCTACGTCTCTTTGTTGTGATGGTGACTATTGTTGTATGTTAAAAGTCGTCAAATAAAATTAAAAAGTATTCTACAAACATTAATAAGTGTCGAGAACTCACTTGGAGATACGACAAAATAATATTAGATTTTATTTGTTAAAATTGGCTTTTGAGAAGTACAATATTATAAAACTAGTTTCCACCCGCGGCTTCGCCCGCGTTTACTTTTTTTTTAATAAACAGTATCCAATGTCCTTTCTAATACCTTTGAGAATATGTGTACAAAGTTTTATGATGATCGGTTGAGAAGTTACGGCGTGATGGCGTAACAAACAAACTCACATTCACATTACATGGACAATGGAAAGGGAAAAACTGCATTTGATTTTTTTTATATACTATACGTCAGGTTGCCTTCCCAACCCGTCTGGCCAGCGTGGGGAGTGTAGGCCAAATCCTCCTGTCTGGGACGGACGAGAGTCAAAGTCAAAGTCAAAGTCAAAGTCAAAATTCTTTATTCTGTGGGCCCTCGCGGGCACTTAGACACGTCTTTTACAATTAGGTATATTTTTTTATCTACCAGCATTTCGGAATGACCATTGACGAGAAGAAATGCCGAAAGAAACTCTGTCAATATAGGTCTTTTTTAAATAGCCATACAATATTATCATTATACATAATACAATAAAAAAATGGTATTCAACCAAAATAAGAGAAAAAAAAAAAAAATTAAAATAAAATAGTAAAAAATATAAAAAATCATAGTATAGAGTGTATATACATATTGTATAAAAGTCTAAATATGTATATCCACAATACTACTTGTAAAGATAAGACGCCTGTGCTTCACATCCTGTGCCGAGAATTTGCCATACATTTTTATCATTAAGGTAATCGTCGGTCCTGTAGTAAGCCTTTTTACATAAGGTGGTCTTAATAAGCTGTTTGAATTTAGTGTCGGGTAAAATCAGGACCGACTCCGGCAACTTATTGTAGTAGCGGATGCAATTTACGACAAACGAATTATTTACCTTCCCCAGTCTATGTTTTGGAATAACCAATTTGTTTTTGTTCCGCAAGTTGACATTAGTTATATCACATACTTTTGTAAAATTCGAAATATTTTTACGGACGTACATAATATTTACATAAATATATTGAGAAGCGACAGTGAGGATGTTTATCTCCTTAAATAACTCACGGAGTGAATCCCTAGAACCCAAATTGTAAATTGATCTAATGGCTCTCTTTTGTAATACAAAAATTTTATCAATGTCAGCTGCTTTACCCCAAAGCAATATGCCATATGACATAATGCTATGGAAATAACTAAAATAAACGAGCCTAGCAGTTGTCTCGTCCGCTATCTGTCTTATTCTCCTAACCGCATAAGCTGCGGAACTGAGTCTGCAAGCTAGTTTCGTTATACGAGGGCCCCATTGCAACTTTGGGCCCCAGAGAGGGTCGTGCTCCTGTAGTGGAGACTAAAATGACCTGATGATGATGATACGTCAGGTCAGGTGGATGTGTGATGTGCTGCTTTGTTAAAATAAATGGCAGAACACACATCTGAAAATGAAACTCCTCTAGCTTTGTTATTTGTATACTTCCTCGGGTGGTAAACAAGTAAATGGCCCGCCTGATTTGAAGCGGTTATCGCAGGCATATAAACGTTGCCAATGCAGCAACTCCATCCTTCTTGTCACACCACTCACTTGCTGGAACACAACAAACCTCAAGATCAAGGTAGCTTTATATACAAGTTGATAGAGATTCAAAACCTCTATCGAATTGTACATAAAACTCAGTTTCGGTTAAAATTGCATTCGATTCTTAATTTTGGGGTGTGTGTGGTTCACGACCGTCTTTGGGCGAAAGTCAACTTCACCAGTACGTGGTGCACATTGCTGATAAACTGACGAGGCTGTTAGTAAAAGAGAGGCATGTCATTGCATATTTATAAGCTATTCGACTGGGGAATGTTAACATCATAGAATAATGCAGCTAAACTTCATTGAAGGTTGTGAACTTGTGAAGTTACCGAGAAAGAAGGAGTTGTTGCGCTGGCAGTCGGGGCGGTGGCAGTCGAGCTATAATGCATATTGGTGGCGTTTATATGGCAACGGTGACTGCTTCATATCAGGCTGGCCGTATACTTATTTTCCTTCCGAGGTAGTCTAAACAGACTTTAACATATTAAACAAAAAAACAAGACGACTATTTTTATTTTTTTTTATACTAGGTCGGGTTGCAGACAAGCATACGGCCCGCCTGATGTGAAGCGGTTACCGTAGCCATATTAACGCTTGCAACATAAAATATTGCTCGCGCGCCGTCACCCCCGCTGCCAACGCAGCATCTCCTTCCTTTCTTTTCTTTCTGGTGACCTCACTCACTCGCAGGAACACAACAACGCTCAAGGGAATTGTTATTTGGCTGCGGTATTCTGTTATTAAAATACCACTAAGGTATTAAATAACAACTACACGAACGCTTAAGTTAAGCAACGTTGACCGTAGCTTATCCATGTATTTAAATTAATTAGGTTAATTCACTTGAGCTCTTTCGTGCTTCGGAGGGCACGTTAAGCCGTCGGTCCCGGCTGTTGTCATTAGATGAAGCTAGGCGGCCAGAAAACAGTGACATCCGCCAACCCACAGTTGAGCAGCGTGATGAAGTACGCTCTAAATCCCTTCGAATGAGGGGAGACTCATATATCAACAGTGGGCTGAGTAAGGGTTCGACGACTAAACAGCATGTGTTGCCTAATGATAAGCAATTACCACAGCTGTACTGCTAACTTTATCACTCGCACATTACCAACTTTGTAAAAACCTTTTCAGACCTATGTACGAGTATGTTTTTTTTTTTTTATACTACGTCGAGTGGCAGACAAGCATACGGCCCGCCTGATGTGAAGCGGTTACCGTAGCCATATTAACGCTCGCAACATAAAATATCGCTCGCGCGCCGCCACCCCCGCTGCCAAGGCAGCATCTCCTTCCTTTGTGGTGACCCCACTCACTCGCAGGAACACAACAACCCTCGAAATATGTATGTATGTATAGTAAGAACTTGAAAACATAACCAACTGTGCACGTGAGTGGATCACGCCGACGGCAGTCGTAAATATAAACCTTAGTGTCCACTAAATAAACTAATAACATCGCACACAATCCAACTACCCACTAGATATACGAGTACTAGCGAGCGGAGACCCTTCAGCAATCAAGCCACCGGCTTGCAAACACCCTCGTAATTAATTTGGAACACCCTGCATCCCTCCAACTCCCAACAGCTGATTCTAACAATCTATTTTGGGTACACCACCCCTGACTTACATTTAAAATAAATTTCAACTTTATGTCAAGACCAAAAAGTCAATTTTTCAACGAAACCTCGTCGTCACGGTCAGCTGTTTTGTGAATTTTATGAAATTGAACGCTATTGCAACTGGACATAACACTTTTTCCTTTGCAGTTAACAAAAGTCAGCTGTAAGTTATATCTACTTTTGGCATCGAAGTATTTTTGAGAATTCATAAAAATACGTCGTGATGTATATTTATAAGGGATGAAAGGTGTGCAAAGGTGTTTGGGAATGTAATTTTGGGGTTCAGCTTTCCTTAAAAGGCTATAAATAATTTAAATCCAAGAAAGATTTTGGTTTTAAGACGGACTTGTAAATTAAAGCAAAAAAAAAATTGTAAATTGGTAACATAACGGTCTTTGCTGCCCAACTTTTGCTAATACATTATATAAAAAAATTGGGGTGTAAGAGGTTCATCAACTGTGAACCAAAGTCAACTTCACCTGCACGCGGTGCACTGAGAAACGAGGCTCTGGCGAAAAGAGAGGTAGGGCATAGCGTATTTTTTAAGCTGCCCGACTAGGGAAGTACCTCCACCTCACAGAATATCGCAGCCAAATAACAATTCCCTTGAGGATTGTTGTATTCTTGCGAGTAAGTGAAGTCACCAGAAAGAAAGGAATGAATATAGGCTGGCAACGGATCAACGACCCATTGGTTTTGCTGATCTCCATGGTAGGTAGGTGGTGATTGCATTCCTGCGAGTGAGTGAGGTCACCAGAATGAAAGAAAGGAGTAAAGGCTGGAAACGGATCGGTGACCTAACCTGGTGCTGGTAACGGTGTTGCTGATCTCCATGGGCGGTGGTGATTGCTTTCCATCAGGTGACCCACATGCTCGTTTGTCCCCCTCTCATATGAAAAAAACTCTTCTACGATGACTGAAGGAAATAATCCGAACCGAGTGCAAATTATATTTGAGATTCATAATTTAAAAGACAAAAGTATATAATATTTGTATTAATTATTGTACGTCCAACCAAGGACAGGACACGGTGAGACTGATAAAGTGTAATACCTATAAATACCTGTGTTCAACAATATAGATAATTGAATTTGAATTTGAAATTTGAAAAAATGAGATTGGAGTGTGACGACACTAACGACAGTACGCCACTACATCCCATCTATTATATGAATTCAATTGTATCCAAACAAATAAATAAAAATCATTATTCATTACCAGCAGATGCCAATACCTACGTTGTTTAACGATGACAAATGGCGCAGACTAGAGATGGGCCGCGTCAGGCTGACTCGATACTAGTAATAGGTACTCAGGTACTTGAGTATTCAAAATAAATAACTCTAATAGTCAGTACTCAAATCGAGATTGAATTGTGAATTGACAAAAAATTATATACTTATATATTCTTAGTATGAGGGATTTTCGGTTATAATTTGACATAATCCCACTTAAATTAGACTTGTTTCATATTGTGATACGAGAATACCAAATTTGACATTTTTGAGATCGAGACTTGATTGGAACTGAATTTTGACTAAATTTTAATTGTGAGAATAGTTACGGTATGCGGGGGGGGGGGGGGCGTCCTCACGTACAAACAGTGCAATAAATTACTCAAATACTTATACAAGTATCTTCTCGAGTACATTTCAGAGTCTTCGAGTTCCAACTCCATTCTTTTTTTAACGAGTACCAAATTGAGGTGCTCAATAACTCGACTCGTCACATCTCTAGCAGATCCAGTGACTGGCAAGTTGTCAGGACATTTGTCACGTCACGGGCGAGTCGCGGGCAAGCTGCGACTTGTTACTTGCGAAACTCCCCGTCATTGTTTGAACCTCGTTTGGGTTAATAAAGGTTTCTGTTAAAGTAACAGTCTTATTACGATGACTTGCCAGTTTTGGAATGGAAATAAGTTTGTTAATATTAATCTTAAGTACTATGTATTATTTATTATAATGACAATCGGATTGGTCCACAGGCTAAAAGATCGTGCAGCGAGCGATGGAGACGGCTATGGTCAATTCTTTGAGGGATGAATCTCTACGAAGAATTTCGACGGAGAACCAAAGTTGTCGACATAGACTTCAGAGTTTGCAAGCTGAAGTGGCAATGGGACGGTCACATCTGTCGAGCAAGTGATCGCAGATGGGGGAAGAACGTATATAGAGTGGAGGCGACGCATAGGGCGACGTAGCGTTGGACGCCCTCCTTCTAGATGGTCCGATGATCATAAGAAAGCGGCTGGATGCGGAAGGCGGAGGATCGTATTTGGTGGAACCGTGGAACACAATGGGGTCGATACAGGCTGATTATGATGATGACGACTAATATTACAATCTTTTATATGATATGGGACAGCACAGTATGCAAAAAAATGTTGTATTCTAATTTGATTCCCAAATGCAATAGGCTATTTGACTAACATTTTTTTCTGTTTGATATTTACGGACGTCTCCATATTATAACCATAGGTGAAAGAATTACTGATAGCACAAAAATCTCTCGAGATATGGTAATTTGAAAGTCACAATTTTTAGACTGCCCCAAAACGCTCCATACAAAAGACTACCGAATTATGACGTCACAGGTTTGTATTCTGTATGCATCAAATCAGAAATTTGTACGACAGCTATGTTAAATATTACGTTTATGTGATTAGTGTCATAATAAAAGTTATAGCATTTTTTATTGCTTCTGCAATGGAAATATTATTTTTTAATAATTTCATACGTTTAAAATGGACTTTCCCGCCAAACTTTGATCGACGCTGAAAAAAGTCTGACTGAAGATATTAGAATGAAAGTTTGCAAATTTTTATAGTTTTGTGTATTTTACGATATTGTTAAATAATTTATACAATTTTTAAAGATTGGAAAATAGCCTATTCTCCTACTCAAAATTATTTACTTATTTGCGTCCCACATTCGTGTTGGATTACATTAATTCATGTGCCAACTTTAAATTTAATTAGTTCAATATATTCAAAGAAATTTAGCTGTGGCAGACGGACAGACAGACACACGAGTTTATAGGTACGTACCTATTATGTTTCGTTCGCGCTTTCATTAATCCGTACGAAACCCTAAATAGGTCTTATTTCCTAAGGGCCTTTTTAGAGTCATCCGTTTTTCACCCCGCATGCGGATCTGTAATAAGTACTAAATTACCCGCAAGCGTTTTTTTTACTATGATAAATCCACGCGCGCGATGAAAAACGCATGACTCTAAAAACGTCTTAACCTCCTAGCCTAGAATAAAAACTGTCAAATGTGTCTGAGTTCAGTGCAGGTCGTACGGACGAACGTGACGAAAATACAAGTGCTACATTCAAGTAAAGTTACATTCTTGTCATGTATTGTGATACCAGATGGTTTATTCTACAATTTGGCTGGGTGAACAAAAACAAATCAGGATCTAGAAATCATCTTCGTGAATACGTCTATACGCAGGTAATTCAAAACAATGAATGATAACAAAATCAGGGGGATACAGTTTGGTGTTGCAGCTACAAATCTATCATCTCCAAAATCCACCACTGGATAGATGAAGGATCAAGAATTTATTACGCTAAGTAAGGACTATGAACATCGCGTACGGGGGAGGGGGAAGCGCTGCCATTTTGAGATAATTTTAGTGCATATAATGAATTCACGTACAACAAACACCCGTATCTACGACACAGGCAGACCCCGTCGTTTTTTAAAAACTTTACTTAAAGAAATTTAAATTTTTTACTTAAATAAATTAAACTTTTAGAAGAATATAAATTAATTCAATTTTTTTTTCTGCTCTATCTAAGCGTCAAATATGTATGATTAAATGTGTGTTACTTAATAAAACAAATAATAATTTGTTAATACAAAAAGCAGAGTCCCCTTCGTATCGACACCATTATCCACGTACCTACCGTTGTCACGGACAACCTATTGCTTTCACGACTTCAGCAAGAAATTAATAAATGTAACAAAAGGTCCGATTGCCTTAGAAAATAAGAAAGCAAAAAGATTATTTGTAATTCCTATTTTTTTCGGTTATGCCACATTTATTGATATACACTGAGCTCCTCCCACGACTAACTGTGTGTGTGTAACTCTTTGTGCTTGTACTGACAAACACCTTCAGCTTAGTCAGTAGAGCTCCAACATTTCTACCAGATCAGCTAACACGTACCATAAATCTGAGCTGACATTTGATTTTTGCGATCAAAAAATCCGAAGGGAATCAATCGGCTTCAGCTTAGCCGGTAGGCCCCCTGGTCGCACCGGCCGCCGCCGTGATGATAGCGTCAATTCCCGTTGTTATTTTTCATAAACCATGCAACGCGAAAGTTTAAAAGTTATTATACAATACATACATTCAAAAACCACTTTTCTCTGCAGTTGGGTAAAAAGAAAAAAGCTTTTTGAATTTCATTTATTTTTTATACTACGTCAGGTGGCAGACAAGCATACGGTCCGCCTGATGTGAAGCGGTTACCGTAGCCATATTAACGCTCGCAACATAAAATATCGCTCGCGCGCCGCCACCCCCGATGCCAACGCAGCATCTCCTTCCTTTCTGGTGACCTCACTCACTCGCAGGAACACAACAACCCTCAAGGGAATTGTTATTTGGCTGCGGTATTCTGTGAGGTGTACATACATTCCCCAAACATGTAGCTTACAATTACGCTCCCTACCTTTCTTTTTGCCAGAGATTCGTTTGTCAGTCAGTAGGGTGCACCGTGTGCAGGTGAAGTTGGCTTTGGTTCAATGATGTTATTGAACCACTACACCCCAAACCTTTCTACTATTTCTACTACTATTTCTCTGATAGCATTCTAAATAATAACAATACGTTACAATATATAAATGCTGTAAATAAAGGTGCACAAACAAAGGGCAGGCCCTTTATCAGGGACCTCGGGAAGGTCCGATAGTTGCTAATGGGCCCGAGATAAAACCCGTAACAGCCATTACGGGGTTTGTAATCGGCGCCGGCGCTGTATCAGCGAAAATATTGGTAATTTTTATGCTCGATTACTCTGATGTCTTGTTAATTCATAACGTGGTTTCCACTTTCGTGGTTTCCAGATCCCTTTCTGGAACAATAAAAGCTAGTAGAGGTGGGTTAAAGTGTTATTTAACTTTAATGACTTGAAAATTAATGCTAAAAAATAACATGTTAAGGAAACTGCTACATAGGGAGCATAATATGTTATTTATTCCGGACGTTAAAAATAACTGGTAATTTCGTTAATTCCGTTGTATTAGCAATTAACTTTCCATTCAAAGAGTTAAATTTAACCGCTATGTTATTAACCCTATGTTAAAATATACAAATAGTGTGGTTGGATAAAATAACAATCAAGGAACTTTCTTTGATAGTTGATGGCAGTAAAAAAAATATAAAATTAACAGGACGTTAAAAAGAACAGTATTCGTTAGTATATTTTAACAGTGTTATCATCATCATCAGGTCCATTTTTAGTCTCCACTACAGGAGCACGACCCTCTCTCGTCCGTCCTAGACGGAAGGAGGATTTGGCCTACACTCCCCAAGCTGGCCAAACGGGTTGGGGAGGCCAGATCGATAATTGATAATGTATTTCCCTTAGTCGCCTTGTACGACATCCACGGGAGAAACGGAGTGATTCTATTCTAGTCTGCCGGAAACCACACAGTCATAGATAACTATTTACTACTACACGGTTATAGGTAACTAAATTATTATGCTAAATAAATTAAATGTAATTTAATCGTTATAACTTTCAACGGGGAAGACATTTTGAGTCGAATGTTTGTTTAATTTTTTAAAGTTTATGAAACAAAAAGGTTTCTTTAATTAATTTTATCGTCATAGATAATTTATTGAATACAGTTATTCCACAAAATAGATTAGGACTGGAATTTTGATGCTAATTAGACTTGCTTTAATTTTTCTTTTCGAAAATTCATGACAAGTCGTGAGCTGTTATTTTATATACTATTTATTTTATATCGTTTTTTGTCTTTTACATTTCAAATTTAATCTGTCTTCTATCATCCACTTGAAGACAAAATTCAAAACCTTTACATAATTTTGTACAAACAAATAATAAATAAATAAATATTCCTGGACAAATTACATACTGCCATCTAGTCCCAAACTAAGGAAATAATGTTCTATGGGTATTAGGTAACTGATAATAATATTACTTAAATACATTTTTTTATTTGTAAAAATAAAAAAATGTATTTAAGTAATACATATAATATATATAGAAAACACCCAGACCAAGACAAACAGACATTTGACATTTGCCATGCGCACACAATTGTTTGTCTTACACGGGGATCGAACCCGTGACCTCGGAGTCAAAGTGAACATTGCTAATCATTCGACCACCGAGCTCGTCATATACAAGAACTATAGCTATCGCCAAGCGACTATTAAACCACCTATAATCCCTGCTTACCCGTACTTGATGTGCTTCGAAACAACAAACAGACAGACAAACCACCCACATCATTTACGACTTCCACAGACCGAAGATATCCCGTTTTATTGCGTCCGCCGCCGTGTGTTTCCTCTCAACTCAAATATTGTACTGTGTAAATTACTATGTTTGTTTGACTGTCTGTCTGTATTCATTTCTGTATGCCTAGATGGAAGCCAGGCGTTTGGCTCAAATCTCAAGGGCTGTAATTTATAGATGTCGAAAGTTTGAGATACGATCGGGTGACATTAATCCGTCTTTGTTTATTACTAGCGACAGTTCGCGACTTCATCTGTCCAGTCACTAATCTAAAAATAAATAATTTATGTACACGAACATACCAACTTTTGTTATTTTTTATTCGCTGTTATTTTTTTTCTATACAACCGGGACCGACGACTTAACGTGCCATCCGAAGCACGGAGGAGCTCGAGATAATTATAAACCCATTCATGGACAGGCTACGGTCATCGTTGCTTAACTGGCGCGTTCGATTCGACTGAGACGCGCAACGACATCATCGAGCTTCTCATACGTAAAAACACAAAAGTTAAAAACCATAAAAACCGCAAACATTATTCCCACCCCAAGCCTAAAAGGGTTGGCAGCTGTACTGGCACGACCATCAATCGAATAAAACTCGTTAATGTCCTATCAATCAATTCGATTGAATAAAATACATATTCAATGCGTCGGGAATCGAATACCCCACGCCGCGGTGATATTATAGGAATAAATGTGCTATTTTTGACTTTAGGGGAGGTGGCGAATATTATTTTGTAGGCGCCTGAAGTGAAAAGCTTTTTTTATGTATGAGATGGGGGAAAAAAGGTCACATGATGGAAAGCATTCACCACCGCCCATGGCGATAAGCAACACCAAAGGATCGCCGATCCCGTTGCCAGCCTATCTTATCTTAGAGTGGGTCCAGTGCTGCAGCACCGGTGACACGTTGACGCTCATGGATCTTTTGTGCTCTCCCTAATCCTTTAGTCACTCTCCACTGACTGTCTGGAGACACGTTCCATGTACTTCAGTATGCCGCTTATTGGGAAGAGTCTGTAGTCCTCCAGGTCCGTGTATGCCTTTCCTAGGATTTCTATTCGTTTGCCGCCTAGGGCGTCACATTGACACATCAAGTGTTTCATGGACTCGTTAGACCCTTTGCATGTTCTGCACTCTGGTCTATTAACACGTCTCATTTTGTAAAGGTGTCCTTGACAGGCATAGTGGCGTCAGTGCACCAAGCATGAGATGCATCCGTTTTCTGTCATATTTATGTACAAGTCTGTACCAGTTCATTGTACCTTCGCCAATGGTTTCCTTGGGGTGTAGCATTCCACTCATCTCCCTCCATTCAGCCTGATGCCTAGACTTCGCTCTGCCATTTATAGCCCCAATTACTGTCCAATATGAGAGACCTACAAAGGGTTCAGGTCCCAAAAAGTTTTTGCTTGATCCCTACCAGCCAGCCTCCCTGCCAGCCTATACTCATTCCTTTTTTTCTGGTGACCTCACTCACTCGCAAGAACACAACAACCCTCAAGGGAATTGTTATTTGGTTTCGGTATTCTTTGAGGTGGAGTTACTTCCCCAGTCGGGTAGCTAACAATTACGCTGGCTACCTCGCTTTTCGTCAGTCAGCAGGGTGCACCGTGTGCAGGTGAAGGTGGCTTTGGTTCAAAGATGTTGATGAACCACTTACACCCCAAAATTTTATTACAAATTATCTAACTACATGCACAACTTGAAAACAAATACGAATTTTCTCATATTCGTTTATTATTTTCTTTCTTTTAATAAATATCAGCAATAACATTTCAAATAATTTCTCAGTGACATATGCGAAGAAAAAACTAATAACTTGCAGGCCATTGTAAAAACAACTTTAAAACTAGCTAAATAGAATATAAAATTCAATAACCATGCCATTTAAGCCAATTAATAAAATAGTACGTGTATCGTTTATACTCGATAAGTATGAAACTTTTTCGCGTAAAGCTACGATCAATAACAACTTAAAACCAATGTGAAAATAGACTTTAGCTTCATAGAAATACGGTTTAAATTTGTATGGGTGAAACTCGGTGCTTTCATTCCCTGTTACTAAGCGCCTGTACTCAGAACGGGCAGGGATCACCAACCTTTCACTAGGGCGACCCTGTTAGAACTTTCACCTTTATTTTTTACTTGGCGACCACTGTTTCTGGGCAAAATTAATATTTATGTAAATATTAGGTTTCATGGATGAAGATTTTTATGTCCTTTGTAAATGTCAAAGGACCTTATAAATTTACGACCCTTTGGTGTTGCTGATCTTTATGGGCGGTGGTGATTTCTTTATATCAAGTGACCCGCATGTGAAGCTGTATATAGAAAAACCGGCCAAGTGCGAGTCGGACTCGCGCGCGAAGGGTTCCGTACAATTATCACGCAAAAAAAACCGGACAAGTGCGAGTCGGACTCGCCCACCGAGGGTTCCGTACGTAGGATCATTATTAAATATGATATTTATTATAATATAATAAATAAAAAATAATGCGTCGAAAAAAATAAATAAAATATATTTTGTAATGTTTGTTTGTATTAAGCCCGTTCATATGATACCACATTTGAACTAGTAGCTTCAATTTGAAATTTCGACACCCTATAAAAAATATAGACACAATATTTTTTAAGATCTTTTTACAAATGTATAGTTTTGAGATTTATTCCTGTACTTGTAGTATAAAACGATGTTACTTGCCAAATTTCATAGTTCTAGGTCAACGGGAAGTACCCTATAGGTTTTGATTCCCGTGAGAATGTGTCGAAATATGCGTTTTATTTACGTAAACTTACATGTTTGATTTTTTTACAACTTCATGGGACCGTAGACCTGAGTATACAGTTCAAATTTCAGCTTGATACCTCCACGCATTCTCGAGATAATGGGTCTTGACAGACAGACAGACAGACGGACGGACAACAAAGTGATCTTATAAGGGTTCCGTTTTTCCTTTTGAGGTACGGAACCCTAAAAACGGCAAAAATCATGTTCTGTGTATGGGAGACCCCCTTAAATATTTGTTTTATTTTAATTTAATTATTCATTTTTAAAGTGAATATATGTATAACTAAATATTCTGTGAACAATTCAAGCGTCTACCTGTTGCCGTTATCAATATCGAGCAAAAACGAGCAAATAATTCACGTTTGTTGTATGGGAGACCCCTAAATATTTATTTTATTTTGTTTTTTAGTATTTGTTGGTCTAACGGCAACAGAAGTACATCATCTGTGAAAATTTCAACTGTCTAACTACCACGGTTCATCAGCCTGGTGACAGACGGACGGACGGACGGACAGCGGAGCCTTAATAATAGGGTCCGTTTTACCCTTTGGATAAGGAACCCTAAAATGTAAGAGTAGGTCCTACTATGTCAAGATTGACACTGGGACTTTTCTACAATTCTTTTGCAGAATATGACTGAAACAAACTAGTGCACTTTGTCAAGCAAGATGTGTACTTATTAGGTGCTTATTCTATGCCAGTGTGACGGAGCCCGAGTTCCATCATCTCTAATTAGAGCGTCGCACGAGCGATGCGTCGTCAATCAAACAAACCACTTATTAACCGAACATCCAGTCAACTGTTATTTTCACACAAAAAAACAAAACGCAAAAAGGTTGGCAACTCGAGAACGACGCCATAAATGCACTCTCTAGCGCAACGGGGCTATTACCTACTCCAACATCAACATAACGTTTCAGCCTTCTACGTTAATTGCTGAAATTGAATTGTATGCCGTACGGAATAAGAGCGACGGATGTGTAGTTTTCTTTGTGAAGGTCGATGTCGCTTACGGTGTTATTCCGCGGAGGCGAGAGTTAACCGCGCCTGCGCGAGTGTGTGTGTATGTCCCTATCGGTGTGCAGTTATCTTTGGTGGTGTGCGAGGTACATCGGCGCGGTCACGTAGGCTCGCCTAGCGAGGGTTCGCTGAGGAGCTGTTGCGACATTTACATTGATTACGTTCGGTTCTTTGTTCTGATAATCCATTGTGACTTTGAAATTGAACTAATTGCTTTATTATTAACAGTGTAGTTTATCAGGCATTGTATCTGTCAAATAGTTAAAAGGTATTCTGCTAAAAAAACTATAAAAGTTACTCTAACTTTTAATATATATTTTTTTTATAAAACTTGAATATTTGTAAGATTAAACTTAATGATTATTAATATTCAACTGCTGGAAGAAAATATTTAAAATTTAAATAAAATAAAGTTGATACAATATTATGTCCAATCTGCTCCTGTGCAAGTGCACATAGCAACAGCGTAGTCAGCTGGGCCGAGTGGAGCCGAGCGCCGACGGAAACGGACGATCGAGTACGATTGATTGGATGATAGGATTCAAAATTCGAATCTCGAATTTTCTATTCATATACGTGGCGTAGGTAACTTATTAATACAGTGATAGGTATATTGATTACTGTTGTTAGGTAATAGGTACCTACTTTGGCACGGTAGAGTTCTTACTACAGTGGTTACTTATAACTGTTCTAACACTTCTTTTATGTCTTTGTCTTTGTAGGTAGGTTTTCAAGCCCAATGAACCGGTTTTAAGTTTTTTTTTTACATAATGGTATTTTGTAAGAGTCAGCTAAGCCTATCTTTTTACACAAAAGCGTAATGTTTTCAGGGGGGAATACTAAGTATATATAGTCGTTGCTAAGTATATAATACTAAGTAAATAATTGCCTGTGATCTTTATTATTTCACTTTAACTTGGACTAGTGTCTATGGGTTCCGTAACTGTTTATCATTGTTTGACGAACCGGGGGGTCAAATGGCTAACCATGTCCTCTTTGATTCCGGGGTTGCGGGTTCGATCCTCGCACAAGACAAATATTTATGTTACATGAACATCTCTGTTTGTCTTGGTCTGGGTGTTTTCTATGTATTATATGTATGTACATAAAAAAGAAAATGTTTTTAAGTATTATATCAGATATGTATGTAGTAACCATAGTACAAGCTTTGATTAGTTTGGGACTAGATGGCAGTGTGTAAATCGTCGAAGAATATTTATTATTTATTTAATAATTTATCATAAAATATTTAAACAGTGTTTTTTATACATAAAAATGTAAAGGAAAATTACGTAAAGATTTTTACATTCCCCTCGACGTTTGCCTAACAAAGTTTGTATGATATTTGTAAAGTTCCTTCAAAAGCCACACGAGTCTTGTGAGAGTGGCCACGTCCACTAAGTACATATCTCTCACTCGCGGATTGCACTTGAAAGTTTGCGGTTCTCGAGAAGAGGCAATAAGTCATTAAGATCTGAGAACCCTTCAAAATTCCGCTTTTGAGGACTCTGCCATTACGTTACTTCACTTGGCTACCCGTGGTGGGATGAAAAAGTTGGTATTCAAAATCTTTGTGTTTTATTTACTTTCCTTTGAAAAACAATGGAATCACATTAAAATAATAATTAATAAGTTTGGTGTTATCAAATCGGGGTGGTGAATTTTTCCATTTAATAAAATACTTATAATGGAATAAAATACAATAATTTTGATTTAGAATTTACTTACGTACGATGTCGTAAAGAATCTAAAAAAAATATTACAGACTCCACATATACCTAGTACAGTCATTTGGTTCGAAAAATAGTGGTTACCTGGAAAGTTTTCCGGGAGTTTTGAAAGTTGGTAATTTTATAGATTTTGATGTGCTCTTTCCGAATTCCAACTTTGCCATCTCGTATTTTTGCCGCTCGCGCCGCCATATTGCCATGGGCGCTCTACGCTTCGACGCCCCATACGTGGCCTGCACTCCAGGATTTCCTCACACATCTTCCATCGCTGACTCAGCAGATATGGCCAGTCCACAGCCTCTGACAGCAATGTCAACAACTTTGGTTCTCCGTCGAATTTCTTCGTTCCGGATTCGATCCCTTAGAGAAATTATTATGTATTTTATATTCATACCACATAACTTGGAGAGTAAGCTGGTGAATGCGTGACGAGAGAGTTACAAAAAGTGTGATCGGGCGAGGCGAACGGATTTTTTTTTTTATACTACGTCGTGTGGCAGACAAGCATACGGCCCACCTGATGTGAAGCAGTTAACGTTGCCATATTAACGCTTGCAACATAAAATATTGCTCGCGCGCCGCCACCCCCGCTCCCAAGCATCTCCTTCCTTTCTTTCTGGTGACCTCACTCACTCGCAGGAACACAACAACCCTCAACGGAATTGTTATTAGGCTGCGGTATTCTGTGACGTGGAGGTACATTCCCCAGTCGGGTAGTTTACAATTACGCTCCCTACCTCTCTTTTCGCCAGAGCTTCGTTTGTCAGTCAGCAGGGTGCACCACGTGCAGGTGAAGTTGGCTTTGGTTCGAAGATCTTGATGAACCACTTACACCCCAAGAACCAATTTGACAGAGAGATACATAAGTTAGTAGAGCTAAAGAAGTTTTAATTCAGTCGTGTGGTCTAAACACCGAACACAAAAAACAGTAGTAGTAGTAGTTTTTTATGTTCTGTGGGTATATAGCACACTCGTTGTTTTTACATTGCACGATACCTATTTACCAAGCGTATATCTGGTAAACATATAAACAAACAAATAATAAATAAATGAAATAACAACCTCCGTGTCTGAACGAAGGTATTTTGTTCCGAGAGGTATAAAAAGTTATTTTTAAGATGGTATAAAAAGGAACACAAAATCGGGTCTAAAAGTCGCGCAATCTCGCGGGCTTCGGTTATGGCGACTATAAAAAGAACGACTTTATTTTTATGCCGTCGTCGTGGTAATGTTTAATCTAAGGACAGCCTTAGAGACATCGAAAAAAAAAAATACGTGTGGCACTCGGCGACTGCCGCGGTAAAGCTATTGCATAGCATTTATTAGTTCAAATTGGTCACACATTTACAACTGCGCCATTGACTCGATAAAACTCACTGGCGAAATACGAGGATGTATTGTATATGGAAATGTTCTTAAGCCAGGTCGAGTCCAAAGGTCATATTAGGGGGGAGGGGGGGTTTATTTTCATTACGGAATTTCTTGATTCGGTCGCCGCGCTCGAAGCCCGCGCTAAAAGCTATGCAATAGCTTAAAAACACCATCGTATAAGTAATAGTAGGTATGTACTATGTATGTACGGCCATTCCCTGACGCTCTCTCGTGTCGACCTGACCTCAACCTGCCAAGCCGGGGGCCCTACCGCCGAAGCGGTAGCCGATCACCATCGGATTTTTTGAATGAGAAAATGAAACTACTGCCTGGGTTGTTGCTAATTATGTTTAACACAGCTGGTAGAAACCCTAGAGCTCTACAGACTAAGCTGAAGATGTTTGTCAATATCTTCAACCTAAGACCAATTTTTGGAATGAAAAAATCCGAACTACGGAGAAGCTCGAGATAAATAAACCCATCCATAGACAAGCTACGGTCGACGTTGCTTAACTTGCGTATTCGATTAGACTGACACGCGACACTGACTGAGACTGGCAACGATACTATCTCCTTACATGGTAATGGGGTGTAAGTGGTTCATCAATATCTTTGAACCAAAGCCAACTTCACCTGCACGTGGTGCACCCTGCTGACTGACAAACGAAGCTCTGGCAAAAAGAGAGGTAGGGAGCGTAATTGTAAGCTACCCGACTGGGGAATGTACCTCCACCTCACAGAATACCGCAGCCAAATAACAATTCCTTTGAGGGTTGTTGTGTTCCTGCGATTGAGTGAGGTCACCAGAAAGAAAGAAAGGAGATGCTGCGTTGGCAGCGGGGGTGGCGGCGCGCGAGCAATATTTTATGTTGCAAGCGTTAATATGGCTACGGTAACCGCTTCACATCAGGCGGGCCGTATGCTTGTCTGCCACCCGATGTAGTATATATAAAAAAAAAAAAGATAAGACGATGGAAACTATCATTTTGAAAACATATATATATATTTTCTTCGTCTACGGTATGTAACTATATAGTAACTAGTACTACGAGTACTGCTACTATTTACCTAGATAAGTTCGACTATATAACGAGGTCTATTTCGTAATCGGCATCAAGCTTCGGTGGTCCCCTTTGACCAATCTGGAACAGTATGTTTGTATATTTTGGCGCCGCACGCCCACACGCATTCACGCTCTACACAAACGACATGGATGGGTTTTATTATCTCGAGCCACTCCGTGCTTCGGAACGCATGTTAAGCCCTCGGTCCCGACTGTTGTCATTAGATGACAGTCGTTAAGCAAGTTAGTGGCATGAAAAATTTTATGTAACCATTGTATATGCAGTAAAAAATATAAAATAGACAAATTCGTGAGCGGCGGCTTGTAATGTCGAATCATCGACACATTTATTTATTTATTTATTTATTCAATTCTCATAAAATAAGAAGGTAAAAACGGGCGTTAATATTTCCACATAGCATTGTAGCACTTGATTTTGTTTTATTTATTGTGTTTAACTTACAAAAACTTAAGTAAATGGAACTTAAATGTCAATTGATTATGATAAATACCAAGTTTTATTAATCGCTAATGGATTTTGTATTTTATTGGCTGCATGTGTTTATTCTTTGGTATTAAGTTTGGTATTAAGTCTTTGGTATTAAGTTGTTAATATGGGTGTATGCCTGAAAATAAAGACATATTATTATATGTATCTCTTTTTAATCACAGGTCAAGCCCGGTCATTTGATAGGCGTGCTCGGGGATATGGATCCAACGCGTAGAGGCCCCTTTGAGAAGTTTGATGTAATGTTGTACGCCCGCCGTGACCCGCTCCAGGATATGTCAATGGAACGATATACCCATGAGCAGGTCTGTATGTATCATTATATGTATTATTATTATTATTAAATCATAAATAGCTGTGAGGTAAAAGATTTAATGTTTACTAAAAATGAACCTGGTTGTGCAGAATAGATCCAACTAACATTTTGTTACTTCTAAGATAAAGCTATTTAAAGTTTTATTTTATTTTCTACGGAAAACAATCAGTACACAAAAACTAAATACAGTATTAACGATTAAATACTATATACTATTAACATGGTTTCGCATATAAAAATCTACATGCTTATTTATACGCAGAACTAAACAAGAATAGAACCATGTGGAACCAATATCTCGCCAAAATATTTTCTAAAGAAAAAAATTTTGTGTTAAATAAATCTATATCTAATGTGTCGACCAGCTTGTTTTAAGTATTAGGTGCACGAATAAAGTATGAATTTATACGATAGTTTATGCTACTATATTCCACTGCAAGACTAATTGGCCTTATAAGGTGGTAAGTTGTTGGAATATGAATATTTATTTTTGAAAGACATATATCTATTCTATACTAAATTGCATCATAAAACAGTTCTCCCTGTTGCATAGATAGCTAGGTATATTATGAAGACGCCATCAAGCTCATGCAATATGCCCCGGAATTGAACCCTGTTATGCAGAATAGATCCAACCAACAAACTACGCCAATTGAGAGATGTACATAGCGATGAACTTCCAATCGGGTTTTATATATTTTTCGCTTAACGTACGCTCATTCGTGAGCGGCGTTTGCGTCGCCCGTTCCCTACGAGGCGATCGCTTAGATGAAGCTTTTTAGGCCCCGCGAGGCTAAAAGCAGTCCGTGTAGTCGGCAAGAGTCCGACATAATCAACGTAGCCTTATGCTATGTTGGTATCCCTGAGGATTCACCACCTCCTTCCCGTAGTTACCTCCGGAAGGTTGTCCATCGCGCGCGTAGGGCGTAAAATAAATTAAAAAAGAAACCCAAAACTTATACTGCGTGATATTTTTATTCCTATTAAACTTTAAATAGCTTTAACTTAAAAGTAACAAAATGTCGGTTGGAGCTGTTCTGCATAACAGTGTCCAATTTATTATTACTTTTTATAAGATCAGCTGTTTAACAATACTTACTGTACGGCAAGGAACTTATAGAAAAAAAAAACCCGCCATACAACAAGTCTTAGTCTCTTACGCGAGAACGTGTATGGACTCGTACACATACCTGTTGTAGGGTACAGGTAGTAAGGGGCCGGGGCAGTCTTTGTTCGACGTCTCAGGGTTTTTTTTGGGGTTGTAATATAAGAAATTACATTTGGTTGGATATTATTATAGAATAGCTGTATTTTGGTTAGAAAGAAAGAAAAAAAGGAAGGAGTCTAGGCTGGCAACGGATCGGCGAACCCTTGGTGTTGCTGATCTCCATGGGCGATGGTGGCATGGACGGTTGCTGTCCTTTATATAAAAAATAATAATTTACAAAATTTTTTGACAAACAGCGCCATCTAGCCCCAAATTAAGCAAAGCTTGTGTTATGGCTACTAGACAACTGATAAACATACGTAAATACATTTTTTTTTTGTAAATACATACTTATTATACATAGAAAACACCCAGCCTAAGACAAGCAGACATGTTCATGCACACAAATGTTTGTCCTATGTGGGAATCGAACCCACGAGCGTTGGTGGAAGCCGCGTCATTGACCGCTATGCCACCGAGCTCGTCAAATCGATGACCCACATTCTCGGTTACTCCCCCCTCTCATATTTTTTTTTTTATACCACTAAAGTGGCAAACAAGCATACGGCCCGCCTGATGGAAAGCAGCTACCGTAGCCTATGAACGCCTGTAACACCAGGGGCATCACACGCGCGTTGCCGACCCTGTAAAAACCTCTTCACGCCCTTTTTGAAGAACCCCATACTGTAGTCTCCTGAGAAAACCTCGACAGGCAGTTCATTCCACAGCTTAACCGTACGCGGGAGAAAACTTCTCTGGAACCGTACGGTACGCGACCACTTAGGCTCCAATGTGTGAGGATGAATTCCCTGTCGATGGCGAGCGGTGCGACTGTAAAAGGAGGCCGTGGGCATCATGACAAACAACTCCTCTGAACACACCCCATTGTACAAACGGTAGAACACACAAAGGGACGCAAAATCCCTCCTCAGACTTAAAGGCTCTAAACCGTCTGTCAGTTTGGGATCGTCAACAATCCTCACAGCACGCCCCTGAATCGAGTCACAAGGTGCAAGCTGGTATCTAGGCGCTCCCGCCCACAGATGGCAACAGTACTGCATATGCGGCCGTACTTGAGCTTTATAAAGCAGAAGCCTTTGCCGCGGATTGAAGTACTGCTTGGCCCTGTTGAGCACACCTAGTTTCTTCGACGCCAGCTTGACCTTCCCCTCCAGGTGACAACGAAACTGGACGTCGCTGGAGATTTCAACTCCTAGAATCCCAATACTTTTGGCGACAGTAAGGGGTGTATTCTGGAAGTGAGGAGCCACAGCAAAAGGGGTTTTCTTAGCGGTGAACGCGCAGACTTGTGTCTTAGAGGGGTTGAATCGCACTAAGTTCTGTTGCCCCCAATCGGACACTTTACTTAGTGTGCTCTCGATTTCCGACACAAGTCGTTCGCGGCTTTCCTCCACCAGAGAGCGGGGAATATTAGCGCGGCCCGTATAAAATGTGTCCCCGGTGCTGTCATCCGCATAGCAATGAATGCTGTCAATAGAAAACATATCATTGATATGCAGCAAAAACAGCGTCGGGGACAATACAGAGCCTTGCGGGACGCCAGCATTAATGTCCATGCTATCGGAGCAACTGCCATCAACAACGGCTCTAATGCTTCTGCTGGACAAGAAGCTAGCGACCCATTCGCATAAACCCTCTGGTAGACCGTATGCAGGCAACTTCGAAAGAAGACTACGGTGCCAGACCCGATCGAACGCTTTCGCCATATCCAGACTGACAGCCAATGCCTCACCTTGACTCTCCACGGCTGAAGCCCAGCGATGTGTAAGATACACTAGAAGATCACCAGTCGAGCGACCATGACGGAAGCCGTATTGATGGTCGCTGATTAAATCGTGCTCTTCTAGGTATTTCAGGAGCCGGATGTTAATGACGCGCTCCATTACCTTGGAGAGAAGGGAGGTAACAGCGATAGGCCTGTAATCATATAAAAGAAAAGATTATTTAGTAGAATTTTTAAATAATATGCACTACAAAGTTAGTAATCCTAATGTAATTTTTATAACACAAAAGTAACAAGCATGAATTTTATACCGTCTGTTGGGTTACACAATACATATGATCATTTTTTTAGGAGCTCGATGGTGTCGTTGCGCGTGTCATTCTAATCGAATACACATGTTAAGCAACGTTGACCGTAGCCTGCGCATGGATGGGTTTATTTATCTCGAGCCGTTGGTCCCGACTTTTGTCGAAAGATGACAGACGTTAAGCCTCAGTCAGTCAGTGGCCAAAGTCAAAACACTGGCCTCCGTCAACCCGCAGTTGAGCAGCGTGGTGGAGTACGCTCTAAACCCCTTCGATCGAGGGGGGCCCGTATCCGATCAGTGGGATGAATAACAGTTGACGACGACGTTGATGTAATATACTACGATATTACATGACACATAAAAATACAGAAACAAAATTTGTATAGGTACGAGTAAGTATGTAATTAGCAAGGCTGTAAAATTTTCGAAATGGTTGTTTGAATAATACCTTTAAATTAAAATGATTAAAAACGCATAATCCATCAGTGAAAGTCCATATAACTTAACTTTACTAACAGCCATAATTGCGTATAATGCCCATTATAGTAAATTATTTGTCGCCAACGAAAAAATAACAAAAAAACGACAACAAAAACATCATTAACATGATAAGTTAAACCGGTTAGTGTAACTAAATTACAACAAACAGTAACTCAACTGAAAATATAACTCTGATTTGACATAACAACACTTCGTTACAAATAAAACACAAACAAATATAATATATACAATATAATTTAACCTGCCCGACTGGGGAAGTACCTCCACCTCACAGAATACCGCAGTCAAATAACAATTCCCTTGAGGGTTGTTGTGTTCCTGTGAGTGAGTGAGGTCACCAGAAAGAAGGAATAGAGGCTGGCAACGGATCGGCGACTAGATAACTGATGAATATACTTAAATACATTTTTTTTTAATATACATAATAATACGTAGATAACAGTCAGATCACGAAAAACAGTCATGTTCACGTATATAAATGTTGGTCTTGTGTGGGGATCGAATCCGTAATCCTGGAGTTAAAATGGCCATTTTTACTCATACTACCACCGAGCTCGCGACGCATTCATCGAGAACATCATCTACTATCTACGGCGCGTTTGTTTCAAGTTAAGCTACTCCTGAATAATATACTGTCCCATACGCCCACTCAATTTATACCCAAATAAAGTATCCGAACGAAAGACGCATCACGAAATAAAAAGCCGAAGCTGGCTCTTTATCTGTTAGACTGGGCCCCATAAAGTTTTATGGTAGGTATGCTCAACCCACGCGGGCCGTGATGGCGGGCACAGCGCATGATCGTAAATAAAATAAATCTACTAATTCTATGCAGTGAAGGGTTAGGTACCTGTTTGGGATTGTCTAGGAGACGTGATGCAGTTGCGAGCTGCGATATACATTGAAGAAGTGAAATTTTTATGTCACTTGTTATTTTTGGCACGGTGAGCACTGGATGGTTATAATATGACAATTATGCGAAGTGACATAGTACCACATAATGGCCATATATGACCCATCGTATCTCTTTATGTAAAGATCTTATCTAAAGAGTTAAGGTGGGACATATATGGCTATTGTTACTGTAACCTATATACGCCTACGACCTGTACCATCTCCTCTGCATTGGGGAACCTCACTCGCAGGAATACAATAGTCATTACAGATATTGCTATTTGGCTACGATCTTTCTGTGAAATGGAGAAAGTATCCCCAGACGAGCTAGACACGTCCTGCATTTGCTAGTGAGCAAGATGCACGAGCACGTAACATTGATTTTGGCTCTGAAGATGGTGATAATTTTAAGTTCTTTTTACCTGGATAGAATGCCCGACTATACAACCTTGAAGAAATATAACTTGATGCGACCTAATGAAGAAAAATTAGGTTGTTTTGGCAATTTGCCTTTAAAATTTAACCGGACATGTAGATACAAATGTATTGAAACTAGTTTAACTGACCTATACAAAAAATATTAAAAAAAACACTGTTATAACTATGAACCAGTTTTGTTAATTTTTAGTCGACAATTGAATTAATTTTGCATTCATTCGTATTATAATAAATATAACCATTTATATTTTGAATTAGAAATAAATTATAGTTTGTATAATATATTATTCTCGACGATATTATGCAAAATATATATTTATGTACCTATATTACATATATAAATATGTATTTAAGTAACAAATTCATACCATATCGGGCGGTTAGTAAGCATACCATTACTAAATATTTGAATATGTATGTACACTTATCCTATATCTTTTGTTTGTGTTAAACATGTAAGTTAACCAGCCGTTGAGTAGCTTGGTGGAGTATGCTCTAAAGCCCTACGATTGAGGGGAGACCCGTATCACAATAGTGAGATGATTACGGGTTGATGCCAATATAAACATTTTTATTTTTTAGACAAAGAACGTTAAACATTTTGTTATTTGAATGTAACAAAGGCTTTAAGTTTTGCGGAACGATTGCTGAATTACAACTACATATCTTAAATGTCTTCCGCAATAAATAAACTGCTTACGATGTGCCTAATTTAGTGGATATAATATGTTTTCTATGACGTAAAACCATTTAAGTTTAAATTGATAAAAAAAATGTATGAATTTGTAGCATTTAATCGATTTAAATATATTATATTCTCATCTAAGCATTTACAATAATGCGAACCTTCAATTTATATAATAATATGTATACATATTACATATGAGTATTATACGTAGTATGTTATATATGAGTATTATGAGTATTGCGAGTATGTATGGGTAATATCCATATTGTTTGCTAATTTTGTTTTTTTTTTTTGACGTGACAACGTCTTATAAATTGGTTAGCCGGGTGACACTTCAAGAAACGCGCTCACGTTATGCGCTCACAATGAGAGCGAGTGAGAGGCACGCGTCCCTTCTAAGAGCGAGAGAGACAGACATAAAAAGTGAAAGGCATGCGTCCCTTCCACTCGAAAACATTTTACCACTCAAAGTCGTTGTCACGTAAAACTTTCGCCCGTATACCGACTTTACAGGCAACCAATTTTTTTTTTCCGGAATGATGTTTGGTTTTGATTATAATACGTTATTTTTATTTTAATTTAGAAGAAGAACTAAGTTCATTGAAGTCGTTTAATCTACTGCTTTCCCCATCCTTCGACTTCAATGAAATAGGTTGATTTTTTTTAATGTCTAAATCAATTAAAAATACGATTGGTGATATATGTACCTACTTAAATTTAACTTGAAGGCAATGGTGAAACTTTTTGAATACCAGTACAGATATGTTTATAATAAAAAAAATATATACTTACTATGTAAAACAAAAAAGGGGCGTGGCTGTGTCATGGACACGGCCGTGTGTTGTACGTGAATACGTTATATGCACTAAAATTATCTCAAAATGGCAACGCTTTCCCTCCCCCGCACGCGATGTCCATAGTCCCTTACTTAGCGTAATAATTTACTTGATTTCATCATCCATCCATCATCGTGTGATTGAATTTTGGATTGAGATGATAGCTATATGTAGCTGTAACACTTTGGTGTATCCTCCGATTTTGATATCATTCGGTTTTTTTAATTGCCTCCCTATGGAAGCAATTTCAAAGAGGTATTCACGTAAATATGTTTGAGGGATTTACATTTCCAAAAATAAGATACACGCTCCTGTACTATAAACTGACAATTCGCCCTAAGATTACATCACTCACCAAACAAATACCTATCTTTTAAAAGCGACTTTATGACCTTCAAAATAAGATGCACCCGAAAATGCATCTCACATTTGCATAGGGTGTTCAACCTATGATTACGTCATTACTCAGCCCCTGTTTTTAGACAGGGATGGGTGAATATCTGACTCGTTCTGATGATGGAAATTTACCAGAATATCAGGTTTGTTTGGATATTTTTTTATTTTGGGTGCATAATTATGTCTATAAGGTTTATTTTTTAATGTGACGTCAAATCGTGAGTCGCTATATGGTTCATGGTTACAGAAAGCTGACATTTTGTTATGTTTATAGTGTAGTAGATTTGTTTTATCAGATCTGTGATCGTGGGTTTGAATTCCTTAACGTGTCTCCATATATTGACAATGTTTTGTATATGTCACTGAGTGGAAACCATCCATTTTCGTGAATATGTCTTTAAATTGCTTCAATAAGGAGGCAATTCAAAAAAGTGAATGATAACAAAATCGGGATACAGTTTGGTGTTACAGCTACGAATCTATCATCTCTATCCAACATTCAATCACACCACTGGATAGATGAAGGCTCAAAGAATTTATTACGCTAAGTAAGGACTATGGAACATAGCGTGCGGGAGAGGGGGAAGCGTTGCACTTTTTGAGATAATTTTAGTGCATATTACAACACTTTACAACACAGAATGGAATCCTAAACTACTGGACCCATTTTAATAAAATTTTGCACAGTGTGTGCAGTTTGATCCAACTTGAGAGATATGCTCATCGGAAAAATTAACGTAAAAATATTTAAAGGTGATACGAAGTTCGTCGGGCTAGCTAGTTAATTTATATTTCTTAGTGTAAACCAAGCTTCAGCGGCAGAACGAATGCAAATGACTAGGAAGCCTCCTCGTTCACGCCTGAGCACTTCCTTTGCTCGCCGCGACCCTCGGGCCTGTCCTTTCTCCTTTGATTTTCCAAAAGGCCACCTATCCGACAAACTTGGCGAATTTTCGCTTGAGCACACTTCACTATTTGCCATATCGTTTGAAATTCATTCCTGTTGTGAAAGCGTTAGGGTTGCATTTCGATCGTTGGTATCAAGCGTGGTAGACTATGAAATATTCGCTAACAGCTCCCGATTACGGTTTCCGTTCAAACTAGGCTGTAGTTTGATACACATATAACTAAACGAATGGACATTATACCTAATTACATTTTTTTTACATAATAATAAATAATTAAATAAATATTTCTGGACAATTTACATTAATTTGTCTTTCGTGGTGATTGGTCAAACATGCCGTTGGGGTATTAGTGGCTCACCACGATCTTTAGGAGCAAAGCCTACCGCACCTGCACGTGGTGCACCATGCCGACTAGCGAGGCTCTGGCGAAAGATAGGTAGGGTACAGCGTATTTGTAAGCAGCCCGACGAAGTGCCTGTACTTGTACCTCACAGAACACCGTAGCCAAATAAAGATTCACTTTAGCGTTGTTGTGTTCCTGCGAGTAAGCGAGTTCAACAGAAAGGAGGGAGTTGCTGCATTGGCAGCGGGGGTAGC
Source organism: Hypsopygia costalis (assembly GCA_937001555.2). Lineage (NCBI taxonomy): Eukaryota > Metazoa > Arthropoda > Insecta > Lepidoptera > Pyralidae > Hypsopygia > Hypsopygia costalis. Next base: position 708,642 of record OW443341.2, read on the forward strand.
GGTGTTTCATTTTGCGAGCTTTAATATGGCTACAGTAACGGTTTTACAAGTGTAATACTGTTGAGCATAGACTACCTACTTTATAGACTTCAAAAACGATTACTTCCTCGCCATTTGCTAGCTTTGATACTAGATGGCGTTGTCGGGTTCAGCTAGAAATATAATAAAATATTCAAGTAATCAGATAAATAGCACTTATAGATTACACATAAGTCCTAGACGTTGCCTATGATATGAAATCACGCATCGCTGGACTGCTTTCCATAATCATTATAAAAACATGATATTTATGCTAACATTTTATCATAGTCTAGTTTCTTATTCTTATCTATTTATGTTTATAGATATAAATATACCTATCCATGCCAGACTAGTAAATAGGCGTGAAGAACAAACATACAAGAGATTTTTTACAGAGTGACGCGTCCATTGAGTGCGACAACTGCTTTTCATCAGGCAGATGTATACTTGTTTGCCACCTTAGTCTATAAAGTAAAACAAACTATTAATGTGGAGTATAAATTAACATTTTTACAGAAAAATGTAACTCTACAACAGAGTTTCTCAATCTTTTTGAACATGGGGGCCCCTTTACAAGTAAACAATCTCTGGCGGGGGCCCCCTCCATCACCTCTCCATATATGAAGAAATTCCAACAATTTACCTGACTATGAAAGCTTTAAAATTGTTCGCGCAATTAGCTACCGATTTTGTTCTTAGGTGAACTAATTAGGTCTTTAATGATGAACATAAAAATTAAAAAGAAAAAGAGTTGCTTAAAGATTTGAGTTGTAGAGTAAATTGTTGGACAATAATCTCTGCTTATGTTTTTTTATTGTAGTGAACAATAATCTTGCTGTGTGGTTTCCGGCAGACTAGAATAGAATCACTCCGTCTCTCCCCGTGGATGTCGTACAAGGCGACTAAGGGAAATACATTATAAAACATCGATCAGGCCTCCCTAACCAGTCTGGCCAGCGTGGGGAGTGTAGGCCAAATCCTCCTTCTGTCTGGGACGGACGAGAGAGGGTCGTGCTCCTGTAGTGGAGACTAAAATGACCTGATGATGATGATGATGAAAAACAATAATCCCTGCTTACGTTTTGTTATTGTAGCTTAAGACCCAAAATATTTGCGTTTTTCCCCTGCGGTCCTAAGAATGTAACTAGGCAACCTCCCGCGTCCTATAGTTTGAAAATCACTGCTCTACAATATAGTGTTACTTATTAGTTGATCAAAATACGCAATTTTAAAAATGATGAGTGTTTATTTATACATGGGTCAATGCAGGTGAGGTTGGCTTTGCTCTTAAAATGATATAACTATGCTGGTTTATCAGTATACGTTTTAAGATATATATAGAAATTCCACTTAAACGCGGTAAATGTCGTATGTGTATGTTTGTTACGTCACTTAATTATAAATGTTTAGTGATATGAGAAATTCCTAAACTACCTAGTAGGTAATGGGTTAATAGCTGTGTTGGTGTTGCAAAGGTCCATACGTTGCGATGACTGCTTATCATGTCGCTTGTTTGCCACCCTAGTGTGTGTTATCACTGTTATCAGTAATAAGTTGCATATCTTCGTCTATACATAATAATGATTTTTATAATATTACTGTACTTCTAATTTTCTTCCAATGCTGCCCACTCCATGCACAAATTCGTTATCGGTTGCCTTGAAATTATTGTTCTCAGTAACAAGGCGTGACTTTTTACACACAAGACAAATAACTTTTTACACGCTTTGTATCATCATCAGGTCCATTTTAGTCTCCACTACAGGAGCACGACCCTCTCTCGTTCGTCCTAGACGGAAGAAGGATTTGGCCTACACTCCCCACGCTGGCCAGACGAGTTGGGGAGGCCTGATCGATATTTGATAATGTATTTCCCTTAGTCGCCTTTTACGACATCCACGGGACGAAACGGAGTGATTCTATTCTAGTCTGCCGGAAACCACACGGCCAATGAACACACACGCTTTGTATATAATATGTAATTATATACAAAGAGTGTAAAAAGTTATTGATACACTGTACTTTAAATTTGTATTAAGCAAATAAAGCCTATAATATGCTATCTATATAGTGGTATAAAAAATATATTTCAAACTGGGGACAAGTCGATAAAAATATAGAATATCATCAAAATATGTGATAATAAAATGTATAGTTAAAATAACAACCAATTTTCGAGCTGGGAGTTATTAATAAAAGAGCGTCGTGAAGTGCCGGCCTCCAGCTGATCCATACAATTACAAAATCGATTTCTAGACAAAGACCATGAAAAAACACGGCTATCTCCTCAGACACGTGTTTACTGGGATACATGTATAAACACTTAACCCATTTTTTGTCAAGACACACGCAAAAACAAATATAAATCACTTTTTTCGACGCCCCTGCCTCGAGACCTCTAAACGCTAACCTGTTACTATGTACTGTGCATGCACTTGAAAATTACATCAAAGAAAAAGCAACTTTATTGCTACCTACAAAAGTCACATTTACAAAATAGACTGTACAGCATTTGACATTGAATTGGATGCATTCAAACTTGCAACAAGCGACTATGAACCTAAACGCTAACTTGTTAAGTTCTAATACCAATTGGTGACAACCCTAGTAAAGTATGTACAAACGATTCTAAAGTTTATTATTAGGGCTGTAAAGTTGGCTTTAACTTGTGTTAAAATAGTCGATAGTGGAAGGATTGTATTCAAACTAGGGCTGTTGAGAGAGCGAGGGGCCTGTTGCTATGCGCCGATGGTGCGTTCCACTTTGCGCTTGCAATTTCGTGCTCTTGTGATTGTAACAAAATAGTTAATTACTTCAACTTTACGTTTGATAATAAAAAAACTGGCCAAGTGCGAGTCGGACTCGCGCACGAAGGGTTCCGTACCAATATCTATAAAAACGGCAAATAAATCACGTTTGTTGTATGGGAGCCCCCCTTAAATATTTGTTTAATTTCTATTTAATAATTTATTTTTAAAGTGAATATATAACTAAATATTATGTGAGTATTTTAAGCATCTATCTATTGCCGTTATCAATTGCGAGCAAAAACGAGCAAAAAAATCACGTTTGTTGTATGGGAGCCCCCTTAAATATTTAATTTATTCCATTTTTTAGTATTTGTTGTTATAGCGGCAACAGAAATACATCATCTGTAAAAATCTCAACTGTCAAACTATCACGGTTCATGAGATACAGTCTGGTGACAGACGGACGGACAGACGGACGGACGGACGGACAGCGGAGCCTTAGTAATAGGGTTCCTTTTTACCCTTTGGGTACGGAACCCTAAAAATGAATTATAATTACTGCATTGTCTAATCTAGACTTTGCAATATCAATAAAGAATGATAAAGATATATTCCGTCTGCACCTGCAATGACCTTTGGCGCTACTGCATACACTTGGACTGACCTTCGGACTGGTACACAGGATAACAATCGCGTAGCGAGCGATGGATAAGGCTATGCTATTTTCTTTTAGCGATCGAATCCGGAATAAAGAGATACGACGGAGACCCAAACATTGCTTTCGGAGTTAGCAAACTTATGTGGTAATATGCACGTCAATCACTCGATTGAATTTTGAAATAATGAATAACTTACTTGAATAACTTAGTCCCCATCTGCCATTACAGATTCCAGTAATGGCAGATGGGGAGTAAGTTATTCAAGTGGAGGCTACGCGTGCGACGACAAAGCGTTGGGTGCCTTCTAGATGGTCCGCTGCTGTCAAGAAAGCGGCTAGACGCGGCTGAAGGTGGAGGGCAAAGGACCGCATTTAGTGGAAGGTATTGGGGGGTTTGACGAGCTTGGTGGTCAAATGATTAGCAATGGCAATTTAGACTCCGAGGTTCGATCCCCGCACATGTATTATATCGATACCTCCAATGAACACCATGCCAACTCGAAACATACACATCCAGATACACACCGCTAATATGAGTTATATACATTTACTTAGCGGTTTGTATTTGTCGATTTTGTTGTGTCTGTGTGTCTTTTATAAATATAATTCAGGTAGCATAATGTTACTGAAGTAATGAATCGATTTAGATAAAAAAAGAAAACTATCGAAATTTTAGTTGGCGTAGTGTTCCTTGGAGGTATCGATATGTATTATTTAAAAAAAATATTTAGAAAAAAAGTATTTATCTATTACCCATAGTACAAGCTTTGCATAGTTCGGGACTAGATGACCACGTGTAATTTGTCCAGGAATATTTATTTATTTAATATATAACACACATTGGCCGTGTGGTTTTCGGCAGACTAGAATAGAATCACTCCGTCTCTTCCCGTGGATGTCGTACAAGGCGACTAAGGGAAATAAATACATTATAAAACATCGATCAGGCTTCCCCAACACGTCTGGCCAGCGTGGGGAGTGTAGACCATATCCTCCTTCTGTCAGGGACGGACGAGAGAGGGTCGTGCTCCTGTAGAGGAGACTAAAATGACCTGATGATGATGATATAAGACATAGGCTGATGATGAAAGAAATATTATATCAATTTAAACTTTGATATTATAATAATATGATCGCTTAATATTGTACTTGAAGAAGATTTGAGTATTAAATTATATTTTCCTTATTTTATTAGTATTTAATGAAGTAAACTCCTGACTTACACATTCAGTAATACTAGTCAATTGTTCAATTTAAACGCAAAAGAGCATGAAAGGATTTGTTTGTCACTCCTTAGACAGATTTAAGAGTTAACTGCAGCCATCAACGTTACTCGCATGCTTGAACGAACATTTCAGATAAACACCACGGATCACCGCGCAGTCGGTACTTTTTTTCAGCAATTGCAATGTCATTGACAAGTCACTAACAGGTTTTTTTCAGTTATTTTCCGTTGTCTTAATAAACCTTTATTAATTAGTTAACTTTTTAAGTACTTAGTTCGGATTACTTATTTTTTTTTATACTATGTCAGGTACGAGCTCGGTTACCGCAGCCTTATAAACGCTCACAACATGATTTGTCGGTGGCGCACCGCCGCCACTCCCGCTGCCAACGCAGCAACTCCTTTCTACCTGGTGACCTCACAATAATCTTGTTACTTGGCTACGGTATTCTGTAAGGAAAAACTTCGGCAGCTTACAGAAACCGCTATGCTCTACTTCTCTTTCGCCAGAGCCTCGTTTGTCATTCAGCAGGGTGCACCACGTACAGGTGAGGTTGGTTTTGATTCAAAGATGTTGATGAACCACTTACATCCCCAAATTGTAGTATTTTAACTGATTGTTATTTCACTTGAGTAAAAAACAATAGTCCAACGGTTTAATAACTAGGCCGAATTCTAGCCCACGGGGCCGAAATCGAAGTTGAATGGAGCGACTAGAATGTTTTCCATTGATTTCAATGGAAAATGTATTTGATGATCATTCCTCAAGAACATGATCCATCTCAATTTTTTTTCGACACAATCCTCAAGCATATCTTTAATTGTGACAAGGTTTAGTGGTCTTGGAGCCTATTCATTTCCAAAAATTACTTTTCGGCGTATATAAGAGCCCCGCTGCAGCTGGCTCCACTCAATGAGCGTGTCTTTTTAAGTAAGTAAGTTTAAGTACATACTGAAGTCTAACATAACGTCTACTTTATTTTGTAAATATGAAAAGAACACAGCGATTCTTTACGCAGAAAATAATTCAATTATGGTGAAATGTCAGACCGCAGTGGAATATGCCAACATGGAGTGCGCTGCTACGCGGGGGCAAAGAGATGACAGGGCGCCCGGAGCGAGTGATTAAAAACTGACGCGCCTCGCAGGGCTGCCTCCTGCGCCCATAAATTAATTACATTTTAGCAATCAATGTACTTTTAAATACATATTAAAAACAGTTTTATAAAATGCAGAGTACTGCTTATTTCTTTACCAGTTCGGTTGGACATCAAAAGCGGAAATCTTCATTCTGATATGATGGAAATTCTGAAAGGTACCTAATTGTAATCGTTAAGCCAAGTCAAGTTAAGTTCAGCAATGTCGGCCGAAGCCTGTCCATGGATGGGTTTATTTATCTCGTGCTTCGAAGGGCACGTTAAGCCGTCGGTCCCGGCTGTTTTTACCCGACAGCGACAGAAGAAGGGCTCTGCAGCCTGAACGGCTGGATGGATTTTAGCTTGAGAGGTGTCGTTAGATTCGTATTTGCTGTGAGAGTGACATAGGCTACATCAAATATAAAAAAAAAATCAATATGGCGGCTGTGAGCCGCAAAATTGTCGTTGCAGTATTTTTTTTCTTCTTCTAAATATATCGATATGGGTATCAAAATAAAGGTCTCGATGACCTGATTTCAAATATATATTTGATATATTTATATACAATTTTGCATGCGGCTTTGCTTGTACGGAATAATATTATTGTTAAGCGTGATTAATAAATCTGTTGTAGGTGCAGTCGGGTTTTTGATTTTTTAAATTAACTTATCTTGTTGTTAGATGACAGTCGTTAAGCTAAGTTAGTGGCCTTTAGGCAGGTTGAAAACACTGGTCTCCGCCAACACGCAGTTGAGCAGCGTGGTGGAGTATGCTCTAAACCTCTTCGATTGAAGGGAAACCTGTATGCCAGCAGTGGGCTGAATAAGAGTTCTCAACGAACCCAATTGCAGACATACTTGTACTTACAGTACATTCTAGTTAACATACGTTTGACGAGCTCGGTGGCGTAGCGGTCAATGACGCGGCTTCGACACCAACGCTCGTGGGTTCGATTCCCACATAGGACAAACATTTGTGTGCATGAACTTGTCTGTTTGTCTTAGTCCGGGTGTTTTCTAAGTATCATAAGTATTTATTTACAAAAAAAAAATGTATTTACACATGTTTATCAGTTCTCTAGTACCCATAACACAAGCTTATTTATTATTATAATGTCGTCTTGAGAGGTTCTTGAGCTACCATGCTTAAGGGCCTATTACAGTATGACGTTTTCAAACAGTCACAGGGGCAATTCTCGTAATTAGTAGTGTAGTCAAAATTAAGTTTCCAACTAGTCTCGATCTCACAAATGTCTAATTTGGTATTCTCATATTACAACAAGAAACTTAAATTATTTGTTAATAAATAAATATTTCTGAACAATTTACACAGCGCCATCTAGTCCCAAATTAAACGCAAAGATTGTGTTATGGGTACTAGACAACTGATAAATGTACTTAAATACATTTTTTTTGTAAATACATACTTATGATACATAGAAAACACACAGACTAAGACAAACAGACATGTTCATGCACACAAATGTTTGCCTTGTGTGGGAATCGAACCCGTGACCTCGGAGCCAAAGTGGCCATTGCTAACCATTCGACCACCGAGCTCGTCGTCGTTAATGTGTGATTATATCGAAATATGACTGAAAATTGAACAAACTGAGAATGATATACCGGCTTCAATAAGAATTGATATTAATTTATAAAAGAAACCGTGCCGCCCCGCTGCCACTCCGCAACAAATGCAGCAACTCCCTTCCTGGTGACCCCACTCACACCCATTTACTCAACAACCCCAAGAGAATTGTTATTTGGCTACGATATTGGTGGAGGTCGCCTTTCTAACCGCTATTGCTATTGCTATCAATTTTAGTATTAACTTAAAACGTTAGTGTTCAGGTCCTCTGCCAGCCCTACCACCCGCCCACTCGCCTCGGAGCATTGTTTTATCAATAACAATGTGCCCGTAGTGGCTGTATGCTCGCGCTTGCAGACCTCTCCACTCGAACCTAGCTGTAAACTATATGTTATATACTTATATACAATAACTATGTAAGTTCTCATATCATGCATAAGACGGCGGGATTGACGGGCTCGGTGGTCGAATGGTTAGCTCCGGTTGACTCCGAGGTCGCGGGTTCGATTCCCGCACAAGACAAATATTTGTGTGCATGAACATGTCTGTTTGTCTTGGTCTGGGCGTTTTCTTTGTATTATATGTATGTATTTACAAAAAAATATATATTTAAGTATAATATCAGTTATCTAGTACCCATAGTATAAGCTTTGCGCTTAATTTGGGACTAGATAGCGCTGTGTGAATTGTCCAGAAATATTTATTTATTTATTTTTACGCATAACCATATGGATGTTGCTTGATCTGTTGTCAAACACAAATTTCGAATCTCCGGGTGGCTTCCTATTTTAATAAATAGGAAGCTAGGGGAGATTCGACTACTGGTGGTGCAAAATCCTAAATCAACCCATATTCATCTTACTTCTGGGATATAAGTCTCCACTCAATCGAAGGGGTTTTAGAGCGTACCCCATCACGCTGCTCCATTGCGTTTTCATGTAATGACATGACATTACATACAGCATAAGGTTCTTCAAATAGGGCGTGAGGTTTTTACAGGGTCGACAACACGTGTGTGTAGCTCCAGGTGTTGAATCGTTCATAGGCTGAGGTTACTGATTCCCATCAGCCGTACGCTTGTTTGCCACCTTAATGTCCTTATACAAAATTTAATAGTATAGCTATGGTTCGTCGTCACACATTCGGCGTCCACTCTAGGACTCTCGTCCGCCATCACTGCAACTATCAGCTGAAATTTAGTAACTCTAAAAATACTTTTTCGTAAATTCACACAGGATACTGGATTTCTTTCACCACTTACACCCCATGAACCACTTACACCCCCAGCGAATGAAGTCGTGTTCATATATACTATTTACAATATTAGCACACCCAGGTCACTCCATATGAATGTCGCGTCGTTTACTACTACTACATAAAAAATGGCGTCTGTGCACAGCGCGAATGAGCGTGTGTCCGTGCGGCGCTATACTCCGGATTCGTCTCAAAGGGGAGGTGAGGTCGATACGGGAGAGCGGCAGGGAGAGGCTATACTCTACGTAGTACTATTATTTATACTGTGATATTAGTTTAAACAACATTGCGTACGAGGACGGGTAACGTATGCTGTTTTAATACTTTATCGACGCCTTGACCTACTGCAGTATATTTTATTAAATCCATCATTTTATGTTCAGTAAAACTGGCATGAGTACATAAAATTTTACGAGACATACGATGAGATCGTTGCCCGCGGCGTCACGAATATTCGATAACATATAATTTATCATATTACTTTGGGGAATACATGAAAATTGTATGAAATTGTATATAGTGAATTTGGGTTGATTGATGGATGGTTTAAATTACCAAATATGTAAAGCCCATCTTTTTAGGGTTCCGTGGTATTCTTATAGTTTTGATATTTTGGTCTGTGTCCTACGGCTCTTTGGGGTGTAAGTGGGAGGGGACAAATGGTTAGTAACAGGGGAGTGTTGGTGAACGGAAGGAAGAGACATACGGACACGTCAATGTTGATGACCTATTCATACAAATTATACGTTTTTTTTCTTCTCAACTTGATTGCAGAATATTTATGTATTTTAATACGTGAAGCAAAACTTTTGGGGTTTAAGTTTTTTTTTGGGGTGTAAGTGGTTTATCAACATCTTTGAACCAAAGCCAACTTCACCTGCACGTGGTGCACCCTGCTGACTGACAAAGGAAGCTCTGGCGAAAAGAGAGGTAAGGAGCGTAATTTTAAGCTACCCGACTGGATAATGTACCTCCACCTCACAGAATACCGCAGCCAAATGACAATTCCCATGAGGGTTGTTGTGTTCCTGAGAGTGAGTGAGGTCACCAGGAAAGGAGATGCTGCGTTGGCAGCGGGGGTGGCGGCCCGCAAGTGATATATTATGTTGCGAGCGTTAATACGGTTACGGTAACCGCTTCACATCAGGCGGGCCGTATGCTTGTCTGTCACGAGATGTAGTATAAAAAAAAAAAAACTTTGTACCCCTTTTTACGAAATTGTGCGGACGGAGTATGAAATTTCGCACACTTATAGTTTATATAGAGAAGGAGTGCAGAATGCTAATATATTTTTAACGATGCATAAATAGTAGATTATTGCATCGAGCACAAAGTAATTTATTATTGCACCGAGTGCCTGATTTAGAGCCCGAGCGTTAGCGAGGGCTCTAATCTAACAGGCACGAGGGCAATATAAATTACTTAAGGCGAGGTGCATAATCTGCTTTTCTTTCAACTAATACCTATAGGAATAGTAGATAAAAGAAACTCATATCAAACAGTTAAAATAGAAGTTTCTATAACACTGTCGGCTTCATTTAGAATGTTTTCCGGAGTTAATGTGTCGCTAGATGATTCCATTTTAATTCGAAGCCGAAGCACTCAAAATCATTTTATCGTTTCCAAAAATATTGTCAAGCAAAATTAACAAAGTTCCCGCCAAATCACTCTTTTAAATTTCTTTCATTTTTAACTCAGAGTTAGCAGCAATCATTTTTTAAATTTGGAACAAGTAGGATAGAAACGAATAATACGTACGAAAAAAAAGTATTGATATCGGCTGGCTGAATAGAGCTAATCCATTGAGATTGGCACCTTTTGGTGCGATTAAAAAAACTGTGCAATAATGAAATTTCATACATTTTTATTGCTCTAGAGCATTAAAGACTCGTTTTGTACTGAGTTTTTAGTGTGATTGTGATGAAATTAAAGCATAGTTGGAAGAAAAAATACATACCTACAATAAATATATAATGTACTCTTTTGTTTGTTGTTAAAGTCATAATTTAAATTAATTATGGTCGAATTTAGACCACTGGTCGACTACTAGTTCTTTTTAAAACCCAAACAACCCGTTTTTGTCAAAAACAGGCTAAAAATAAAACCAATAACTTCATATTTCGTCTCATTGCTTTTTTTATATACTGAACCAACTTAATATAAATAAGAGCTTTCGGCGACAAAACTGCCTGAGTACAAAAATCTAATAAACTATATTGTGTTACGGGCAAAGTATGTGTTTTAGACCTTTACGTAATTGCTTATATGCTAAGTAGAAACCACTTAGCATATAGGCAATTACATAAAGTAAAATTACTTAAAAAGCTAAAATGTGCTGTAACGTGTAGCGAAAAATTATAGGATTTTTCACATGATGTGAAGCGGCTATGGTTAGGTTACTTAGGTTGAGGAGAGGGCTATGCTCGGGGTTTCTCTGAAGGATCAATCGAAGGAGATCCTGAACGAAGGAATTCTCCGGAGAACCATAGTTGTGGAGATAGACTTGAGAGTTTACAAGCTGAAGTAGCAATGGGCGGGTCACATCTGTCGAGTAAATGATGGCAGATGGGGGAGGAAGGTATTAGAGAGGGGCCGCGTGTAAGACGACGAAGTGTTGTATGCCCTCCTTTTAGATGGATCTATGCCCTTAAGAAAGCGCCTGGAAGCGGCTGTATGCAAAAGGCGGAGGATCGGATTTGGTGGAAAGCATTGGGGAAGGCTTATATCCAGCAGTGGGTAGATATAGGCTGATGATGATGTGAAGCGGTTACACACAGCACAGCAACTCCTTCGTTTTGGTAACCTCACTAACTCGCGGTAACACAGCCTTTAAGGAAATTTTGGGGTGTAAGTTGTTCATCAACATCTTTGAACCAAAGCCAACTTCACCTGCACGCGGTGCACCCTGCTGTTTGACAAACGAAGCTCTGGCGAAAAGAGAGGTAGATAGCGTAATTGTAAGCTACCAGACTGGGGAATGTACCTCCACCTCACAGAATACCGCAGCCAAATAACGGTTCCCTTGAGGGCTGTTGTGTTCCTGTGAGTGAGTGAGGTCACCAGAAAGGAAGGAGATGCTGCGATGGCAGCGGGGGTGGCGGCGCGCGAGCGATATTTTATGTTGCGAGCGTTAATATGGCTATGGTAACCGCTTCACATCAGGCGGGCCGTATGCTTGCCTGCCACCCGACGTAGTATAAAAAAAAAATGTTGTTTGACTGAGGTACTCTGTAACTTGCCCAGTCCGGCAGCTTATTTTTTTTTTTAAACAAGTGCCAATAATGTTAGTTACTTAAAATCCATGGTGCACGGTAGTCTAGCTTCACTTGACTAGCCATCGCTTTAGACGTTTAATGCCTTATTTGCAACATTGCTGTCTCTCACATTGCCAAGAGGGGAAGTCAAATTCCAAAAGCTTCTTACTCCTACCAATTTCCTCTGATTAAATTCGTTGTGAGTTCCAAGGCAGCTGTAGTCTTACCCTCGGGTCTGCAAGGAACTTCACTGTTCATTGCCATTTTTGGTGGTCGCCGCTGTTAAAATATTAATTCAATACAAATTTGCATGCTGACTGTATCAGCCAAACATGCGAAAAAATTATATATCAAGATCCTTATACCATGTTTGTGAGCAAATAAACAATTTATTAATATTATTCCATTTATTTAATATTTTTCTCTTTTTTTTACATTTTTGAACTCTATAAACACCTGAGAGTTACAAAAACGCATGTTTTGCAAAAGTCGCAAGACGAATTAGTTAAATCTCTCCCAAAAGACAAAAATGCCACAGACCTAGAATCTAGACTTCAATTCCACAAACAATTTATGGTAGGTGCACAGGCAAATAGAGCTGGGTTGGGCGCGAGAAAGAAAAGGGAAGACCGAGACATAGTAAAAACCTTTCTACAACAAGACGAAAATGACAGTTACAAAGTGCACGCTATGAATTTAGAAATGCAAAGTGAGTGGTTAACCATAGGCGAGTTTTGCATCCCGTTAGCTCTGAAGTGGCGCACCTTGCTGTATGACTGGTCTCCTGCCTTATTAAAATTCTATCTTAATGCCTTTCAAATGACCCTCCCTGACCAGAGTAACTTAGTTAGGTGGGGAAAAGCCTCTGAAAAATGTTGCTATACCTGTGGAGAGGCGATATGTACAGCAAGGCACCTATTGGTGGGATGCAAGGTGCTCCTTGATAGGGGTCATTACTCACATCGCCATGACAGAGTACTTCAAATCATACGTGAAGCCATAAGCCTTTCAATAGCTAGAGCCCAAAAAGGATTAACGACAAACAAAAGACAAATTAACTTTATAAAAGGAGGCTCAACTTCAAACTCCAAGAACAAGCCTTACTCAATCCTCAGTGCAGCACCTGACTGGACTATTTTAATGGACACGTATGAAAAGCACTATAAAATCCCAGAAGATGTGGTTGTTTCGACATCCAGACCGGACATTTTCCTTTTCTCCAGAGCTACAAAACGTATAGTACTTGTAGAGCTTACCGTACCGTGGGAAACTAACATACCCAAAGACCACGCGATAAAACAAAACAAATATTATGACCTCCTAAACGAATTAACAAAAAGCGGCTATGTAGTTAATCTATACGCTGTAGAAGTAGGAGCGAGAGGTATACCAGCAAAATCTTTCTATAACCTGCTGAAAGACCTTGGCTTGTCCAGAAGTGCAGTAAGTTCTATACTGGAACGAGTATCTAAAGCTGCATTAGCAGGTTCATACCAGATTTGGCAGGGCAGGGAGAGAAACACAAGTAGTGAAGGTGAGTGTTGATGTACGTCGGAAAGGGGCCCCTTAAACCTACACCCGTGTCACAAGTCTCGGGATCTGCTTGGGTTTCTCTCTCTACCACACGATGGACCCGGCACCCGCACGGTGAATCCATGGAAGCTAAGAAGTTCGTCTCATACAAAAAATGACAGCCCGGAGAGACGGGATGACGCTGGAAAGACAGATGGCTGGTGGAAAAGACATCTGACGGATGGAAAGACATCTGACTGCTGGAAAGACAGTCGAGGGTGACGGCCTAGCGAGCCAAGCCCGGGAAACTTCAATTGCTAAAAGTCCGAAAAAGAAAAATACCCCTGGGACAGTCCGAGAGGGGGGGCGGAAGATCTGTCCACCAGTCGATAATAATGACGACCCTGGCGCGAATACGGATTTGAGATGCCCTACGTGCGGGAAAACATACAAGAGACGAGCCTGGTACAACAAGCACTTAAAGACACATGATGATGTTGAAGCACGACAGCCGTCGGTAAGTACTTCGACAAACACTACGGATAGAGTTGACCCTCATAAATCCCAAGGTGAATCATCAAGTGAAAATTACCAGGAGTCCATTGACATCAGGACACGTCTTAGCATCCCCAGTCTAAAAAACTCCACCTGGAAAGTTCATGACCAAAACTTGGCGATCCTTTTAGAACATCCTGGATCAAAACAAGATCTAAACAGCCAAGTAGAAACTCTACAGGATACTATCTATACATACTTCTCTGAGCATTATCCACCACAAACTTATTGCGCTCAAAATAAAGAAAACACATTTAAAATGAAATTGCGGAGGAAGAAAAGAGAGTTAATAAGGAAACTTCGTGTAGCTAAAACCATGGGCGATAACCATCTAAGTCACCAACTGTCCAGGGCTCTAAGATCAATCCTCAAATTAATACAAGGTATATCACTTCAAACCACAAAAAATCGCGATAATTTTAACAGAGCTAAACATGAAGTAGACTTCGATAAAAATCCTTTTCAATACTCGAAAAACACTTTCAGGGAACAAAAGGGAAAGCTTCTCTTGACCAACGCGCAAATTTACGATCACTGTAAAAACACATACGAAGTGCCTAAACGCGGGAACTCATACGTAGATCCAAAAATCCAAAGACCTAATGATCCTCTATTTAGTTTTCAAAGTGACCCACCCAATGAAGAGGAAATAAACTACCATATTAAAAAGAAAAGTTCTAAATCTGCGCCAGGCCCCGATGGCATTCCTTACATAGTGTATAAAAAGTGTCCATCAGTTCGTAAACACATTTTAAATATATTTAGTAAGATCTGGTCAAGAAAGCAAGTCCCAGTAGCATTTGGAAAGGCAGTTTTTGTCCTCATCCCTAAAAAGGATATAGTAACTCATCCAAAAGACACCAGACCGATAGCCCTAACCAATACAATCTCAAAAATCTTTTTTAGTGTATTACAATCAAAAATGACAAAATTCATGATCAGCAATAGATATTTCAGGCCCAATCACCAGAAAGGCTTCTTGCCTGGAATTTCTGGATGCCTGGAACACAATACATTACTAGCAGAAAGTCTGAAAGATGCCAGAACACATGAGAGGCAAATATCAGTCTGCTGGATAGACCTAGAAAACGCATTTGGTTCGGTGCAGCATGAACTTATGATATTTGCACTAAAATGGTATAACTTTCCCGATTTAATTGTTAACATAATTAACTCTTATTACTCGCATTTAAAATTCGTCATAGCAGTAAACAAGGAATACACAAAGCCACTACAATACAGTGTGGGACTATTCCAAGGGTGCTGCTTATCACCGATAGTATTTAACATAGTTATTAATATTTTAATAGACAAATTGACATCATATGAAAGGAAATGGGGCTACCGTTTTAAAATCAACAACAAGTACACTGAGTCAATCTTAGCCTTTGCTGACGACCTTGCAATACTTACACGTAATCCCAAACAGTGTCAGGAGTTGTTAAATGAAGTCGATGAGTTCTGTACATGGACGGAGGGATTGAGGGCGAAACCAAGTAAATGTCATTGTTTATGTCTGGGTAGACGAAATACCAAATACACTTCTTACGACCCGGAACTCTCCATAAGCGGCCAAAAAGTTGCTACGATTGCAGAAACAGTGCCTTTCAAATTTCTTGGTAGAAAGATAGATTACAAAGGACGCACACCATCATTGGGGGAAGTTGTCGAAAATTTCATTAACGACCTCAATAAGGTAGACCAACAGCCTATCAGTAATATTAAAAAAGCATGGATATACGACAACTATCTCACATCACGTCTCACTTGGCCTTTCCTAGTATATGACTTCGGTAAAACCCTCTTGGCAAAGTTAGATGCTAATGTCATAAAGATATTAAAGTCATGGTTCGGACTGGCACATCCGGCTGATCCCTCGACTCTATTTAGGGATCACAATAGTTTTGGGCTGAAATTAAAGAAACCTTCTGAACTCTATAAACACCTGAGAGTTACAAAAACGCATGTTTTGCAAAAGTCGCAAGACGAATTAGTTAAATCTCTCCCAAAAGACAAAAATGCCACAGACCTAGAATCTAGACTTCAATTCCACAAACAATTTATGGTAGGTGCACAGGCAAATAGAGCTGGGTTGGGCGCGAGAAAGAAAAGGGAAGACCGAGACATAGTAAAAACCTTTCTACAACAAGACGAAAATGACAGTTACAAAGTGCACGCTATGAATTTAGAAATGCAAAGTGAGTGGTTAACCATAGGCGAGTTTTGCATCCCGTTAGCTCTGATGTGGCGCACCTTGCTGTATGACTGGTCTCCTGCCTTATTAAAATTCTATCTTAATGCCTTTCAAATGACCCTCCCTGACCAGAGTAACTTAGTTAGGTGGGGAAAAGCCTCTGAAAAATGTTGCTATACCTGTGGAGAGGCGATATGTACAGCAAGGCACCTATTGGTGGGATGCAAGGTGCTCCTTGATAGGGGTCATTACTCACATCGCCATGACAGAGTACTTCAAATCATACGTGAAGCCATAAGCCTTTCAATAGCTAGAGCCCAAAAAGGATTAACGACAAACAAAAGACAAATTAACTTTATAAAAGGAGGCTCAACTTCAAACTCCAAGAACAAGCCTTACTCAATCCTCAGTGCAGCACCTGACTGGACTATTTTAATGGACACGTATGAAAAGCACTATAAAATCCCAGAAGATGTGGTTGTTTCGACATCCAGACCGGACATTTTCCTTTTCTCCAGAGCTACAAAACGTATAGTACTTGTAGAGCTTACCGTACCGTGGGAAACTAACATACCCAAAGACCACGCGATAAAACAAAACAAATATTATGACCTCCTAAACGAATTAACAAAAAGCGGCTATGTAGTTAATCTATACGCTGTAGAAGTAGGAGCGAGAGGTATACCAGCAAAATCTCTCTATAACCTGCTGAAAGACCTTGGCTTGTCCAGAAGTGCAGTAAGTTCTATACTGGAACGAGTATCTAAAGCTGCATTAGCAGGTTCATACCAGATTTGGCAGGGCAGGGAGAGAAACACAAGTAGTGAAGGTGAGTGTTGATGTACGTCGGAAAGGGGCCCCTTAAACCTACACCCGTGTCACAAGTCTCGGGATCTGCTTGGGTTTCTCTCTCTACCACACGATGGACCCGGCACCCGCACGGTGAATCCATGGAAGCTAAGAAGTTCGTCTCTAAATATAAGTAATAAAATACATTTAAAAATATAAAAAAAACAGGGGCACCCGCCGGTAGTGGAGCGAAGACCCAAACTACCGGTGGTCAGGGTCCCAGAGTGAGGAATCTTCTCACGATGCGGGCCGTGTCCAGGAGAACGGCCTTCTGTAACTGGTTCTTGACCCTCTCGAGGCGAGAGCCTCTCGAGGTGATGGTCAAGGCTCTAGTCTGTTTACTGACACGAGTATTATTATTATTATTAATCCTGGCTACACAGGAGACACTGTGGTGGGCATGTGTGGTGAGCCCCCGTCCCGATAAAAAAGCAAGTGCCAACAAATACCAGCATCAACATTATTGATTGCCATCAGGCAAACCATGCGTCTAACCCAAGAGGCACAGAAAATAAAAAGTAAGCACCTGAAACCCACTTTAACCGCGACTGTATCCAACATGTTTATTTATCGGCCGGTGACAGGGGTCCGTAACGAAAGCCGCCGCTGACCCCCGGGGTCGACAGCACCCTATATTTGGAAGGGGCACTGCCCGTGACAACTCATTGTAACACATTTGTGCGAGGCATTTAATTATTTGAAAGTTTTTTTTGGCGAATTCGTTCAAAGTAATCTAAGTTTTTTTTACTACGTCGGATGGCGAACAAGCATGCGGTCTGATGCGAAGTGATTACCGTAAATATAAACTAACTAGCTGAACTGACAGACGTGATCCTGTATTTTTAACAATCAATATTGAATGCAGCCGTGTGGTTTCCGGCAGACTAGAATAGAATCACTCCGTCTCTTCCCGTGCATGTCGTACAAGGCGACTAAGGGAACATTATAAAACATCGATCAGGCCTCCCCAACCCGTCTGGCCAGCGTGGGGAGTGTAGGCCAAATCCTTCTTCTGTCAGGGACGGACGAGAGAGGATCGTGGTCCTGTAGACTAAAATGACCTGATGATGATGAATATTGAATTCGAATTAGTGTCAAATGACTGATAATTCTGTCAAACACAAAGTTACATTAGAAAAGTTAATACGGTCGTTCAGTTTTCTTAAATTTTCTATTTTTCCGCTCAACTTTAGTTTTTTTTTTCTTTCTTAAGAACCTTCTACTGACAATAACAACATAAATAGAAATAGCGAAATTGGTCCAGTCGTTCACGTGTAACGCTGTGACCAAGGAAAATGGGGATTAATTTTTATATATATAGATGTTTAGTACTCTAAATAGCTTAAAATACATAAGGAATCTTTATTTGTCATTTGAACTAAATATAACATATTTTTTATGACATATTCGAAGATTACACTTTGAACTATCCCACATCTAACACAGGTTTTTTCTTTCATTAATTTACTGTCCGTGCGGCACGGCACAGCTTTGGAACAAACTGCCTGGGCATATTATAGATAGCTATACTGTCGCTACTTTTAAAAGGAAGCTAAAGGAGCACTCACTTATTATTGACGAGTGACAAGTTTAAATTCATATTTTATTGTTATTAGATACTAAGATGACATAGCTTGCTTGACTCCCATGTAAAATTTCTTTATGCACAGCAGGGTCGGCTGAGAGAAATCTCTTGAAGAGATAAGCACTTTCCTCCGCCGCACGCAGTGGAGCAGCGTGTTGAAGTATGCTCTAAATCCCCCTTCAGTTGAGGGGAGACCCGTATACCAGCAGTGGTATATATATATAAGGCTTGACGATGATTACGATGTTATTATAGAGATGTGATTCGGCAATGTGAGTGATGAGTGTATCGATTTATGGCAGTCTTGTAACAAGACTGCCATGACTGTTTAGAATAATATTTGTAACAAGACTCTTGTTACAAATATTATTCTAATCATTTTAGTTAAACTTTTACGTTAGCATCAAAACTTAATTATATTTTCCAATACATCTATTGTCATTACTTATTCTCAGCTATATATATTGAAGCGTTTTTTAGCCAGCACGATAAATCCCGCTCCCCAATGGGCCGTTCAGAGAGCGGGTTGCCTAATTTATCGACGCTAATAAATTATACTTTATTAAAAATGAAATTTACCGCAGCATTATAACTACTCTGTGTTTTGAATTATCTTTTTGGGCACAAAATGTAGGCTGTATATCGTTCTAATAATCGTTGTATTACTTTTTTAACATTTTACTATATTCTCAAATAGCAAGCATCTAAAATGGACTATTGATCATTTCTTAATTAATCAGCGATAAGTCTTGAAAGCACTTAGAACTTAATGCAAACAAAATTTGCATAAACACGGAAAAGCAGCCATCTTAGTGAAGAGCCCCCGGGATTTTCCGAGAAACGTCTTCCCCTAGGATTTGAATCCCGGACGCTGTATTAAGCTGATTGTAAAGTGACATCCCGCGATGTACTAATGCGTTCTAAGTAATGAAGTGTAGTTTTTAGTGATGTGCTTTTTTATAAATTTTGAATTTTACGACAGATAGTATTATTTTTACATATTTTGTGTTAAACTTTAAGAATGATTCTTAAAGTGGTATATCTATATCGACCTAAAGGTATCCAGTGCCCATGCAAGGGGTCTATGAATTTTTTTTCAGTTTGAGAAAGTTTGGGACTTGTGTTTAAAAAGGTTGGCAAAACATTGATGTTTCTATAAAAATGCATAATAACGCCCAAAATGCAAATAATTGGTATGTCACAGCGACCCCTTGGTGTTGCTGATCATGGAGATCAGCCTGGTGGAGATTGCTTTCCATCAGGTGGCCCACATGTTCGTTTGTCACTTATTATTAGAAAAATATTATCAAAACAGTTCATTTATAATTCATTTAATTATATGAAAGCATCTGATTGATATAATAATATATATATTATAATGTTATAATAAAGCACTTGTACTATTCCACGTTATTATATTTAATACTACCGAACGGTTTCGCCGCTAAGGCAGATGGTGTTTGTGTAACTGTGGTAGAAACACAAACACCATCTCTAAGTCGTAATATTAAATACAATAACGTGGAATAGTACAAGTGCTTTTTATAACATTATGATAGTAATGTTCCACCAAGTACCAACAAGCAACAGTATCAAATATATATATATATTGTTTCTGTAAACTTACCGAGGATAAGAATTGTTTTGTATTGTGAATTTGTGACTACATATTAGTTTAGTCCTTTAGTTAACTATAGTAGTCATTAATGCCTTGTTGCCTATATTCCAAAGCTTGTACTCTTGTAGAAGTATAACAATAACATGTAGAAATGATTAGTATGTGTAATGAATTAATTGCATGTCAATGTAAACACGTTATCAAATAAAAATATCTTTATAATTATTCAAAATATCAAAATCCGTACGTACATTTTTAACAGTTTTGTTTAATTCAAATGATTATTTATTTCGACTGTCGACGAGGCAATATCGAATTACAAAAATTGTTAGTACTTAGTCACATCACTAGAGTGTCATTAATTTGTGAGGAATAATGCCACTTTTGGTAGAGGGTTTTAGAGAAGTCATCTTTGAATAGTGCTCATGACTAATGCTTATGAGGTTGTGAGGAGATACTTATACTCATATATGTGTATATAAGAGGAGCTCGATGGCGTCGTTGCATGTGTAAAAAGTGTCCAAAATAAGCGAAGCTTGTGTTATGGGTACTAGACAACTGATAAACATACGTAAATACATTTTTTTTTTGTAAATACATACTTATGATTCATAGAAAACACCCAGACTAAGACAAACAGACATGTTCATGCACACAAATGTTTGTCCTATGTGGGAATCGAACCCACGAGCGTTGGTGTCGAAGCCGCGTCATTGACCGCTACGCCACCGAGCTCGTCGAATGTCAATAACTTAGCGGTGTCTGCATGTAACCATGTTAGGTAGCACACATAAGCGTATCCCCGGTTAATGCTTGTGAATTGTTAGCTATGCATACTGTAGAATTGCATCAATACAAGAATTCTATAAACCAAATACATATAAGCAATAATTACATACCTATTGATACACAAAATAATAAAAACGTAGTTATGAGACATACATACATATTTGCATACACATACACATACACATACAATCATATATGTACTTCAAACTTCATTACCACCCCTATCTACATAGGTATACAAATTAATAATACTTATAACACTTCATATGTGCATTGTTAGTATAGTGTACTTGCATTCCACAACAATTATGTAGACTGTGATGTTATAAATCTCTTTGATAGTTTTCTAGGTAGTAAGTAAGTTGGACGTGTGGTTTCCGGCAGATTAGAATTGAATCACTCTGTCTCTTCCCGTGGATGTCGTAGAAGGCGACTAAGGGAAAATACATTATCAAACATCGATCAGGCCTCCCCAACCCGTTTGCCCAGCGTGGTGAGTGTAGGCCAAATCCTCCATCTTTCTGTCTGGGACGGATGAGAGAGAGTCGTGCTCCTGTAGTGGAGACTAAAATGACCTGATGATGATCAGATGATGAAGTAAGTTACGTTACCAAACGTTGACGTTAATTGGGATTCACTGAAAGATTAATAAATTCTAGAAATAATTTGTAACCATTACGTTGGGTTTTTAATGAGTTTGTCATTTAATATTATCACAGGTCAATATGTATTTTAAACCTGTTTGTGGTTCATACAATAAATATTAAAAAAAACTGATATTTAGGAATAGAGGTACAGGTAACGGTGAGATATAGGTATCCCAATGCTTTCCACAATATGCAATCCTCCGGCATCCAGCCGATTTTTTATTATTTTTTTATATTAGTTCAGCACATTGGCTCCGCTCCGCATAAGCGAAAAGAGGAGCCCCAATCGCATCGGCAACGGACAGGAGACATTGTCAGTTGACGCTGCCATGCTGGCCTACAAGATGCTTCTTCACGCTTCGCTTAGAGGATCCCATATTGTATGAATGAGATGAAAATACATATGCCGGCAACACTTCCGGTAGACTTCCCCCTCCCGCGCTTCTGCGAGACGGTCGAACTAAACTGTCTGTGCGATTTAATATTGCAAATTAAATAATTTTATTGATTTGTTTCGTAAAGTGTGTGGGCATTTCGGTGTATTTTGGTGATCTCATCTGATTTTATCATTTTCGCTTTAAATTTCGATCTTATTTAGGTTTTATTTGTAAATAAGTAAATACAGTGATTATTATCCGCAAACTAGTAGGTATTCCAAAAAAAATATTTTTGTGCTTCTTGACTGCGGCTGCATCAATCGTAAAACAGGTTTGGCCCGTAAAAGGTACGTAATAATTTCATATTTTGTTATTCTATTAGTGTTTTTTTATTGGCGTTAATATAAGTACAACAAAGGGAATATGTTAATCTCTCAGTGTTGTCACTTTATAAATTTACCCCTGAATCGGGGAAATTTTTATTTTGATAGGTATCGTTTTATTCCTGCTAACTCGTAACATAAACAAAATGTCTAGTAATAACGATGATCCTGGTGGCACGACACCAATTTTTGGCCGTAGTAATTTGACGCCGCGATCTCCGCCGGCTACTAATGCTAAGCGAACATTATATATCACCAAGCCATTTATCACCCGATGAAAAGCGATTACAGCGGTCAGCAAGCACAGATAATATAGACAACTTACACAACTTAAGCCTTAGCACCTCAGCTGAAATTGTTGATCCAAATATTGATTATGTAGAATTTGTTCGCGAATCCTCTGAATGTCTGGCAAAAATTAATGAAATAATTATCGGGCAGACCTCGCGAATTGGCGTTGCAAATAAATCAACGATAATGGGCATGACCCAACGAGTTACCTCACTGATATCTATGCTAGCCATAAAGTCAGCCACGGCGGAAAAACACCTCGCTATTTCGGAACAAAAGTTCGCTCTTGTCGAACGAGATTTATTAGCACTAATATTAGATGCAAAAAATAACCCCGTTGCGCCTATAACTAAGGCTAGCGAGTCGTACGCCGAAAAACTGAAACTTTGCTTGCCAAAACAAATTAAGCCGGTTCAAACTCGCGAGCCAGCGCCTTGCGTCGTAGCCTATCCAACTGAAGAACGATTTTCCGAATTCACAACATCCGAAGCTACTAAAGAGGCACATAAGAAAGCCATTAAGCCATCCGATGATGGCATTCAAATCATAGGGTACGCGTTTCAAATGACGCTCAAATCAAAAAACTGCAGTCAATTGAAAGCATAAAATCTAAAAAAAGATATTCCGGGCACAATGGACGACACAAAATTTTTAGTCGCGTTATATAATCAAAGTATAAAGGACGAATTAAAAATTACATTTTCGGATTACCTAAAAGACATAAAAATCGTGCGTCGTTGTCCTACTGCCTACGGCAGGAAGTGGATGGGAGTCGAAATCTCCCCGGAAATACACAAACACCTTATTTCGACAAAACACAAGATTTTTATAGATTTTGCCACATGTAGATTCGTGGACGATATAGAAGTGCCAGCGACACCAAGGGGTCGCCGATCTCTTGCCAACTCTGTTCTTGAAGGCACCCATGTCGTAGTTGTTCGAAAATACCGCTGAGGGAAGTTGATTCCACAGTTTCACTGTTCGTGGTATAAAATGTGTATACTCTTATATTTCTTATTTGGATTAGGAATAACCTAATTAGTCATTTTCAGATCACACATGTGTGCTGTTGCCCCGAAGTTCTTATAAAGTATACCTACAACTGTGACAATCATTTACCCTTGGGCGTATCAGGAATATTGTCACCGACCGATGGAAAATTTACATAATCACCGAACTATCAGGGTATCAGGTGATACGGTATCGATGCTATTAGCTTACGTAATACATCTGCTTGATAAGCTGCTGATATATGTATATGGGTCACACCTAATGCTGGTAGATTTATTGTTGGTGTATATCACAAAAATAGACACTTAAGTGATGTTTTTGAGCACGTGCTTAGATAATGTGGGTAATGTAACTACTATATATGAAAAAGGCCCTTATATTTACATTGTTCTTCCCATCTAAATAGTCAAATTTTAGGCGGCAATTCAAAGTTCAATTTTTTTTTTTTTTTATACTACTTCTGTTGGCAGACAAGCATACGGCCCATCTGATGTGAAGCGGTTACCGTAGCCATATTAACGCTCGCAACAATAAATATCGCTCGCGCGCCGCCACCCCCGCTGCCATCGCAGCAACTCTTGCGTTTCTGGTGACCTCACTCACTCGCAGGAACACAACAACCCTCAAGGGAACTGTTATTTGGCTGCGGTATTCTGTGAGGTGGAGGTCCTTCCCCAGTCGGGCAGCTTACAAAATACGCTATGCCCTACCTCTCTTATCGCCAGAGCCTCGTTTGTCTGTTAGCAGGGTGCACCACGCGCAGGTGAGGTTGGCTTTGGTTCAGAGATGTTGATGAACCACTTAACACCCCAAAAATATATATATATATTTAAAAAATATATATATTTATATATTTGACCCTGATATGCAAATTAAATCCAACCGAGAAACTATGCCAAATTGAGAGATAAACTTCAAATTGAGTTATATACATATATTCGCAACAGATTCTAGAGTTTGATGACATATATTTCCCAAAACGTATACTGCGTTTTATTCCTATTAAACTTTAAATAGCTTTAATTTAAAAGTAACAAAATGTCCGTTGGATCTGCATAACAGGCTCCAATTCTAAAAAAAATATAAAGCATTAAAAAACGCAAACTTTGCATGGCGAAACCTTGCGGCAATCTGTGCATGCCAGAACGCAGCGAGCATTGAATTAATGATTTTGATTACATTAAAAAAAATCAACTAATATTGAAATAAAAAAAACCGGACAAGTGCGAGTCGGACTCGCCCACCGAGGGTTCCGTACGTAGTATCATTATTAAATTTGATATTTTTCATTATAAATAAGAAATAATGCGTGGAAAAAAATAAATAAAATATATTTTGCAATGTGTACATCAAGCCCTTTCATATGATACCCTATTTGAACTAGTAGTTTCAATTTGAAATTTCGACACCCTATAAAAAATATAAACCCCCTATTTTTTAAGATCTATTTACAAATGTATAGTTTTGAGATTTATTCCTGTACTTGTAGTCTATAACAATGTTACTTGACAAATTTCATAGTTCTAGGTCAACGGGAAGTACCCTATGAGTTTTGATTCCCTTGAGAATTTGTCGAAATATGCGTTTTTTGCTGAATAGACGGTCGTATCTTTTTTTTTACGTAAACTTAGCAGTTTGATTTTTTTACAACTTCATGGGACTGTAGACCTAAGTATACAGTTCAAATTTCAGCTTGATACCTCCACGCATTCTCGACATAGAACCTCCACGCATTCTCGAGGCTCTTGACAGACAGACAGACGGACAGGCGGACAACAAAGTGTTCTTATAAGGGTTCCGTTTTTCCATTAGAGGTACGGAACCCTAAAAATATTAAAAAAGGAAAATAATCCGCTACCACAATCAATTACCAAAACATAAAATTATGTATCTTTTATCTACAAGTTATCATAATTACTTCACGTACGTTTCCATATCCGGTCGGCCATTTTGGCTATATTCTTCATAAACAATTATCGCCCGAATGAGCAGCAATCGCCACTAATAGGGACCCCTTGATGTACGGGGGGGTCTAGCGGAACGGGAACAAAGAACCATTAACATGAATTACTGGGTTCAGTTCTAATACGCCCCTCGACGGATACACAGACGCAATTTAACTATTTGTATGTGAGGATATTGCTGGAGCATTAAATGTTTTTCGATATTACACTGAAAGCAAAATTACGCATCTATAAAAATGAATCACAAAATTCGTCTAAAATCGTCTAAAAACACACTCAAATTTGCATATAGTACTAATAAAGGAATTAAGACTACTAAAAAGAAGGAAGACTTTCAGAGCTCTACAACAGTATAAGAAGCTAGCGCTTAAGTGTGTACTTAAAATTACATTTTATTATTATATTCTTTATTGCACATAAATTAGTATAACATAGTTAAGACATAAGTGTACAAAGGTGAGCTTATCTCTACAAGAGATCTCTTCCAGCCAACCTTATAGGCAGTGAGAGAAAGAGTCACTTGACGGATATTACACTATGTGCGTACTATTAATAAAGAAAAATAAAAAAGAAGAAGAACTAAAAAACAATACAAATAAGATATTTCAACTCGTTAAAGAGTTATTACTCTTTTAAATATAACTATTGCAATAGATATAACAACTTTATGCGAAAAATCTACTTAACAAAACATAAAGAAAAAACAAATATATATTATATGTGGCATAATTTTACCATACTTGCATAGACATTCACAACTGGGACAAATAGTGTTCTTGCAATCTTTTTTTGAAACTATTGACGGATGGGCTGTCTCTTATTTGGGGTGGCAATTTATTCCAAAGTTGTGCTGCACGGACAGTGAAAGAATTAAAAAAGAATTTAGTATTGGAAGTGGGATAGTCGAGTGTTTTTATGTGACAGGAGCGTAGTGACCTAGATGAGGATGGTAATAGAGGAAAACGGGAAGTGAGGTACTGAGGAGAGCTAGAGTTTTTAAATAGTTTATACAGAAAAGATAATAAGTGCACATTTCTGCGAAGGCGGATGGGGAGCCATTTTAACCGAGCGCGGAATTCAGAAACATGATCAAACTTTTTGAGACCAAACACGAACCGAATAGCTAAATTTTGAAGGCGCTCAAGTTTGTTCAGAAGCTCCTCCGTCACATCTAAAAAGCAGATATCGGCGTAGTCGAGAATTGGGAGTAATAGAGATTGAGCCAGCATGATTTTAGTTTTGAAAGGCAAAAAATTTTGGAATCGCCTGAGTGAATGAAATGTGTAATGCATGCGTTTACTAACATCGTTTATATGGGGGGTCCAGGACAATGTATCATCTATGATTAGACCAAGGTTCTTTGTTTTATTTGTGAAGGCAATACTAAGACCATTGAAAGTAATTTGAGGTAAATCGCTAACATTTAACTTACTTTTCATCTGACTGCTACCAACCACAATAGCTTGAGACTTGGATGGATTTACTAGCAAACCATAGTTGTCAGCCCATTTTTTAACTGCATTAAGGTCTTGATTTATAATATTAAACGCATCCAATGATTCTGAGATGGAAAAATGCCTATAAATCTGCAAGTCATCCGCATATAGATGGTAGGGAGAAGTTATAACTTTAGAGAGTTCATTGATAAAGACTGAGAAGAGTAAAGGTGATAAAACACCGCCCTGAGGCACGCCGGCTACTAGATCGGACCAGTCAGACGATAATTCATCAGTTTTGATACATTGCCGACGGCCATGGAGATAGGAGTCGAACCATGAAACCACAGAAGGAGATAAGTTAATAGACCGAAGAATTCCAAGGAGTATGTCAAAATCGACAGAATTGAACGCACTACTAAAGTCTAACAAAATAATCAAAGTAAGTTTTTTGTTGTCCATAGCCTGGCGTATGTCATCAGTGACATTCAGGAGTGCGCTCACTGTGCTGTGATTGGGACGAAAGCCAGATTGGAAAGGACAGAGAAGATTGTTGAGAGATAGAAAGGCATAAAGCTGGTTATATACAGCACTTTCTAGAACTTTAGAGAGTACCGGAAGAATAGAAATGGGTCGGTATTGAGAAAAAGAAATTGGATTCGAAAGTTTAGGGAGAGGGATGACGTGAGCCAGTTTCCATGCTGTTGGAAAGACGTTAGAAGTGAGAGAATAATTCAGTATATGAGTGAGCACTGGAGTAATACAGTCAAGAATTGAGAGCAGCATGTCACGCGTCACATCATCACTACCTACAGCATTTGTTGTAATCGATAAAATGATCTTTTTTACTTCCTCCTCTGTGATGTCGCGAAATAAGAATGAGTCACAAGTGGGTGAAGCCTGCTGGGAAAGTGAAAATAGAGTAGAAGCTTTAGTTGAAGTATCCACAGAAATTGGAGAAGTACAAAAATGTTTGTTTAGATTGTTTAAATCTAGAGATTTATTTGAAGTCTCAGGCTGTTTACATACACCCAGCGACCGCAGAAATTTCCAAATACGAGTAGGGGGCATGTTTTCAATCGTGGAGTGAATATAGTGACGTTTAGCATCCCTACACATTCTATTGCAGATATTGCGTAATTTTTTATACTCTAAAAGGTTCGCGTCAGACGGTAATCGTTTAAGCCTGCTTTTTGCTTTGTTACGTTTAAACATTACACTTTTAATTTCATTTGTTAGCCATGGAGCAGGAACATGTTTTATTCTGACCGGTCTTATTGGAGCATGAATGTCATACAATTTGGTTAAAGTCGAGTTAAAAATGGCTACCTTTTCATCGATGTCAGAAGCTGCAATGAGTTTAGACCAGTCGACGTTACACGCATCGTCCCTCAAACGACTCACATCTACGTTTCTAAAATTACGCTGGAAAATAGTTTTGATTTTATGCTTTGGAGGACGCACCTTATAAGCAAGAAATATTAAGTCATGATAAGAGAAAGGTGCAGGAAGTTGTCCGTGTGAAATAACAGAATCAACATTGGAAACAAACATAAGATCTAAAAGAGATGGTCTGCAGTTGGGCAAATGATGTGTAGCAGACAAAGAAAGCAAGTGGAGATCCATGGCGGCAGCCAAATTGTTCAATTTCTCAGCCCGATTGTCACTTTTTAACAAGCAAGTGTTAAAATCGCCCATTATGATAATATGGCTATATAGTGGTCGTAAGTTTTCCAATGTTGATTCCAAGGATTGGAAATAGTCTACCTTGTCATTAGGGCTGTAAGCAACGCCCAAAAGAATTTTCGTGTGGTGGAGTGTTATTTCCAGAAAAAGATGCTCAATAGAGGATGAGTATTCGCTAGGCGATTGACAAACAACTGTACACGGAATATTATCACGAAGATATATGCACACGCCACCACCGCCAGCCCCAGTCCTATCATTACGATAGAGCCGATAGCCGGGAAGAGCACAGAGGGTAGACGAGAGTGAAGGCTTCAGCCACGATTCGGAAACTAATATTCCATCGACCACACCGCTGCTAAAAGAAGCGAGAAGATCAGGGTAGTGAGCGATTACGCTCTGAGCGTTAATGTGCACAAGATTAAGATATGGAGGATTACTGTCGAATGCAGTCAACAACTTTGATTCTAAGCTTACAGAGTCTGATGTGGAAGATGTATCACTATGAGCGCTTTCATACTCATCCGAAGAACAAGATTCAAAAATTTCATCATTGAAGTCAGTATCAAATAACATATGCAAGTATAATAAAAACAAAAACAGAAAGTATTTATATAAATAAATTAATAAGAGAAATACTTAGGTGAAGTGTACCCACTGCAATAAGTTCTTTTTTCAGTAAAATACACACATCACTGGCAAGATATCTTAATAAAATATAATTGTGACCAATTGACACATTGGAGCGTCACAAAATAAAAAAGTTCGACTAAATAAAAAAAGAAAATAGGTACATTATAACGTTCATCTAATTAAATTAAAAAAAAAAAAAAAAAAAAATATAAAAATGAAAAACAACAAATAAGAATCGAATTTAACTATCGATTAATCGAACAACGATTATTCAATGCAATCTCAGTCTAGTTGCCAACAATGAAAACAAAACGCAAAATAATAGGTGCTGTCAACTGTCATGTCATATTATGACAACTTTTATATTATTAATTATTTTAAAATTACAAATTTGGTGAAAGTATAGAAGTAAAGCGTTCAGAACCTTGCAAGCAATTGATAACAAGCTCCTAAATACGCACTCAAATTTGCTGAAAGTACTAAAATATATCAAGACTTCTCTATAGTAGTGTCTGAATACACACTAAAATTTGCTGAAAGTACTAGAAAATAAAATAAGACTCCACAAATACAGGTAACGTCTGAATACTCACTCAAATTTGTAATGAATTGCCCAATACTTCTTCGTCTTATGGTTGCTTTTCACTACTGGAGGTTGTCAGTCAGCTTCGCGAATTCTTCTCTTTCTTTTGACAATCAGAATAGTTGCTCGGCGCTGGCAATACCTGTCCAATCTCTTATGTTCCTCAGCCATGATTTTTTACGACTGCCGGCGCGTCTCTTACCCTCTGTTTTGCCTATCGTTATAAGTTGAAACAGCTGGTATCTTATATCGCAACACGTTTCCGAGATATCCAACTTCACGCTTTTTGACGGTTTTGCATCAACTTCGTTGGCATTGAAATTCGCCAAAGAACTTTTTCGTTTCTAACTTTGTGTCTCCACCTAATACGAACCATGCACCAAATATTGAATGCTTCTAGACGCCGTCTTGTATCTTCTTTAATTGTCCATGCTTCGCTGCCGGACAACACCACTGGCCAGATATAGCATTGGAGGATGCCAATACAACAACAGAATTGCTGGTGTTGTCACTGCGCTGCTACTAACGCAGAATTTTCTAACGTCTGTTGGCGTCACTCACTCGCAGGAAAACAATAATCCTCCAGATGACTCTGGTCTTTTGTGAAGCAGAAGTATATTCCAAGCATGACATATATCGTTATGCCCTGCTAGGAATATAAGGCATCGGTTTCCTCTCTTTCGCTAAATCTTCCGTTGTGAATCAGCAGGATGCACATAGTGCAGATAAGATTATCTTTGGCTTTTCATTTCTGTCTCTCCCAATAAAACT
Organism: Hypsopygia costalis; assembly: GCA_937001555.2. NCBI lineage: Eukaryota > Metazoa > Arthropoda > Insecta > Lepidoptera > Pyralidae > Hypsopygia > Hypsopygia costalis. Next base: position 739,411 of record OW443341.2, read on the forward strand.
TTCTAGTACCTGTCAATATAGTACTTTAACTGTACAAGACCGTGTCTTAATCTCAAACCAATAAACACTTGCTCCATACACTTGGGTAGAGTAAGCACAACTCAGAATAGAAAGTACCTACAATTAATTATTTTTGACATTGCTTGACAATTTTAATTTAACTTATTATTATTTTTGGTCTAAGAAGAAACTTTTAAACTTTCGCGTTGCGATTTATTAAAAATAAAATTGGTATATAACATATAAATAAAATAGTAAGGTACATCGCAGAGACAGTCAGCCTGTTATCACGGCCAGTGCAATCTGGTGTTTCGACCAGGTTGCACCGGCCGTGGTCACAGGCTGTCAGGCAATAATAAAGGTATATAAATACCCTTATGCATGATCGCGTTAATTCCCGTTGTTATTTTTCATAAGAAGGGAACTCATCATCAGGTTATTTTAGTCTCCACTACAGGAGCACGAGCCTCTCTCGTCCGTCCCTACAGACGGAGGATTTGGCCTACACTCCCCACGCTGGCCAAACGGGTTGGGGAAGAAGGGAACTCAGATCACAGCAAACAAGGAAGGGAATAGTCCTCAAAATGTCAAACTGACAACGTGCTAGCTATAACCAAGAGTATTATTAAAGTATGGTGTAGTTGAAATCGGAAATATAGTGTATGTACATTCTTAACTATTTGTATAAATGAAGTAAAAAAAATCGTACAAAAAATATTACGCAGTCCCAAATTCCGGTGTCCCTATAGAACACTTCCAACATATTGAACCATATTTGCAACGGCAAGTAGGTAGACAGGTGGCCAACACAACTGGTATATGCCACTTGCAACCATTTTTTCTCACCCCAAAATTCGACAAAAACAAAAACATTTTGCTAAAAGGCAGCGGTAATTTGGCAGGCGAGTTGTTTTTGCTGCTAACTACATTAAGTGTCTCGGCGTCAGCCTGCCGCCCGCTTCTACTTCTCTATGGCGTATTTACTATAAATAGAAGCGTAATGGAATATCATAAATTGTGGAAGTAATATGCACGGTGGCATTTTACTTTACGTTATATATGTCACCCTTATTTGACCCCAAATTTTTTGGTAGAAATTAAGAGCAAGGACGTCTGGGAAGATTTTGCCTTTCTTTGTATTGTGCCGATTTATGGGCAATGGATTATGTTCTGAAAGTTATTTAATGTTAGTGCGTAAAAATTGGCCAGAGTCGAGTCTCCTTTTAAAAATACATCGCGCGCCATTGGCAGCGAACTCGTGTCCATACACTGGCAACAAAATAGTGGAGTGTTAGCGGCTCACTATCCACTTTTTTTTTATATATACTACGTCGGGTGGCAGACAACCATACGATCCGCCTGATGTGAAGCGGTTACCGTAGCCATATTAACGCTCGCAACATAAAATATCGCACGCGCGTCGCAACCCCCACTGCCAACGCAGCATCTCCTTCCTTTCTGGTGACCTCACTCACTCGAAGGAACACAACAACCCTCAAGGGAATTGTTATTTGGCTGCGGTATTCTGTAAGGTGGATTCCCCAGTCGGGTAGCTTACAATTACGTTCCCGACCTCTCTTTTCGCCAGAGCTTCGTTTGTCAGTCAGCAGGGTGTACCGCGTGCAGGTGAAGTTGGCTTTGGTTCAAAGATGTTGATGAACCACTTACATCCCACTACTAATACGTGGTCTAGCAAACGGGGCTTTGGCATAAAAGATGTAGAACATGTCTAGCCTGACTAGAGACTCTACCTCACAGAAGCCAAACATTTGTGGATTGTTGTATTCCTGCGAGTGGGTGGTCACCAGATATCAGAAAATATAAATATATAAATATAAATATTTCTGGACAATTTTACACAGCGCCATCTAGTCCCAAATTAATCACAAAGCTTGTGTTATGGGTACTAGACAACTGATAAATGTACTTAAATACATTTTTTTTTTGTAAATACATACTTATAATACATAGAAAATACCCAGACCAAGACAAACAGACATATTCATGCATACAAATATTTGTCTTGTGCGGGAATCGAACCCGCGACCTCGGAGTCAAAGTGGCCATTGCTAACCATTCGACCACCGAGCTCGTCGAGAAAATGTTATGTTAACTGAGGGGATGTCAACAACGCGCGGCTCATACTATTTGTTACTTGTATTGTAAGCGCCCAAAGGCTACGGTAACCTTTTAAGGGAAATAAAGACTTTGGTCTTTAATGCGGTAATTGTTCGGAAATAAGAAAGAAGTTGATTCCACAGTTTCACCGTTCGTGGTATAAAATATCTTAGGTTGACGATTATTTTGACGAGCTCGGTGGCGTGGCGGTCAATGACGCGGCTTCGACACTAACACTCGTGGGTTCGATTCCCACACAGGACAAACATTTTGTCTGCATGAACATGACTGACTATGTTTATCAGTTGTCTAGTGTCCGACCGAATGTTCGGTTTCGGTTTCGGTTTCGGTCGAGTTTCCGAAACCGAAACTGCATTCGGGAGTTCCCGCGCTGTGCTCGGCCACGTTCGGCTCGGTAAATTCCATCCAAGCGACGAAGACATTTTGCCGCGTCCACGTGCCTAATCAGGTCGTGACTTGTTTATGTTTGCGGTGCGTTTTGTTTGTTGTTTGTGAGTTTTCGTGTGATTTGTTTTGAATTCGGTAAGTTTTATCATAATGATATTGTATAAGAGTAGGTAGTAAACATCGAAAAATAATTTAGTAAACACAAACTAATGCATAGATTATAGTAGAATCTAGTTTAACATAACTATCTGAATATTTTGTGGTTAATTTTACTCATTCGCTAATGCTGTACGTAAACAAACAATAGTTAGGTACTTGGTACTTACTATAGTGCATTAGTGGTGATAATATTAAAGATTTAGAGTTTCAACGTTCAATTTTATTTTCTTTGGGGTGTAAGTGGTTCATCAACATCTTTGAACCAAAGCCACCTTCACCTGCACGCGGTGCACCCTGCTGACTGACAAACGAAGCTCTGGCGAAAAGAGAGTTAGGGAGCGTAATTGTAAGCTACCCGACTGGGGAATGTACCTCCACCTCACAGAATACCGCAGCCAAATAACAATATTTTTTATCCCTCAACACCAATTTGGCTTTAGAATTGGCCATTCAACTATAGAACAAGTTCACCGAGTTGTCAACAAAATAAGGGAAGCACTCGAGAAAAGACTATATTGTTCTGCTGTCTTTCTCGACGTTCAAAAAGCATTCGATAAGGTTTGGCACCTAGGCCTGCTTTTCAAAATGAAGAAATAACTTCCGCATAACTTCTACCTTCTCTTAAAGTCCTATTTAGAAGATAGAATATTTAGAGTTAAATGACACCTACTCCACCTTTAAAGACATCAAAGCCGGGGTACCTCAGGGCTCCATATTGGGCCCTACTCTATATCTCATATATACTGCAGATATACCCACAACGGATAATATCCTTTCTGCCACCTTCGCTGATGACACTGCTGCACTTTACAACCATGAAAATCCTAATATGGCGTCTCAAGTTCTACAGAGCCACTTGAACAAAGTCAACAACTGGATGGAAAAGTGGCGCATCAAAGCAAGCTCCAGCAAGTCAGTGCATGTCACTTTTACTTTGAGAATAGACAATTGTCCCCCAATCAAACTTGGACGAGATGTTTTACCCCATCAAGACTCAGCAAAGTACTTGGGCATGCACCTTGATAGGAAACAAACATGGAGACTTCACATTAAAAAAAAACGCGAAGAGTTAAAATATTCGGCTTAGAAACCTAAACTGGCTGGTAGGCAGACGATCGCGCGTCACCATGGAAAACAAGATACTTATTTACAAAACTGTAATCAAGCCAATCTGGACGTATGGTATTGAGTTGTGGGGATCAGCAAAAAACTCGAATGTAGAGATTTTACAAAGGTTTCAAAATAAAGCGCTCAGAATTATAACTAACGCACCCCTATTCATCAGAACAAGTGAACTACATGAGCACACAGAAATGAAAATGGTCAGGGAGGAAGTAGAAAGCAGAGCAAGAGCATACAACCATCGAATAAAAGCCCATACCAACACCCTAGCGACAGCACTGTGTGAACCAATGAACTGTAGAAGGCTCAAGAGACAAAACATATGGGATCTTGTTGACTAAGTCTCTACTGCAATATGAGACAGTTTTCTCACTGGAGGAATAGTCTCTCCTGTCACTAAACTCCTAAAACATATCTGCTAAGGGCTCTTGATAAGCCGATCGCAAGATTGAGAAAAAAAAAAAAAAAAAACAATTTCCTTGAGCGTTGTTGTGTTCCTGCGAGTGAGTGAGGTCACCAGAAAGGAAGGAGATGCTGCGATGGCAGTGGGGATGGAGGCGCGCTAGCGATATTTTATGTTACGAGCGTTAATATGGCTACGGTAACCGCTTCACATCAGGTGGGCCGTAAGCTTGTCTACCGCCCGACGTCGTATAAAAAAAATATAATTATAACCAAGTAGCAATTATAACGTAACGTAACGTAATTATAAGAAAAGTACCTACAGTAAGATAATTGTTTCGTAAAAGTTTCGATTTCGGTTTCGGTTTCGGCCGAAACTGAGACCGTTGCCGAAATTCGGTTTCGGTTTCGGTTTCGGTTGTAAAAACCAGTTTCGGTCGGACACTAGTCTAGTACCCATAACACAAGCTTCGCTTACTTTGGGGCTAGATGGCGCTGTGTATTTTATTTAAAAAAAAAATAAAAAAAAAGTACTGTTGTCGGTTGCCAATTATCAAGACGATATAGATATATTTATAATAAATCCTCTTTTTATCTGCTAAAAAGATGAATACTGTAATAATTCTAGATCTCTTGACAACCCTGGCCGCCAACACATAAACCGTGAGCCACTGTCCCTACGTCCCAATTACCTGAATTTATGAACGATAAATTTCGTTGGCAAAATCATAACGCAGTTCTTTGTTACGAAAGTATGTCGGGCTTTTTTTTTTTAGGTACATATTTTAAATTCAGTTTAGCTTGCGAGTGCATACACGTGTGTCCTGGTGTTTTTTTTATATCACGTAGTGTCGGGCAGACAAGCATACGGCCCGCCTGATGTGAAGCGGTTAATATAGCCATGTTAACGCTACCTAAATGTAAGATATTGTATACCATGTTCTTGGGAAAAAATAAATAAAATATTAAAAGAGGCTTTTACATATACATACTTTGGTAGATATATAGTGGAGAGTCCCATTATCTTGTTTCAATACAACTAGTACTTGAAAAGTTGAAAATATCGTATAGGTATTTTCGGATCTTATTTGTGAAGATTTAACTTTTGACATGTAGTCCTTTATCTATCTAACAACCTACATAATGATAACTTTCCTGTGATATATATGCGAGTTTTAATCTGCAATTTTAAGAGCAATTAGCTTGTTGAGCAGTGACTGTTGCTTCTATGTAATTTTTTTATTAATCGATCATATTACAATTTGAGATTTCATCTCGTAGATTTATTCCGTTGTCCTTTTGTTCTATTATATAAGTTGCGAAAGTCATACAAATACCTGTTAAGTTTCCTAAGTCCGCCCCTCCTTCTCACAAAATTGGATGAGAAAAAACTTTGTCGGAATAATGTGAAAACGGCTTCTCGACCGAATGTATGCCGCGTAATCATACCATTATGAGGTGACCAGCATTTCAGCTAATATCGGGATTAGAGATGGGAGAAATGCCGGGCATTTTGAATAAGTTGCCAATAAATGCCCACGAGAGCGATTTATGGAAAATACCCGGTATTTTGGCTATCTCTGATTCGGATAGAATATTCTTTTTTTATATGCCTAGAGTATACCAAACAGGCGCACGACTAGCTTGATGGTAGGTAAATATCTGCCTATAATAAATTTTAATAATAATAAAGTTTATTTATTCTCATCTCACACAGTCTTCGTATTACAAATTAAGATAGTTAGTTAACAGATTAATATTGTGTGAGAATCTGGTGCCTGATGTAGGCTTTGAGAAGCCTGTATTACATACAGGTCGCCAGGTTCTCACCTCTCAATGCAAAAAAATCAACATACATTCCTTATATTAAAAGAGGTACTGGTGTTTGCGCGAATACAATTAGGTGACATATATACAACTGTTTTAAGTATGGAGTATATGGTGATGTGTTTATATGTGTGCCTATGGGCGCTGGTTATATTCTAAACATATATAGATATAATAACAGTATGCTTGCCAATACAAATTATAAAAGTATAGTCATAAATAAATTATGACTTGTATATCAATAAGACGGCCTAAGTTGTGAATATCCACGTTTTCCCGGGAGATTACACGGATTTCTCCAAAAAGGGCGAGATGAGGTTTTTACAGGGTTAGCATCGTTCGACTCCTCTCTGGCGTTGACAACGTGCATGCTGTCATAAACGCTGCACATCAAGCGCTTTTTGATACCTTTAAAAGGTGGTAAACAATTACGTATGGTGGAAAGCAGTTACGTGCAACAATGATAACGACTTTGGTGACAGCCAACCAACACCACACAAGAAGAAAGCACTAAGACTACAAGTTGATCAGAGTTGGTCTGAAACACATCCAGCAAGAAAAGAGTGCACAATTGGGTTACATTGCGACAAAACTCCAAAGGAAAGTATGGTATAATGTCCTCCAGAGTGCTTAAGATGCCGTAGATGTGGTAAACCCGTGGTTTTATTAAGGAAGCCTTCCCGTCCATGGTTTACTAGGTACGTGATAGCGTGATAATTGACTGTGAAGACAGAGACAATTATCATGCTTTTATGTGCATAAAATATTTGTTTATCCTGTTCTTGGTGTTTTTTTATATATTATATGTATGTATTAAAAAAAATATTTTTTTAAGTATAATGCCAGTTATCTAGTACCTATCGTAAAAGCTTTGTTTTGTTTGTGACTAGATGGCAGTGTGTAATTTGTGCAGGAATTTTTATTATTTAAGACAAACAAAAACCTTTTTGAAGTAATTTCAAAATAATTAGCACTGTACCGACATGATATTTTGGAGAGTTTATTTCAATTGAGTCTTGGAGCGTTGCCCTTGTTATAAACACTGATCATGAATTGGGTTGAAAGAAAAAGTATAAACACAAGTTTGTTGACCCACCACTTAACAAGCGAGTGAAATAAAATACAGGTCCATTTGCAAACAAACACTGAAATATGGCCAATGGCCGAGGCGAGGCTGTTGTTAAAGTTTTTACGGAGTGAAAATATTAAATTTTATTATTTGGTGTTTTTTTACGTAATTGGAATGAGGTCGAGTAAAATTTTGACTGATATTTACAGAAATTGAATACTGTGGAACTGTGTCAAAAAAATTTTTTTTTTTTTTTGTTAAAAGTAAGTCTGAGCGTTATAATTTGTCCCGTTTGTGAAAAATTTACAGCTTCTTACTTTAGTTAAATATAATCGAATGATTTTGCTATGATGATGATGCTCAAAGACACACTTTTAATTGCCAAAACTAGCGTTGTCTAACACATAATAATTAATGTTCATTCACTCGAATGTTTGTCGTGTGCGGGGGTCAAACCTGCGGCCTCGGAGTGGCCATTGCTTGCCATTCGACCACCGGGCTCGTCAATAAAATAAAACAAAATTGGTGTTTTTTTTTATATATATGAGAGGGGGGCAAGCAAGCATGTGGGTCACCTGATGGAAAGCAACACCAAGGGGTCGCCGATCCGTTGCCAGCCTTTTAAGGGAAATATTGACTCTGTTCTTGAAGGCCCCTATGTCGTACTTATTTGGGAATACCGCTGAGGGAAGTTGATTCCAAAACTTCACAGTTCGTGGCAGAAAATGACTTAAAAAGCGTACTGTAGTAGATCGCCAAATATCAAGATGATGTGGATGGAATTAAAATTTTTGGCGAGTTGTACGATAGTGGAACTCAGCGGCAGGTATCAAATCAAATAGCTCATCCGAGCACTCCTCGTGGTATAATTTATATACAACGCAAAGAGATGCAACATCTCTGCGTGTAGAGAGAGACTCCAGCCGATCAGAAATCATTGGGTCCCCGACGATTCGAACAGCTCTTCGTTGTATGCGGTCAAATGGAGCAAGTAAGTACTGGGGCGTTGTATGGGGTTTCTGAGATATTAGCGTTAAAACTAAAATAATATATATATTTTTACTCGTAAGCCACTTGTCCGATTTTATTAAAACTTAGTTGGGTAGTAAGTAGGTCATGTACCCTAAAATTCACATATTTTTAAAATATTGTAATCGGTTCAATAGTTTTAGAGATATCGAAATTGTTTAAAAAAAAACAATCGTCAGCCCACCTAGCCAAGTGTAATTCGTAGCGTAACGAACGTTAGATAGATCACGTGACATTTGTCAAAATCGAACATTTTAGTATGAGAATTGACAAATGTCACGTGATCTATCTAACCTTCGTTACGCTACGAATTACACTTGGCTAGAGGGGCAGGTCTTAGTTTGCCGCGAACGCAAAAATTACTGCAACCAAAAGCAAAAAGTACCACTTGGAGTCAATCGTATAGTCACCCTAGTATCGGTAATAATAGGCCACGCACAATAGTCCGACTTGAGTAATAAAATACCCAACTTAAACACGGAGGGAATCGTATGGACTACAGTGAAGAGTGAAAGCGGAATGATGATTTTATCAGTCAATAGGAATTTATGTAAGGGCTCCGTGAATTGATAATTATCTTCCATAAACAGCGGGAGCTTGAATCATTTAATGATCAATGTGTACAAGATTACTTAACTAAACATCTTGATAATTTTTCTGATGAGTATTGGAATTTCTCGTATTCATTCATTCATATTCATTCATTAATTCATATTCATTCATTAATTCTTTAATTCCTTAATTCATTCATTAATTCATTCATTCATTCATTCATTAATTCATTCATTCATTAATTCATTAATTCATTCATTCATTAATTCATTCATTCATTAATTAATTCATTCATTCATTCATTCATTCATTCATTCTGAAGTGATCATTCTTAAACTCATAATTTGTCTTCAACCCATAATCCGAGTCTTCCCTCAATCGAAGGGGTTTAGTGCATACTCCACCACACTGCTCAACTGCGGGTTGGCAAAGGCCAGTGTTTTCAAGCCGCCCTAATGCCACTGACCTGGCTTAACGACTGTCATCTAATGACAACAGTCGGGACCGACGGCTTAACGTGCCCTCCGAAGCACGGGGAACTCGAGATAAATAAACCCATCCATAGACAGACTGCGGTCGACGTTACTTAACTTGCGTATTCGATCAAACTGATTGACTTGCAATACTTTTTACATTATAAGTTAGATAATGTTTACAATATTATAATAATAAAAAATTCTCACCACTATTAAACGTGGAAAGCATTGGGGACGGCCTACGAGTATATCCAGCTGTGGGTAGATAGTGTAGGTACAGTCTATCAATGATGATGATGATTATCAATGGGTTTATCATTATTGATTTACCATACCAATATTGACAATAAAAACATGTTCCCCAATCACTAGTTAAGGCTGATCAACCCAGTACACCTGGGAACGATGGATTGATATTATATATGTGACACGTTCTGGGATGAGCTGTAAATCATGACCATTTTACACACTTTACAAATCAGGGCGCCTACCGCCGAAGCTGAAGCCGATTACCATTGGATTTTTTTGATAGCGAAAATCAAACTTTAGGGTAGATTTATGATACTTGTATTTAGCTTATCTGTTGGTAACCCTGGAGCTCTGCAGACTAAGCTGAAGATAAACTTAAGACCTATTTTTCTAATCAAAATATTCGATGATAATCGGCTTAAGCTTCGACAGTAGACCCTGACTAGTGATCTAGTAAAAGCGATGAAAGATCACATCTCTAATATTAATTTGAGTGAAGAATTAAAAATAGGTATTACAGTTGCAGCAGACAGAAGACTTCATATCATTTACCAACATTTTCCTGTAACTTGTACCAAAGTCATACAATGAAAAGTAGTGGGGCGTTTCGGCGTAAAAATCAAAGAATATAGGCTGAACAGTTTTCGACTAAACTTCAGGACAAAGGAATTAATGGCCTTCTTTCCCCTCCTCCATTGTTCCCTCGATATGTGTGCCTAAATTATGTGGCAGGTTACTGTAATGGCATATAATAAACAAACTCAGAAGGTCTAAGTTAAACTATTTAGCTCTTTGTATGTTTTGTCGTAGATTATCCCTATATTATTAAACTTCTTTAAAATTTTAAGTTTTGAACTTAAAATTCAAAATATCTTTATTCCTTGGACTTTATAAAGCACTTAGAAACGTCATACAAATTAAATATAAGAACATGTATAAATCATTACTACTCTAAATCCGCAAAGCTTAGATTCACTTTCATCACACTATCTTGAATGTGAAAGTGAATTTAAGTGTGTTTTATCATTGTTAAACTTCGTTTCTTCCACTGCTGGGATGCGGGTATATGACAATCGAAAGGATTTAGAACACCTTTTTAAAAGCTTCTCACTTGGCTCACGGCTATCATCTATTAACAATTGACATGCCTTTACGTCGTCGAAGTACAGCGAATCTAAAGATTAAATAAACGATCCAGGGACAAACTACGTTTGACGATACTTAACTTGCGTTTTAGGCAAAAGATTGTAATAATTCTAATTTTCTAATTTTAGTCCTTTTGCCTCAAATTTTCATTAGTTGAAAGGTATAACTACATCCGTTGGTCTGGTATCTACGAAAAATTATCTTTTATGCTGGACGTCGTCTTCCTTAAACTGTTAATGATCAGTTAGTCAACATCTTTTTTGCACTTTTTATGCATTTTACGATTATTTTTCTATGTTATTTAGTTTTCATCTTTCTTTCATCAGTTGATTAATGTTTATTGTGAAATTGTTTTTGATAGTACTCTAGAAAAAAAATAAACTTTTCTGAATCATCAATTTCATTGGCATTCAAGCTCGCTGGTCTTTACTGATCTTCAATTCTTCTGTAATTTCTATAATCTGCTATAAGTCAACTGAGAGGATGATGATGATGGTTTACCGTGTCTGTATTCCTTAACATTTCTGTAAAATCGTTGTGTACCATTTTATATCGATTAGCCTCTCTGTTTCTCTTTGACAAACCAATATATAGTTACTCTGATTTAGTGGGTAGTAACGTTCGGTTTCTATACAAAAGTTTGTGATTGTTTGTTTTATTGTTTACGAACTGTTTTCTTCTTTTGTAAATGAATTTAGATTGCTTATTTAGTCTTGGATTAGATAGAATAAATGTAGTAAATCAATGAGCCGGGACTGATGGTTTGGGATTTCTTCTAGAAAAATGAGGAAAAAATTAATTTGTTTTGTTCTAACTGGCTATGTTCAATATTTATTTTCTGATTAATAAAGAATAACAGCTGAATAACTAAATAATTAGTAGAAAAAGATTATACAATCCCCATGAAAATAAAAAAAAATACTAACTTATGCATTATCTATATGTCAATGTAGCTACATATAGATTTAAGCGTTGTTGAAGATTTGAACAAAATTATAATCTCGTTAATTAATATTTGTAATTAATGATAATGGCCATGATTATTTCTTTAGCTTGTTCCGTAAAAGATTCTGATAACTTATATCCAAATGTCGCTGCAAAGAAGTCTATGATTAAATTCTATAACCAACAATTTAAACTTGTCTTACATCTCAACCTGATTTTTTGTCAAAATGACGGACAAGAGAAGCCCTTTCCATGTTTTCTATTGTTCCATTCTAGATTATCAGGCAGCCAGTCAAAATAAATTATAGCTTATAACAACCCAGCATTTTATAATACTACTCATTAAGTTTATCATCAATAACATTTGTTACTTTATGCCTATCAGTTTAAAGTTCTATTTCAGTTGAACTGGACGGCCATTTGAAATTGTTGGTGAATTATTTCACATTATCATAGTAGTTCTTTTGTTGATGTTATAATTTGGGATCAGCTTTTGTTGCGTGCTTATTAATGGCCGTTGTATTGAGCTCAGTAAATCTATTGTTGGGAACAATACGTTTTCTAGTTGTGGATCTCGATTGTCTAATTGGTTGCTTCAATCGATTATCATTTTTAACGCTTTCTGATTTAGATTTTTATTTTGGTGTGATGACGTTATGGACTTTTATTTAAACGTTATAATTATAGTGGGAAAATTATAGTTTATATTTAAAGCAGTGATTAAATTACCTTCCGTGATAAGAGTAGATCAGGGTAGACAGTTACAATGCGATTGTAACTCTTATTTCGTAAGGCATAAGATCTATACAAAGGTCGAAGTATCTAGGTTAAAGTGTTCTTACCTGTACCTCACATAGATGGCATCGGCAACACACAGTAAATAATTAAAATCCTTACTGCACGGCAGTAGAGCTTCACTTGACTAGCTATCTCTTTAGGCGTTTAATGCCCTATTTGCCATATTGTCTCTCATATTCGTTGTGAGTTCCAAGGCAGCCGTAGCTTTACCCAGGACACTTCATTGTTAATTGCCTTTTTTGGTGTGGAAATAAAGTGCACGTAAAACCAAAATCTTAAATGACTGATGTCAATAGATTTTATTTTAATTCAATAAATTTAAGGTGGGAATTTAAAGTAGTAAGTATGTAGTAGTAAGAAATATTTGCGGTTGGTAACGATCTTAAGCCAAAGTAATAGATTCAACTTTGTTGACTTATTAGTTATATATCAATTTTTATTCCATACCGAGATGCAAGGTCGTCGTGGAATACGTAGTACCCTTCTCCTTTCTGCCCCAGGTGCTATGGTCCTCTCTATTTCAGCTACTGTGGTCGTCTCTATTGCAGATGCTGTGATAGTTTCTGTCTCAACTGCTAGATTTTTTATTCTCTATCTCAGCTGATGTGGTCGTAGATACGACCTGGGACAGACAGTACAACTGCTACGGTCCTCTCTGTCTCAGCTGCTGCGGTCATCTCTGGTCCAGTCGCTGCGGTTATGCATCATCTGACAAAAGACAAATAACACCTAAATCAATTAGTCACAACAAGTACATAGGTACTAAGATTGAGTGATCGTAATGATCAACAGTATTATTTTGTTTTGTATTATTAATTCGATACAGTATCTAATCGTAACCTTCGAATGTCATTTCAGAATACATCAAGTTTAAGTAAACAATGAGATTATAAATTAGCAATATCGATTAGGTAAGTACTTCCTTATTTTTTGGTTTTATCAGTAAAATTACAATCCTTCTTGCTAACTGATGTTTCCTGAAAATAATAAGCTCATAATAAACTATATTTCCCCTATACATACATGTGAATACTGGAGCAACATCATCATCATTATCAGCCTGTATCTACCTACTGCTGGATATAGGTCTTTCCCAATGCGATCCTCCGCTTTCCGCATCCAACCGCTACCAGCCACTTTATGAGGTCGTCGGTCCATCTATAGAGGGGGCGCCCAACGCTTGGAGACTAACTTACTCCTAGAGTGGGCTGGCCTCGACTCCAGAAGTTACCTCCCCCATCTGCCATCGCAGACTCGGCAGATGTGCCCAGCCCACTGCCACTTCAGCTTGCTGAGTCTGATAGCTGTGTCGACCACTTAGGTTCTCCATAGAATTTCTTCGTTTCGGATTCTCTCCCTTCGAAATACCCAAAGCATCGCTCTCTCCATCGCTCGCTGTGCGACTTGTAATCTGTGAAGCAGCCCAACTGTCAGCGATTTGGGCAAATCTCTGTACCATAGGTCATAGCGGGGAGGAATTTGGTCTTCCAATATTGGGGTATATCTACGATAATAGATGCCGTTAAAAACAACCATTTGTATAATATCGCTCATTAGCTGCAACAATGTCATAATTAAGGTCAACGTGCTATTTCCGAACGTTATTTTGGTATTTATTTTGATATACTGTTTCTACTTTCAGGTTCTTCTTAATAGGTTAGAAGTGCCTAATTATTTTCTTATCTTATTATTGTTGAAATTAATAAGTCTTATTTGGTTGGACAATCATAAAAGTGATCTACGTGCAACAACGACATAAACTACGCAATATGGTACGCTATGACCATGTTGCAGCAAATAAGCGATATCTAAAATAAAAACTACCATTTTTAACTAAGTGTAACAGGTACCTACTACATTAAAAAAAACCTAGACAAGAAAACGATGTTCTTGACTTAGTGTTGAAGCATAAGGCCCACCTGATATGAAGAAGTTACGTACGTAGCATGTGAGCTGGTAACGTCAGAGACATAAAAGTGATAAATTCTATATATAATAACTTGAAAGACGGGTTACGTCTTCCGTTCATGTTCTTGCATAAAATGCGACTAAAGAACCACGTTCGTATAAAATAAACAAGAACGAGTAGCTCGTGCGATCAGATTGTATTACCCTTACTAGAGTACACACCGAGCGAGTAATAGCATGCTAGTGGCTCTAAAGACTTGAAATGTTGCCTATGAAATGACAAAATATTATGTGGATGTTATTATTTAATATGCTGTTCTTGCATACCTAAAAAGAAGACAAAAAGTATGTAAACAAATAAGATGGCTTGAGGCTCCAATTATAATGTAGGTTGCAAAATTATAAAAAATAAGGATACATTATTTTTTGTAAGCAGCCTCAAGCCATCTTATTCTCCAAATTAAAAATTTAATTAAAAGGTTTAAAAATTATAAAAATGAAGCATACATAACAATGCTTTTGTTTGATTGCTAAAATTCAGCGAATTATACTTTTTTTAAATATATTCTGTCCGTTCAGATTGCCGTGTGGTTTCCGGCAGACTTTGCCGTGTGGTTTCCGACAGACTAGAATAGAATCACTCGTCTCTTCCCGTGGATGTCGTACACGGCGACTAAGGGAAATACATTATAAAACATCGATCAGTCCTCCCCAACCCGTCTAGCCAGCGTGGGGAGTGTAGGCCAAATCCTCCTTCTGTCTGGGACGGACGAGAGAGGGACGTGCTCCTGTAGTGGAGACTAAAATGACCTGATGATGATGATGATGATTGGAATTGTTGCTAAAAAGTGGAATATATTAAATGATATAAAGATATAGAGCGCTATTCTCACATTGTCAACTTGTCAGTGCCACATACCTACTACATATTATTTCATAATAAAATATTGAGTGGAAGTTATGAAATAAAAATGAGTACTTATTCACTGTTTAATGAATACATAAATAAATATTCCTGGGCAAATTACACTCTGACATCTAGTCCCAAACTAAGCAAAGCTTTTACTATGGGTACTAAATAAGTGATATTATACTTAAACACATTTTCTGTAAATACATATGTATATAATATATAATCATTCATGCACACAAATTTTTGTCTTGAGCAGGAATCAAACCCGCGACCCCGAAGTCAGTGGCCATTGCTATTAGACCACCGGACTCGTCTTTATTTACTGTCGATTTTATTCAAGTTCGCATGGAGCCACTGTCATTGATACCAAAAAATTACTTGCCGACTATTCTCCATCATCATTATACAACAGAAGTAACTAGTAACAAGTTTGCCCTGTGCGATACCAGTATATTAGCATGCTACGATTGCCACCGTGTGGCTAAGAATTACCATGCGATTGATCCTCCATCGACAAGCGACAGAAGTAACCGTAAACATGTTTACGGCCTGTTTACCGTCGACAATTTATTCATTACTTTCGCGTTATCTGCCAGATAAGCTCGGGATGCCAGAAAGCTGTACACAAGCCAATTCGTTTGGATTATTTTTTTTTATTCTCCTTTAGGAGCTTTAATTTTGTGGCTAGTGAATAAAACTCGAGGAGCTCGATCGCTTCGTTATTTTTCTATGAGACGGGGGTGAAAACGAGCACGTGGGTCACCTGGTGGAAAGCAGTCATCACCGCCCATGGAGATCAGCAACACCAGAGGCACCAGGGGCACCAGGGGCACCAAGGTTGCGCTTGTAATCGAACACACAAGTTCAGTAAACTCGACTCTAGCCTGTCCACGGATGGGGATCCCAGCAGTGGGATGTCCTCTTTCTCCAGAGCCTGACAGGGTGCATACTTTAATGTTTTTTTTTTTTGTAAATACACACTTACAATACACCATATTATGTCATCAATACACAATACCTATTATGCATACAAATATTTGTCTTGTGCAAGGGTCGAACCTGCCACAATCGGAGTTAAAGTAGCTATTACTAGCTATTCGACCAGAGGCCTTTTTTATACTACGTCGGGTGGCAGACAAGCATACGCCCCGACTGATGTGAAACGGTTACCGTAGCCATATCAACGCTTGCAACATGAAATATCGCTCCCGCTTCGCTACCCCCGTTGCCAACGCAGCATCTTCTTTGTTTATTATGACCTTACTAGAGATGGGCAAAATGGCGGACTTTTACAATAAATGCCCAAAAAGTACTTACTGCCCAAAACTAGGCATTTATTGGGCATTTACAGGTACTTATTGTTAATGCCTGGCATTTTGCCCATCTCTAGACCTTACTCACTCGCAGAAACACAAAAAACCTAAAGGGAATTGCTTTTTGGCTGCGGTATTCTGTGAGGTGGAGGTACTTCTCCAGTCGTCCTTATCCAAAACTATCCATGTCAATACGTACAATTTTCACTGCACGTTGTATGAACCACAATTGTAGGAACAAAACATGGATGTCCAAATTGTTACTGGCCAGTCTAACAGTTTGGAACATTTTCGTCTAAACAGTCCGATCATCGAACTATTAATAGAACCTGCCCGCTTACCACCATCTCTTATTGGGATTCAATAACTGAATAGAATGCTTATTCATACCAATGAATAAGCGACTCTATTTCAAATCTTATAGAGTCGCTTATTCATTGGTATGAATAAGCAATCTATTCAATTATTGAATCGCAATATGAGATGGTGGTAAGGGTGCTGTTGGAATAAAGGGAACTGCAATGCCAAGCGTGACGTGTCTTACTTTAGTTCGTCTACATAAAAATAAATTATAATAAATTAATATTTCCGGATAATTTACACAGTGCCATCTAGTGTTATGGGTACCTACTAGACAACTGACAAATGTACTTCAATTTTTTTTTTTTGTAAATATGTACATACTTATAATACATAGAAAACACCCAGACCTAAACAAACAGACATGTTCATGCACACAAATGTTTGTCTTGTGCGGGAATCGAACCCTCGGACCTCGCCCGACCTCGGAGTCAAAGTGGCCATTGCTAACCATTCGACCACCGAGCTCGTCAATTACAAGACATTAAGTACAAGACGAGGACGCAGCTGTCAATCCAACAATTCTATTTCCATATTCTGGTAAATACAATTTGCCTACATCGTAGGACTTCGTTGAAAAACCATTTAGCGGAACACGCTTGACACGGGATGTCACTCTCTTAACATGTTGCATTTAGCACAAAAACATTACTATTCATGATATGGATCTAGACATTTGCTGGGGTACCTGGGAACCATGCTAGCTATGAATTACCGGTGTGGCTATGAAAATGGAGATAATCGATATGTAATAAGCAAGTTACAATGGCGTCGTGAGGAGCCCGATGGCGTCATTGCGCATGTCGGTCTACTCGAACACACAAGTTAAGCAAAGTCAAGTGTAGCCTGTCCATGGATGGGTTTACTTATCACGAGCTCCTCCGTGCTTCGGAGGGCACGTTAAGCTTTAGGTCGCGGTTGTTGTCTTTAGACGACTGTCGTTAAGCGAAGTCACTGGCCTTTGGGCGGTTTGAAAACACTAGCCTCCGCCAACCCGCAAATGAGCAGCGTGGTGAAGTATGCTCTAAACCTCCTCGATTGAAGGGAGACCCGTATCCCAATAGTGGGATGGTTATGGGTCGATGCCGACGCAAGTTACAATCTGACCGCTTGCTGGCGGCATTCATCCTCACATTAGAAATGAAATGGTCGTGCACTGTTCTATTTGCGATTGGTTTTGGAATCGGCAACGCGCATAATAATATGATACTCCTGTAGTTACTGGCGTCCAGAGGCTGCACTGCCAAATTAGTGATATAAAAAAAACGGTTTTCTTCTGTGTATTTCAGTGACATGAGTTCGCGTTTTTGAAGGAATTGAATAAAATTATCTATTTTGATATTGCTAATAATATTGTTGCGGTCCTGTCTCGAACGATCTAGAATGGAACCTTCTAGAATAGTCGCCTCATACTTCGCTGCAAGCAATAATGACCCGTATGTCTACTGTCATAAGGTTGCAAGTTGTCATTGGCGTTTCACATCCAAATCTAGAACCCTAGCTCGTAACAATATTAAAAACACTAATGACCTTTTGACGACTTGAAAACGCAGGTCTCCACCAACCTGCAGTGGAGTAGCGTGGCGGAGTACGTTTTGAACTCCATAATTCAGGATTCAATCGGGAGATCCATATCCCAGCTGTGAATGGGTAAATGCCGATATCTATTTTGCTCTCAACAATTCGTAGCTCTCCGTCCTATTTCTTTTTATTTGTCAAAAATCCGCTAATCTCCTGGCCACACGCGGAGCGTTCAATGCGTGGTTGTGTAGACATTAAAGTCATTGCCTGCAATGGTAACATCACTTGTCGATCATGTTCTGTGTTATGACTGTTTCACTTAAGGGGAAGGTAGCTCCAAAGTTCCTGACACACATATTCATTTGTACCACTAGTTGAATTCCTCAGTGGTACTATGTACTACCAATTCTATTTTTTTAAATACAAATTTAATTATAAAGGTCCAAAGAGATTTAACATACTCGTATACTGGTATTAGGCAGTTAAATGTCTTTGCTAAGGCCAAACGATCATGCTTGATATACTCTTAATAGGTACTTTTGAGTACTTGAATGATTCTTTCACTGTATCTACTATCCTGATCCTACCCAAATTTTTATATGTTATTAATTATTATATATTATATTAATATTATATTGTAATGATTATATTATATATACGTTACAGAAAAAAAAGGGAAATTAGGATAGATTGAAATTGTTATGAAAATAGGCGTAGAATTTGGTTTATATAGAACACATTTCGTTTTTCGACTCATCCGTAGTATGTCGTCCGATGAGCCCCCTTACCACTAACTCTTATTGCGATTCAATAACTGAATAGAATGCTTATTCATACCAATGAATAAGGGACTCTATTCTATTTAAAATAGAGTCGCGATAAGCGACTCTATTCTATTTATAATAGAGTCGCGTTTTCATTGGTATGAATAAGCATTGGTGGTAAGGGGGCTGTATACTTCACTTTCGTGCGTTTTTGCTGGGTCTCGTCTAGCTATTTAACTCGTTTTTGTTCCATGATCACATCGGACTCTGTTCTATGGGTGAATCAAAAAAGTAATCGAAATACGAAAAATGATATTTCTTGTGGAATTTATATTACATGATTCACATTTGCCTTCCGATTTGGACATAATTTTAATAAAAAAAAACCGACTCCAAGCATTACTCTATATTTAGGTATGTAGATACAGGTTGATGATGATGATGATGAAAAAAATATGGTAGCAATGTGGAAGTATACTCTTTCAAATAAAAAAAGTTTTTTCAAATCGGTTTATAAATCACGGAGTTATTAAGTAACAAACGTTAAAAAAAATACAGCCGAATAGAGAACCTCCTCCTTTTTTGGAGTCGGTTAAAAAGGATCAAACTGGATAATGTATAAAACTGAATCATATAATTCAGCATTAAAACATTTCATTCATCATTTATAATGTAGTGATTGATTATCATATGGATGAATGGATTATCGTAAGGGAGAGTTTTAATTTTTTAACGGAAAATGTGGCTCCATCATCGCCTTTTTGAACCTTTAACGTAGATGACGAAGGATATTTCCGTTTTTACAAGTTAAGAATTACCGAATCAACATCACACAAATATCCACATGAAAACAGGAATAAGTATTCAGTGATTATGCACCACAAACATACTACCTATAATGAATATTAGAACCCGAGATTCAGTTGAGGGTTGAGGCCTTCTTCCTTCAAAAAACAGCAATATGGCAAATAAGGCATTAAAATCCTAAATAGATGGCTAGTCAAGTAAACCTCAACTGCCGTGCACACGAATTTTAAGTTTCTAACACAATTTGGGGACCTAACACATCGATTGCAATAACATATTGCCAGTTAGAAAAAAACAAATTACATTCAATTCTCTATTATTACAATTTATTACTCATTCTTTTGCTGATAATATACTCAAGGCTCGCAGCTAAACTAACTCCATTGTATTTACCTTATTATATCATTTGAGTTATTTTCCGTTAGCTTGACCTTAACAGTTGCTATGCAGTTAGTGCTTCCGCCAGCACGCAGTTAGACTTCCTACGTTACTAGTGTTAGGAAGTGACAGGGAGGTTGTTGATGTCAAACTGTGTTTCTTCCTGTGACATATTTTTAATGGTTATCGTTTTGAATTGACGGGCTCGGTGGCGGAGCGGTCAATGACGCGGCTTCGACACCAACGCTCGTGGGTTCGATTCCCACATAGGACAAACATTTGTGTGCATGAACATGTCTGTTACAATATAAGTCGGTTGGTTTACTGAGCGCAAAAGCGGTGCAGGTAAAGGTCCTCTCGTCTGGTTGATTTACTGGACGAGAGACTCGCAACCCGTGATATAACCGGAAGGTTGGCACACGGAGCGCATTAGCTGTATAGGGTGCGTTGTTACAATATAAGATGCAAAAATTCGTCAGCATCACAAACCTTCCTGGTAGCTCAGTTGGAAGAGCACTCGACCGGTCATCTAGAGATCGTGGGTTCAAATCCCACCTAGGGGGGGCAGGTGAATTTTTCAAAAATATTTATAATGTCTGTTTGTCTTAGTCTGGGTGATTTCTATGTATCATAAGTATGTATTTACAAAAAAATATGTATTTACGTATGTTTATCAGTTGTCCAGTTTCGCTTACTTTGGGGCTAGATGGCGCTGTGTAATTTGTCTGACAATATTTATTTATTTATATTTATATTTAATTGACTGACAATACACACCTTAAGATGAAAACTTGTATGATTAAAATTTTGTTATTGCGATTGATATAATTTTTGATAACGTCAAATGGTACACATTCCCATTGACGGCGATACGGAAGAGATTTTTTACACAATGTAGCATTTTCTTTTTTTACCATGCCCCTATATATATTATTAATATACTATTAATACTATAAATTTGAATGTGAGTTTGTTTGTTAGCTCACGCCAAAACTACTCGACCGATCATCATGAAACTTTGTACGCATATTCTCAAAGGTCTCAAGTACCGCAGCCAAATAACAATTCCCTTGAGGTGATCCTGCGAGTGAGTGAGGTCACCAGAAAGAAAGAAAGGAGTATAGGCTGGCAACGGATCGGCAAGCCCTTGGTGTTGCTGGTCTCCGTGGGCGGTGGTGATTACTGTCCATCGGGTGACCGACATCTCTCTCACATAAAAGAAAGAAGAAGAGGCATTATTTTTTTAGGGTGGCAAACGAAATTAGAAAATAAAATTTACTTATTTTTCTTAAAAAATATTTATTTTCTAGATACATTAGTAATGTATCTAGAAACTCGAAATTTGAAATTTTATTAAGATTTTTATCACTGACCATATCTTCACTTAAGACATTTCTCTCTAGTTTTTTTTAACAAAATGACGTAATAATATGGCACAGATACAAAAATAGAAAACACAGCGGCCATTGAACCCACAATGACCACTTAATATTCACACAACCATCGGCGATGCATTGTGCTGTTCAGCGAGGATTATGATCACCATACTTTCAGTTCCATTGTCCAACAACTATTGTTGGTGCTGCCATTACCCGACGCAATAGTACTCTAGGTATGTGAGATCGTGTCTAGGTCACAGACAATCATCATCATCATTTCAGTCGAAAGTCATCTACTCTTGAACTGTCCCCCCCTTAAAATCAATCAGCTCCTTGTGATCTTCATCTGATGACTAATATCTCGTATTTTTTTGATACTATGTCGGGTGGCAGACAAACATACGGGTCGCCTGATGTTAAGCGGTTACCGTAACCATATTAGATAACCATATTAATGAATATTCTAGGTACGTTCAGCATCATTATTTCAGTCGAAAGTCGTCGGTAAAGTGTAGGGGTATAAGTGGGGTATAAAGGGGTGTAAGTGGTTCATCAACATCTTTGAACTAAAGCAAACTTCGCGCGGTGCACCCAGTTGACTGACAAACGAAGCTCTGACGAAAATAGAGGTAGGGAGCATAATTGTAAGCTACCCGACTGGGGAATGTACCTCCACCTCACAGAATACCGCAGCCAAATAACAATTCCCTTGAGGGTTGTTGTGTTCCTGCGAGTGAGTGAGGTCACCAAAAAGGAAGGAGATGCTGCGTTGGCAGAGAGGGTGGCGGCGCGCGAGCGAGGTATCCGCTTTACATAAGGCGGGCCGTATGCTTGTCTGCCACTCAAGGTAGTATAAAAAAAACTACTCATGAACTGTCTTCCCCTGTCTGACCAATTCTAAAAATAGACCGAATCGAGATTGACTTGTGAATTGACTAATAACCAACGAAATTATATAGGTACTCTAATTGTTAGCAGAATAATATTCTTAGCTTGTATAATTCTTCTGGGGGGGGGGGGGGGGTATCCACCGGTCCTTATTCTGCAAGTTATGCGACTGTAAACCAAAACGAATATAAATAAACTAAAATAAACAAAGACGACTGTGCAGAGTGGTACTGTGGTACCACTGTTATAAGCGTCCACAGGCTATAATGGCCATCAGGACTATAAAAAAAGCAGTACTAAATAGATATCAACATCCTAAATAAACATAACATTTAACCTAGAAATTAATTAAGCCACGTTTACTGGTTTACACCAAATTAAACCAACATATTAATAACTTTTTAACGATAAATTAAACTGTTTTGTACCCGATACATATAAAATCAATTAATATAAGACATCATATAATAATAAGCGTTATTATTAATAATTATCTCTATCTTGAAAATGGCTTTGACTATTTAGATAAAAACTACAGTAAAGCACGTAGGAGTGAAGATAATCTAGAACGCCTGATGGGGACCGGAAAGATAGAAGAAAAAGGACCTAGAGGCCGTAGACGCCGTAGTCCCATACGGTGGTCAGACCAAATAACAACTGGATATCGCAATAAGTGCCGCACTACATCAGGCGAACGAGCGTAATCGATGGCGACAGCTCATTGACATAATTTAAACAAAAAAAAAACCTACTCCAAACATTACTCTACGTTTATGTATGTAGATACAGGCTGATGATGATGATGATGATGAAAAAAATATGGGACCAATCTGGAAGTATACTCTTTCAAGTAAAAAAAGTTTTTATCAAATCGGTTTATAAATCTTGGAGTAATTAAGTAACAAACATTTAAAAAAAATACAGCCGTATTGAGAACCTCCTGCTTTTTGGAGCCAGTTAAAAAATATGAAAATATGTAACCTAAAATACGCGATAACATCAAATATTATGATGTACTGTAGTGTGATATGTGATCGTTTGGGCTTTATAGAAGCCGGCATTTTTACCTACCTACATAAATAAATTGTCACAAACGTGTAGAAGTACGTGTCGGCCGTGTGGTTTCCGGAAAACTAGAATAGAACAACTCCGTTTCTTCCCGTGGATGTCGTACAAGGCGACTAAGGGAAATACATTATCAAATATCAATCAGGCCTCCCCAACCCGTTTGGCCAGCGTGGGGAGTGTAGGCCAAATCCTCCTTCCGTTTAGGACAGACGAGAGAGGGTCGTGCACCTGTAGTGGAGACTAAAATGGACCTGATGATGATAATGATGTGTAGAAGTATAGGAAAAATATACCTAAATAAATAAATTGTACACAGTAAAACATTTTAAAACAATTAGTACACATTATTTTAATCGCCGGCAATTGCTGTAGTTTTCCCTCACATTTCTGACGCAACACCCAACAATGTATTATGAATTTTCCACTTGTTTGTTGGAATTGTAATGAGATTAGTGATACGGCTTCACCTGTGTGCGATTTTCTCTATTTTTGCAACATTTTGGACGAGTACGGTGGTCGAATCGAATGGCTAGCAATGGCTACCTACTTTGACTCCGAGGTCGTGGCTTCGATCTCCGCACAAGACAAACATTTGTATGCATGAACATGTCTGTTTGTGTTTCTCTGGGTGTTTTCTATGCAATATAAGCATGAGTTTACAAAAAAATATGTAGTTATGTATATTTTTCAGTTGTCTAGTATCCATAGTACAAGATTTGCGCTTAATTTGGTGCTCATCTAGCACCGTAAATAGCGCTGTGTAAATTGTCCAGAAATATTAATTATTTATTTTTCATTGTTGTTCCGATCCTACAGGTCGTAGCGTGATGCAGTCTAATTATTGTCCTTTAGAAGTGTTTTATTAACAAATTTAAAGCAAAGCTTGCACTATGGGTACTAGATAACTGAAAAACATACTTAACAACATTTTTTTTGTAAATATTAGGTTGGGGAAAAAGTCTTTTCGTATTTTATATGAAAATTCAAAACATTTTTTAATAAAGTTTATTTACATTTAACTAAAGTATGTAGGTGCCATTTTGTTCAATAACTTTTTGCCATCTTGTAGGTAGAGACATGATCCGATTACTATAGAAATTTTGGGACTTCTGTTCAAAAAACCACGACAAGTGGTTTTGGCAGTCTTCTCGTGATGTTAACCTGACATTGCCTAAAGAATTCTGAAGAGACCGAAACAGGTGGAAATCAGAAGGTGCAAGGTCAGGACTATACGGCGGATGCATTAACACCTCCCAGTCAAACTCTCTTAATTTTTGCTGAGTGGCTAAAGATGTGTGAGGTCTAGCGTTATCATGATGAAAAATCACACCCCTTCTGTTAATTAATTCCGGCCGCTTTCTCTAACTTTTTGCTTTAATCTCATCAGTTGTTCACAGTAGAGTTCAGAATCGATAGTCCTGCCTGGCGGTAACAGCTCATAATGAATAATGCCCTTCCAATCCCACCATACACGCAGCATCACCTTGTTGCGGGTTAACCCGGGTTTTGCCAGAGTCTGTGAAGCCTGACCGGTCTTTGACCACGACCTTTTTCGCACGTTCTTGTCGTACGTGATCCACTTTTCATCACCAGTTATAAGCTTCTTCAAAAACGGTTCGCTTTCATTACGTCGTAGTAAAGTATCGCAAATGAGTACACGGTTCATTAGGTTTCTTTCAGTGAGATCGTGAGGCACCCAAATATAGAGCTTTTTAGTGTACCCAGCTTTTTTCAAATGCGCCAAAACTGTTTTGTGGTCAATTCCTAATTCTTCAGCTACGTCGTAACTACTGATATGCCGATCTTGCTCCACTTTTTCAAAAATGGCATCCATTTTATCCGTAACAGGGCGACCAGAGCGACGTGCATCTTTCACATCAAAATTTCCTGATTGAAAACGCTTAAACCAAATTTGTGCTACTCTCACAGACACTGCACTAGGTCCATAAACGACCCAAATTTTTTTCGCAGCTTGCGTTGCATTTTTACCTTTTTTGTAGTAAAATTTTAAAATGAATCGAATTTCTTCATTAGATTCACTCATCTTGACAGTAAAAAAAACAAATGAAAATCACACATTTACCTAATTTGAATTTGGAATTATCTTTTTTAAAATTTAAACTTTTTAAAGATATCAAAACCTTTCAGATACAAATGGTATAACCAAAGATATTTTATTACAAGTTCATACATACTATAATGCGAAAAGACTTTTTCCCCTACCTATTATATACATATAATACGTAGAAGACGCCCAAACAAAACCAAACGTTTGTCTTCTGCGGGGGTCGAATCCGCGACCCCGGAGTCAGAGTGGCCATTGATAGCTATTCGACCACCGGGCCCGTCTTGTATTAGTCTTATACATAGATACAATATTATGTAGGTCTTTTGTTTTACATTGACATTTTTGGTACATTTTTAGGTAATACGGTTAGAGTTACTCCAATTTTTTGGTACAAAGGACTGATGACTATTTCTTTTTTACCATCGCAGAACAAAAGTATAACGAATCGAGATTGAATTGTGAATTGACTAAAAGACTTGATTTAATTAATTAATATCAATTCTAGCTATTAGCAAAATAACATTCTTAGTTTGTGTAATTTCAGGTTATATTTCGATATAATCCCACTTAAATTAAACTTTGAAGTTTCACATTGTGATACGAGAATACCAAATGTGACATTTGTGAGATCGGCAGTGGATCGGAACTGAATTTTGACTGTCACGTCGAAATCTTGTTATACTCAATAAACTCCCAGATTGAATCACTCCCAATCAATCACTAGGTAATTTTAAAGACATTATCGTTACGATAATGACGTGTTTCTCGTTAATTGATCGACTATGAGCATGTGTATTCAGATATTGCATCAGACTCAGTCTCAGACAAAAGGAAAATCGATTTTTAATAAACATATGGAAGACTAGCGACCAGCCCATACTATAAAATAGATAAAGACTTACTTATGTATCAACGCACAACTCCAACCACTAGATTGTTGAAATTTGGCATACACGAAGCTTAAGACGTACCTAGGTATTCGCTAGGAAAGGATATTTGAAAATTGCCATGGGATACCGAGATACGCAAATATATAAATAAAGTAGGTACAGATTCGCCGGTACAAGTTTATGTTACAAAACTTATTATAATCTTTTAATTTACTACTAAAAAGATATTAAATAGGTACCTAATTCTCATTTAATCTATATATATTTCGATTTAGGCATCTACCTACTTTGTATGTGTCATTCTTGGACAATACTGATTGGCAAGCAACATCGAGTGGTTCACCACGCGAGGTTGCATCACTCGAAAACGATTGTGTGGTCAACATGGAATCATCATAAAAATTTCACTATAACCACAAGGCGGGATCCACACTCTCGATCACAGTTCGTTCGCGATCAGAGTGCTTAATGCTTAGTAAGAATTTTCTGTTCGCGTTCGATCATGTTTCATGTTGCGAGCGTTAATATGGCTACAGTAATCAGTTTCACATCAGGCGAGCTATATGCTTGTCTACCATACGACGTAGTATAATAAAAAAAACATTACTTTTGATGTAAACTAAACGATAACTTTGGCTAGGGCAAGCACGTACTCATGCGAGAGTATTGCATCAGCCTCTCGCCCACTACTTACTAGCAAGTATTGCATCATCCAGTTTACAGCTCTTGTTTGTTTACTTTAGACACCATATCGCCGTAACACCACGTGTGCTAATTACTGTTTGTTTTACTGGATTATAAAATTATTATCGTGATAAAATATATATATTGTTGCTTTTACATAGTTACGTCAAGACAACAGTGTGGTTAGCGGTAAGCTGACTTCCATAAGGCTGGTTGCTCTCGATTAAATGAAATGAAACTCTTTATTCTGACATTGGGCCCTTGTGGGCACTTGGACACGTCTTGCATCCTCTTAGAAGTAATATTCTACTTCCTTGTATTTTTTTTATCTAATATCCATGATAACTATTATGTAATCTGTGCCATGATTATCTACTGACCATTGGCGAAGAAGAAATGCACGAAAGGAACTTGGTATCTGTTCTTTTAAATAATCAGATAATACAATAAAATTACAACATGATTAGTATTGTACATTTAGTAATTAAGATATAAAGTATTCGATTTAGATATTGCTATTTATTATATGTCTGTGCTGATTTTTCCATACGTCGTTGTCAATTTAATATTAGTTATCATTTTTCAGCGATTTCACATGTGTTCATGTACTAGAAGTAATTCAGGTCGATGAGTAGTACTGTAATACCCCGAACGAAGTGTCGCTCGTTGTCATCAGTGATTATGGTAAATCATTGAGATATTCTGATCATCAAATCATAAGAACCGCATAATATATAGGTGTTTTTTAAGACTACACGACACGAGGAGCTAATTCCACAAATTGATAGTCCGCGGGAGATATCCTCTCTGAAACCAGGCTCTTTTTCTAGACACACTGTAATGGGCAAGTCTAAAATGAAATCTTGTGTATATAGAAAAGTACTGAATAGCTCAAAGCACTGAACGGATTGGGTTAAAATTTGGTATACAGGTAGATATTATGATGGAGATGCCTCCATAGCTAGCTAAGATTTTTTTTTTAAATTTCCCCGGGATACCAGGATACGTGAGTACGAAATCACTGGAGCAAGCTATAAATCAATAGGGTATTCTCCAATGTTTAAAAATTGTATAAATTATTTAACAATATCGTAAAATACACAAAACTATAAAGATCTGCAAACTTTCATTCTAATATCTTCAGTCAGACTTTTTTTAGCGTCGATCAAAGTTTGGCGGAAAAGTCCATTTTAAAAGTATGAAATTATTAAAAAATAATATTTCCATTGGAGAAGCAATAAAAAATGCTATAACTTTTATTATGATACTAATCACATAAACGTAATATTTAACATAGCTGTCGTACAAATTTCTGATTTGATGCATACAAAATACAAACCTGTGACGTCATAATTCGGTAGTCTTTTGTATGGAGCGTTTTGGGGCAGTCTAAAAATTGTGATTTTCAAATTACCATATCTCGAGAGATTTTTGTGCTATCGAAGTAATTCTTTCACCTATGGTTATATTATGGAGACGTCCCTACATATCAAACAGAAAAAAATGTTAGTCAAATAGCCTATTAAGACTTATAATGCAAAATCCTTCAAATTATAAATGTATTTTCTGTGAGAATTCTCTGCAGCGGACGCTGATCGACGGTGTTTGGTAAACGGACGGTTGCTTACAAAACAATGTAACAACAATAAATAAATAACGGAAATACGGTGCTTGGCCTGTGCCGAAACCACTTCGGCTGTGTTGGGAATAAAGGTTTGAATCTATTTTTATACTGCTAGCCGGCATCATATAACCATACGACCCGCCTGATGTCAAGCAGTTACCTAACCTATGAAGATTTAGTCACGCGTTCGGCGTTGCCACCGCTTCGGTATCAACCCATATGATTCCCACTCAATTGAAGTGATGTAGAACGTACTCTACCCAATTGCGGGTTAGCCCTGTCCAGTGTTTTCCATACGCCAAAAGGCCATTGACTTGGCTTAACAACAGCTATCTTGTACTGACCATGATAAAAAGACATAGGTTATGTTCTTTGTTCTTAGGTCATGTGATTTGAACTTACCTACGTCATCAGCGGCCAAACAAAATATTGTTTGTATGGAAAATGACAGATTTTGAAAACCAAATTCGTGACGTAGACTTGGGAACATAAGGGACGAACATGACTTGTGTATTTTTACCACGGTAATGACAACAACTAGAACGGACGGCCGACGGCTTAACGTAGCCTCAGAAGGACAAAATTTTTAATAAGTAAACCTATCTATCGATAAGCTACCACTGACCAATTAGTTAAAATAATTCTACATATTTAGGAATATTTTACGAATTCAATCCAATATAACGAATTTTTTGGTATTATAAATGCATTTTATTACGATATTCGTTGTTGCGGCTTATTCTGTATAGGTATCTACTTTAAATTTTAAAACAGTCACCCTAACTAAGGTATAAGGTATAACCTAAGGCAGGGCTGTCCAAGTCACGGTCCGCGGGCCGCATGCGGCCCTCGGCTTATATTTGTGCGGCCCGTGACGTTGTTTCATTTACTGGTTTTTAAACAGTTTTTTATCGCTACAGTTTTTTTTACAACAAATCTGACTGAAAATTATATATGTATGTATTTTTACATTTACATTCGACCACAAAGCTGGTCAATTGTGATCTGTCATGTTTTATAAACACATATTACTATAGATTTTTGAAGTGTACTTTGAATCAAAGCCAACCTCACCTGCACGTGGTGCATCCAGCTCGCTGAGAAATGAGGCTTTCGCAAATCAATGACATTGCACAGCGTTATATGAAGCTGCCCTACTGGGAAATTACCACTGTCTTAGAGAATACCCCAATTATGTACCGCAGCCAAATAACAAATTCCTTGATGGTTGCTGTGTTCCTGCGAGTGAGTTATGTTACCAAGAAAGAAGTTGCTGCATTAGCAGCGAGAGTGGAGGCGCGCGTGTGATTTTTCATATTGCGAGCATTTATATGGCTACGATAACCGTGATAACTATTTACATGAGACGGGCCGGATGTTTATTTGCCACCTGACGAATAAAAAATAAGATATTTTAATATACGCTGGGCGAAATCGCAGGCAGATGTTTTAACTTAGTGGTGCAGTTCGAATTGTTTACTTCTTAAGAACTGATACTAGATGGCACTGTACAATATCTGTTGTTATTTGCATCGCGCTATGGTTTGGTGTTCTCGATAGTTCTTAGACGATTATTTGGAAATATATAATATGATGGTAGAGTCACTTACCCTTTATAGGGTGGCAAACAAGTAAAAAGCCTATAGACGCTTGCAATACCTGTTTTTGAAAGGTGGTCGGCAGAGATATTCCTGTCGTACGCCTACTTACTTACTTATTAGTTATTTTGTTTCTTGAATATAATGAATATAAATAATAAAGGGTCATTCATTCGTTCATATTAGAACGGTATATGATGCAAAATTGCAAACAAAGTAACAATTTTAGAATTCGGGTTTCGGCCAACATGCCAGAATTATTTAAATATAAAAAAAAAAAATCGGTTGTCTGTAAAGTCGGTTTACTGACGATAGTTGAACGTGACAACGTCATAAGAAAATACTGATGGAATATTTGCATTTTTCAAAAGAAAATTTTAATGGAACGCTTCAGAGCGAGGTTACGCCGCATGAGTTATTTTTTTCGTGCGTGCAGCCGGCTCCATCGAATTATAAGACGTTGTCACGTCAAAGAATGGAAAACTTCACCACTCACCTTCACCTCCCCCGCCTCTGCCTATTCTAAAATTGTATGAATAACACACGATATATTATTTCCGTATGTTGCCAGATACTATGTCAGGAATTTAGTTGTCGTAATCCATTCTTTTCCATTCTTTTTTATACTACAACGGGTGGCAGACAAGCATACGGCCCGCCTGATGTGGAGGAGTTACCGTAGCCATATTAACGCTCGCAACTTAAAATATCGCTCGCACGCAGTATCACACTAGTAGAAAATAGTTTAATCAGCGGGAATTTGGAATAATAGAATTATTGATTTTTGCATTGTATAATTATAATTAAATAAATAAATATTCCAGGACAAATTACACACGGCCATCTAGACGCAAACTAAGCAAAGCTGTTGAACTAAACAACTGAAATATGCAGTTAAATATATCTTTGACGTGACAACGTCTTATAATTCGATGGAGCCGGCTGCACGCACGAAAAAACATGACGTATGCGGCGTTACCTCGCTCTGAGGCGTTCCATTAAAATTTTCTTTTGAAAAATGCAAACATTCCATCAGTATTTTCTTATGACGTTGTCACGCACAACTATCGTCAGTAAACCGACTTTACAGACAACCGATTTTTTTTTGTAAATATATATAATACATAGAAAACACCCGGACC
Organism: Hypsopygia costalis; assembly: GCA_937001555.2. Lineage (NCBI taxonomy): Eukaryota > Metazoa > Arthropoda > Insecta > Lepidoptera > Pyralidae > Hypsopygia > Hypsopygia costalis. The sequence continues at coordinate 771,016 of OW443341.2, forward strand.
AAGACAAACACATGTTAATGTACAAAAATATTTTTGTCTTTTACGGGGACCGAACCCTCAACGGAGTAAAAGTGGTCATTTGCCATTGCTAACCATTGAACCACCGAGCTCGTCAACTTCAATAAGTTATCGAAGTAATTACTTTGATCTGGATGTGATAACCATCGAATCTTTATACAAACGACTGATTATGACATACAATTTTGTATGTAACAAATACATAATGGCCTTATGCTTGAGTGATACCTCTGGTGGTGGATTTAGTCGAATAATGGCAGATTCTGGAAATGTCAAACGATTTTAAAACACCAGATTCTTACCTGCCCCCCTAGCTAAGTATAATTCGTAGCGTAACGAACGTTAGATAGATTACGTGACATTTGTCAAAATCGAACATTTTAGTACCTATTAGAAAATACAAATGTCACGTGATCTATCTAACGTTCGTTACGCTACGAATTACACTTGGCTAGAGGGGCAGGTTCTACAAATGTCAGATTCTATAAACGCCAGATACTTAGCTAAGAGCTAAGAGCGTGTACAAAAATTCTTAAGTACAAAAAATCAAATCAGTATGCTTTTTTACCACAACGACGTATAATTTTGAAGCTCAAGCATTTACATGAAGCGGATAGCTTATTCCGATTAAAACATCCGGTTTTGTCTTTAATTTGTCGCGAAATGCAATGTTACACGGGAAGTCACACCAAATGCGATTTTAATGGCCGCCATGCGAATACAGCCGCTAATGTTTTGTGAAAACGTGTTGTTTATTACACGCCTATTGTTTATGGCGCGAAAGTCGCCATTTTGCGCAAATAAACGTATTAGGTAGCCATCTTGAAATTAAACTTTGATTGTGTTATGTTAAAAAAGGCTTAATGACGTCATCGCGCATGTTAAGCAATATAAACCCTAGCCGACCAATGCATGGGCTTATTTACGAGTATGTCCAACTCCATGCTTCAAAAGACACGCTATGGATGAGGAAGTTTAGTGGAGGTACCGACTAAAATACATAATACTTCTAAAACGATATATTTTGAATGCTGGCGTATGTAAAAATACTTATTTTTTATACTATGTCGTGTAGCAGACAATCATACAGCCCGTCTGATGTAAAACGATTACCGTAGCCATATTAACGATCGGAATATTGGGAATATGAATAACGCTCGCGCACCGCCACCCACCGCTGCCAATACAGCAACTCCTTCCTTTTAGCTTACTCTCTCTCTCAATTCCCTTGAGGGTTGTTGTGTTCATGCGAGTGAGTGAGGTCACCACAAAGAAAGTAAGGAGTATAGGCTGGCAACGGATCGGCGACCCCTGGTCTCCATGGGCGGTGGTGATTGCTTTGTGTGTGACCCACATGGTCATTTGCCCCTCCCATATATAAAAAAAAATTAATGATGATGACGACCCCGGTGGTCGAATGGTTAGCAATAGCCACTTTGACTCCGAGGTCGCGGGTTCGATCCCCACACAAGACAAATATTTGTATGCATGAACATGTATGTTTGTCTTGGTCTGGGTATTTTCTGTGTATTATATGTATGTATTTACAAAAAAAGTCTATTTAAGTATTATATCAGTTTTAAAATACCCATAGTACAAGCTTTGCTTAGTTTGGGACTAGATGGCCGTGTGTAATTTGTCCTGGAATATTTATTTATTTATTTAATGGTCCCGAATGAGTTCGTGTAAACTACTACCTATAATAATTACATATCTTGTTATTGCGTTGCATCCGCGCTTGTACAACCTCCTCTCTCTGTAATTAACAAATCAATTACAACTGCGAATTGATCAAGTAATCAAGATTCACTGTGCTTATTATCGAATCAATTTATCTTAGATTTGAAACTAATAAATTTATTTTAAAGAAAGGTTACCGAGCCTACTTATTAATAGATTCCTCTTGTTTTTGATTAGCGGAAACTACGTGGGAATTTTGGATTATAACAGTACATACTTCCGCTTTCGTAATAAAAAAATCAATAAAAAAATAATTGGTTGTCTGTAGTCGGTTTACGGATGATAATTTTACGTGATAACGTCATGAGTGGAAGAGAAATAGATGCGTCACAAGCCGCGCTCCTGTTAGCACGCTCGGCTCAGACGGAACGTGACAATGAGTCATGCTTTTTCGGGCGTGCAGCTGGCGTTCATACATTTACAAGACGTTTTCACGCCAAACGTTTGTATTATTTATACAGCTATGGTATTCTTAACATAGTAAAGGATCCGAGTATTATACGACCTTCACCGAACTGGTTAACGGATGGAATATATATTATATTAAATTAAATATGTTATTAAATAATATATTGCAAGTTGGTTGACTAAAAAAATTCAGTCCAGAATATGATTAATTACAAATTTTAAAATTACAAATTTTTACATAAAATATTTTTTATCTGTTAACCAGTTCGGTGAAGGGCGTTTTATACTACCTACGGATACCTACGGATCTTAGACTACCTACCATCTTTGAACCAAAGCCAACATCATCTGCACGTGGTGCACACTTAACTATCGAGTAGCGAGGCTCTATTAAAAGAGAAGTGACACAAACAGCGTAATTATTATGCTATCCGGGAGGTATCTCCACATCACAGATACCGCAAACAAATAACAATTTCCTTGTTGACGCGAATACGTCTTTAAAATTGCTTCCATAATGGAGACAATTCAAAAAAAAAAAAACTAATGATAACAAAATCGGGGGATACAGTTTGGTGTTGCAGCTACAAATGTATCATCTCCATCCAAAATTCAATCACACCACTGGATAGATGAAGGATCAAAGAAATTATTACACGTAAGGACTGTGGAACATCGCGTGCGGGGGAGGTGGAAGCGCTGCCATTTTGAGATCATTTTAGTGCATATAACATATTCGTGTACAAAATATGATGGTCCTCTTTCATTATAAGTTTGTAACATTTTCCATATTTTTACCTCTCACGGACCACAGGTGTTGCGCGGACCACCGGTTGGGAACCCCTGCACTATACGGTCCACTTGATGGCGTCTATAGAAACATTTTAATTAAATTCTTCTTTTGCTTGTCAAGTATAGGTTTGGGGTGTAAGTGACTCGTAACGGTCTCTAGAGCCAAAGCCAACCTCACCTGCACATGTTGCACCCTGTCAACTAGCGATAGAGGCTCTGGGAAAAGGGAAGTAGGGTACAGTACAGATTTGGGGTGTAAGTGGTTCATCAACATCTTTGAACCAAAGCCAACTTCACCTGCACGCGGTGCACCCTGCTGACTGACAAACGAAGCTCTGGCGAAAAGAGAGGTAGGGAGCGTAATTGTAAGCTACCCGACTGGGGAATGTACCTCCACCTCACAGAATACCGCAGCCAAATAACAATTCCCTTGAGGGTTGTTGTGTTCCTGCGCGTGAGTGAGGCCACCAGAAAGGAAGGAGATGCTGCGTGGGCAGCGGAGGTGGCGGCGCGCGTGCGATATTTTTTGTTGCGAGCGTTTATATGGCTACGGCAACCGCTTCACATCAGGCGGTCCGTATGCTTGTCTGCCACCCGACGTAGTATAAAAAAAAAAAAAAAAACAGCGTATTTGTAAGCTGCTCGGCTGCCGAAGTATCTCCATCTTACAGAATACCGCAGCCGCAACCAAATAACAATTCCCTCGAACGTTGATGTGTTTCTGCGTGAGGTCAACACAAACAAAGGAAGGAGTTGCTGCTTTGGCAGCAGAGGTGGCGGCGTGCGAGCGACATTTCATGTTGCGCGCGTCAATATGGCAGCTTCATATCAGGCGGGCCGTATGCTTGTCTGCCACCCGACATTGTATAAGAAAAGAAGCATTTTGAGATACAAAGGACTTTTTTTTGGGTCGAAGCTCATCACACATTCCCACCAACAGTGGTGGGAATGTCTCCTGTGTAGCCAGAATTGACAGCGGCGACCGCTAAAAGGAAATGAACAAACAATGAAGTCCACTGCAGTCCCGGGGGTAAAACTACGGCTGCCTTGGAACTCACAACGAATATAATCAAAAGTATTTTTATTAAATTCGTTGTGAATTAGATTAGATAGAGTAAGAAGTTTTGGAGTTTTGCTTCAAATATAGCTCTTAGAACTTAACACCCTTCTCGGATATTGTAAACAATGGTAACATCGGTATCAACGCATAATCATCACACTGTTTATATAATAATAATAATAATAATAAATTTAATTAATTTATTTATAATAATAATATTATTATTATATATATATAATAATAATATTATATATATATATATTATTAATATTATTAATATTATATATTTATGAGTCACTTACACCCCAAACCTATACTTGACAAGCAAAAGAAGAATTTAAAAAAAAAAAAAAAAAAAAAAAAAACTTGTCACTGTCACGCATGTACATATTGTAAATATTTTTATTTATTAGTTAATCTTCATCAATACTAATGTTATTCGATTTAAAATTTATATTTAATAACCGATGTATAAATTATTTTAACTCAAAATAGCGATGCCACAGAAAATATCACATTACAAAATCAATGAAGGAATGACATTATACTTGTCAAAATGAATCGAACATCACATACAATAAAATAATTTCTAATGGATTTGTGAGTATTGAGAAGATGAAACGAAATGAAGAAGAATGATTACAATGAGACAAGGTACGAACGCACGCCCACCATCACGGCCCGCCTCGTCTAGCTCCACGACGTCGGAGGAGCAATATGCGACACCTCCGACTTCCAACGTGTCGAGCGACGATGGCGAGCCGCCGCCGCCCCCGTCGCCGCCGAGACCTGCGCGACGGAGAGGACGGCCCCCACTGCCGGCCAGCTTGGGACCTTCGAGGCACCCTGCCCCGCGACAGGCCCCCGCTACCGGTGGTGTAGTGCGACGCATGAGGTGGACTGATACAATCAATGAAAACGTCATGCGCGCCTACTTTGGGGCTACAGAGGGGGGAACTAATCTCAGTGCGTACCGTGCTCGGATGTTTCCTTTGTTTCAGGCACTTGAACCAACTGTCACTGTTTCTGTGCAACGCCTGTCGGATCAAGTGAGGGCTATTCAGCGATGTCGCTTGCTGGATGAACCTACACTTGAGCGACTTCGCCAGGAAACGCGCTCTGTTCATGGAGTCGACGAGGTAAGTCAAACTCTCCCTGCTGCGATGCCGAATATAGTGCATTTGACAACGACGCAGGCGGAGGATAGACCAATACCAGACGACTACGTGAACACAAGCGCGAATCTAACCCAGGATAATGAGCAAATGAGGAGAGCATTGGACGGGGCGATCTCTATGTATCGCTCTACACCAATTGCAGAAAGACCGCGTTTACCACGTTTGCCCGTGCATAAACGAAATATGGCGCTTGTGGGGGCTATAGACCGATTGCTAGATCCATATTTGGAATCTAGCCAAAACCTAGCTGATACTCACTCGATTCTCTATTGCGCAGCCATCGCAGTTTGTCGCGTAGCTCGGATCAAATTTCCGGATTATGATCGAGCCCCGCGACCTGCTGCCGTACCCGCGTGGCATATGAGAATCGAGCGGCGTATCAGCGCGGCTAGGGCCCTCATTGGCAAGCTAATCTGCTTTAGGTCGGGGAATAATCGCCCGAGAATTATGCGCTTTGTGCACCAGGCATTCGCTGGGACCAATATAAGGCCCCAAGACTACATGCACTGGGTCACAGAGCGCATAGACTTCCTAAAGCAGAAAGTGTATGCATGGGCAAACCGTATTCGTCGGTACAGGCAGCGTGTAGATAGGTACCATCAGAATCGCCTCTTCCAATGTGACCAAAGGAAAGTATACCGAACTTGGGAGAGACCCACCAGTTGTGTGGTTGATGGACAGCTTCCAAATGCTGATGCCATGACACAATTCTGGCAAAACATTTGGTCGATGCCTGTCAACCACACCGAGGGTACATGGATTGAAGTTGTTGAGCGGGCGTGTGAGTCGATCGGAAACATGGAGGCTATATCCATTAGCCCTCAAGACGTTAGTTGTGCAATCCGACCTGCACATAACTGGAAAGCTCCAGGACCGGACGGATTGCACAACTTTTGGCTTAAGTGGTTCCGTCACTCACATGCCCTCTTAGCAACTCAGTTCCAAGAAGCTCTCGAAACGGGCTCTCTACCAAGTTTCATGACGACTGGTATTACTTTCCTGCTCTATAAGAACGGCAGTACCACGGAAGCAAAAAACTATAGACCCATTACGTGCTTGCCAACATTATACAAGCTCCTTACATCCATTCTGACATCAAAAATTGCTAAACACATTGACTGTAATAATGTTTTAGCCATTGCTCAGAATGGATGTAGGGCTGGGTCTCGTGGTACTAAAGAGCTTCTCCTCATTGACATGACCATTTGCCAACAGGTTCGCCGAAACAGGAAGAACCTGTCCGCCGCCTGGATTGACTACAAAAAGGCCTATGATTCGGTGCCTCATTCATGGCTTAGACGGGTCCTAGAGTTGTATAAAGTAGATACAACTTTATGCACCTTTCTTAGTTCGTGTATGGGGCAGTGGACCACAGTGCTTTGTCAACCGGGGGGTGGAGTTTCTCCTGCATTGGCGAACCCTATAAGGATACAACGTGGTATTTTCCAGGGTGACAGCCTCAGTCCGTTGTGGTTCTGCCTAGCCCTCAATCCACTTAGCACTCTGTTAAGGGATTCAGGGTTGGGCATTCGACTTCATAGAGGGGGTGAGATCATTTCTCATCTGCTGTACATGGATGACCTCAAATTGTTTGCACCAAATAAGCCAGACATTTTGGAGTTACTGAGAGTAACTGAAACTTTCAGTGGCTCCATCGGTATGGAGTTTGGTGTCGACAAATGTGCGGTCATTAATGTACAGCGGGGTAGGGTTGTAAATTCAGATGGTTTACAACTCTCAGAGACAATGTTCCTTAGGTCCCTCTCTGAAATCGAAACCTACAAGTACCTTGGTATGTCGGAGGCTTTGGGTATAGCCGGCGGGGACATAAAACAATCGGTGATGGACCGATTCTTTGGTCGCCTGACAAAAGTACTGAAAAGTCTTTTGTCAGGTGGTAACAAGGTTCGGGCTTTCAACGGTTGGGTTATGCCCCTGCTGATATACACCTTCGGCATACTAAGGTGGTCTCAGACTGAATTGGACGCCCTGGATGTAAAGATCCGAAAACTGCTTACCACGTATCGTATGCATCACCCGCGATCGTCGGTGATGAGATTGTACATCCCACGGAAGTGTGGGGGCCGCGGCTTTTTAAATACCAAAAACCTACACAACCGTGAGGTGTGCAATCTTAGGGAATATTTCCTACACTGTGATAGCGGGATGCACCGCGACGTGGTAGCAGTTGATAAGGGCTTTACGCCACTATCCTTGGCAAACGAAAACTGGCGCAAACCATCTGTACTTACTACCCAGAGCCGCAAGGATGTATGGAAGAGCAAGGAGTTACATGGGCGGTTCTACCGGGCTCTGAATGGGCCTGATGTAGACTCGTCCGCATCGGTGGCCTGGCTACGTTTCGGTGATCTCTTTGGAGAAACTGAAGGTTTTGTCTGTGCAATTATGGACGAAGTTATCAAGACGAATAACTACCGGAAATATATCCTGAAGGAAGGTACGGTCGACATCTGTCGAGCATGCCACCGTCCCGGAGAATCCCTCAGGCATATAGTTTCCGGTTGTTCTCATCTTGCTAACGGCGAGTACTTGCACAGGCACAATCAAGTAGCTAGGATTATACACCAACAACTTGCTCTTAGATATCGCCTTGTGGGCTCTGAGGTACCATACTACAAGTATGTACCTGCGCCAGTTCTCGAGAACGGTAGTGTCACGCTCTACTGGGACCGATCTATTATCACTGACAGGACTATTGTTGCCAATAGACCTGATATCGTGTTAATAGATCGGGAGACGAGTCGTGCAATTCTCATTGACGTCACCATTCCCCATGACGAGAACCTCGTGAAGGCCGAAAAAGAGAAACTTTCGAAGTACTTGGACTTGGCCCACGAGGTTACCGCCATGTGGCATGTGGACTCAGCGATAATTGTACCGATAGTCGTAACAGTGAACGGACTTATAGCGAAGAGTCTCGACCGTCATCTCGAGAGACTCTCGCTTGGCAGTTGGGTCAAGAGCCGGATACAAAAAGCGGTTCTTCTGGACACGGCCCGCATTGTGAGGAGATTCCTCACTATGGAGCCCTAACCACCGGTAGCTTGGGTCTTCGCTCCGCTACCGGCGGGTGCCCCCCTTTTTTATATATTTTTAAATGTACTTTTCTTTTTTATCTGTATATTTAAAAATGTTAAAAATTGAGAGAAAATATGAATAAATAATAATAAAAAAAAAAAAAAAAAAAAAAAAAAAAAAAAAAAAAAAATGACGTTGTCTAAACTGTAGTAGTGCTTAGAAATCACCCTCGTTATTTTTAAAAGTAACCATGTGGGTACCCTGTTCATGTATGGCAGTCTGCAATAAAACCTTGTTATAGTTACTTGTGTCTTTTGTTATTTTCAAAGTTCAACGTTCCCGCGCTCGCATATAGTACAATTTGGCGACGAGTTTATATATATTTACATATTATATATATCAGGATTCACGTAGCCGAGATGGCCACAGGATTATTTGGTGGAATATTAGTGTTCGACCACAGGTGTCATGATTGGACGTCGTTTAAAATTCGAATGTCGCAGTACTGCATTGCGAATGATATCACCGATGAAACCGACAAGAAGAAAATTAAACGACGTGCTATTTTATTGACTTCGTTGGTGGAAGAAACTTTCACGCTCACGGGGAATTTAATGTATCCGACGAGCTTAGATGATGCCGAATATTCTAGAATCATAGAACGGTTGGATGAACATTTTGCAGTTAAACGATGTGTATTTGCGGAACGATTTGTTTTTTACAAAGCAGAGCAAAAACCGGGTGAGGAATTGGCAGATTGGGCTGCTAGAGTGCGTAATTTGGCGCAATATTGCAACTTTAAAGGCGAGTTGGATAAAGTGATCCGGGATCGTTTCGTGCTGGGACTCGAAAACGAAAAGGAGCGGGAACGATTATTTGCAGAAGACGAATCGAAGCTGACTATTAACAGGGCTTTGGAGTTGGCTCAATCGGTGAGGTGCGTACGGGTGGCCGCTAAGCAAGGTAACTGCGGTGGCAACGCTCCCGATAAGGCGGTGTTCGCGTTGGCGCGCGCGAAACCGACCGTTGGCGGTGGCGCGGCCGGCAGCGGCGGCGCGGGCTCCGGCAGCGGCGGCGGGCGGGACAGGCAGCGGTCTCAGCCCCACGGCAAACAGCGTTGTGAAGTGTGCGGTTACTCGAATCATACGAAAGATAAGTGTCGTTTCGTGAATTACAAGTGCAATAAGTGCAAGGAGACGGGTCATTTGGCTAAAATGTGTCCAACGAAGGTTTTTACTAAGCGGAATCATTTTTTGTCGTCGGAGTCATCGTCCTGCGAATTGGAAGGTAATCTGTTTTTATTTAATATGTATAATAAGGGAGACGATCGATTATTAAAAACGGTATGCATAGATAGGTTTGAAATCGACTGTGAGATCGATAGTGGTAGTTCTATATCGGCAATGTCGGAGTATTTTTATAGTAAACATTTTAAGCGGAAATTGCTGTTGCCTAAAATTAACAACTTACGTTCATATGATGGTAAAATTATTGTGCCATTGGGAGTGTTAACTTTGCCCGTTACTTATAACAATATGACTTATAATATTACTTTTTATGTTATAAAGTATACCGGTCGCTCATCCCCTATACCTATTCTAGGCAGAGATTTTATGAGTAAATTTCATTTGACGTTGTGTAATGTACATCACTTAGATAGATCAGTGAGCGAAGACGTGTTAAATTAAAAAATAAATATAAATCTGTTTTTACTGACACGCTTGGCAAATTTAATAAGTTTAATGTTGAATTATTTCTAAAACCAGATGCTAAACCGATTTATTTCAAGCCTAGATCGTTGCCATTCGCGCTGAAACCTAAAGTGGACGAGGCATTAGATAAATTGGTAAAATTGGGAATACTAGAACCAGTCAGTAATTCAGAATTTGCTACTCCCATTTTACCTGTTTTAAAACCAGATGGTTCAGTACGAATTTGTGGCGATTTTTCTGTCACATTAAATAAAGTGTTAGTTGTGGAACAATATCCTTTTCCAAAAATTCAGGAACTATTTGCAAAGTTGCATGGGGGAGAAGAATTTACAAAATTAGATTTGTCTATGGCATACTGGCAATTGCCATTAAGTGCGTCATCACAAAAACTCACCTGCATTAACACTCACAGAGGTTTATTCAAATTTACCCGCCTCGTCCTGGGCTTAGTATCAGCACCTGCAATCTTCCAAAAGACTATGGAAAAAGTATTAAATGGCATAGAAGGAGTGTGTATATATTTAGATGATATTTTAATAACAGCTCCTAATAGGGCTATGCATTTAGATAGATTAAATTTAGTTCTGGCTAGACTGCAGGACGCCGGATTAACCCTTCATAAAGACAAATGCAAATTTTTTGAGAAGTCCGTGGAATACTTAGGGTATATTATTGATAAAAACGGTCTCCGTACATCTCCGAATAAAGTGATAGCGATTAGAAACGCTAAAGCACCAAGTAATGTATCAGAATTAAAATCATTCTTGGGTTTAGTCAATTATTACCGAACATTTGTGCCCAATATGTCTAGTTTATTGAATCCCTTACATTCGCTGCTTAAAGAGGGGGTTAAGTGGAATTGGTTAGATGAGCATCAGCAATGTTTTGAAAAAGTGAAATCTGAATTAGAATCGGATCGAATTTTAACGCACTATAACTCTCAATATAAAACAATTTTGACAGTTGATGCTGGTCCACTAGGACTTGGGGCCATATTAGCGCAGGTACAACCGGATGGATCAGAAAAAGTGTTGTGTTATGCCTCCCGTTCATTAAATAAGAGCGAGAAGGTTTATTCACAAATACATAAAGAGGCCACTGCAATTATTTTTGGAATAAAGAAGTTCCATCAATATTTGTATGGTAGATCTGAACCGTTTGTATTACGTACAGATCACAAACCATTACTGTCCATTTTTGGAAATAAGAAAGGTATTCCTGAGATGACTGCCAATAGATTACAAAGATATGCGTTATTTTTGTCGGCATATAACTACGAAATACAATATGTTAAAAGCTCAGAGAATACGGCAGATTATTTGTCTCGTTCTTGTGAGTCATCTCCGTACAGTGATCCAGCCCCGCGTGTTCCCGCCGACAGCGAAGGGCACGACCAAAATATTGAGCTAGATAGTTACTTATATTTTTTGTCTATACATGATGAGTTGCCGCTGTCTATTAAGGATATACGTAAAGCAACGAATGATGATAAAGTTTTAAATAAAGTAATTAATCTAATACAGCAAGGCTGGCCAAGAAAGAATACGAATACGATATTATCTCCGTATTATAACTGCCGGTTAGAGTTAAGTTATGAATCTGGCTGTATCATGCGAGGCCATAAAGTGGTTATACCAGTGTCACTGAGAGATAAAGTTTTAAATGAGTTACATTCAGCACATTTTGGGGTAACTAAAACCAAGTCTATGGCTCGAGAAAAATTTTGGTGGCCGGGCATCGATAAAGATATCGAACATACTGTAGGCAGTTGTGAGTTATGTTTTGAGACTAAAAGAAATCCGCCACGAGCCCCGCTGGCGTCATGGCCACGCCCCCGCGCCGTATTTGAACGGGTGCATTTGGATTTGATGACAGTTTTAGAAAAAAATTATTTAGTGGTTATCGATGCGTATTCAAAGTGGCCAGAGTGTTTTGTTTTGTTACAATCGACAAAGTCAGATGTTATTATCGAGAAGCTCAGCGAGCTAATGGGTCGGTTTGGTATCATAAAGACTTTAGTTTCTGACAACGGCGCGGTATTTACATCGGATCTGTTTAAACGTTTTTGTAATAATAATGGCATTACCCATTTAACTAGTGCTCCTTATCATCCGTCATCGAATGGCCAGGCGGAGAATTCGGTAAAAACAGTTAAAAAGGCTATAAAAATTTTAGCTTCGGATAGGCCATCGCAATTTTTGCTTTCATTAAAAATAAATAAATATTTGTTGGACTATAGAAATACTCCGCACTGCAGTACAGGGGTTTCACCTGCACAGTTGATGTTCGGCCGGTCTTTGCGTTCGCGACTTGATTTTTTACATCCTAGAGATAGTTGGTTACCTTCTGATAAAGCAGTGCATGAAATGGCTAATCATAATTCCAATAAAAAGCAGATCTCGCAGAGTAAAAATTTTCGTGGAAACAGACAGCTAAAATTTAAAATCGGAGATACGGTTCTGGTAAAAAAATATTTATGTAACGGTACCAAACACACATGGGTTATTGGAACAATTAATAAAGACTTAGGTTCAAGAATGTTTTTGGTGCACATAACGAACGGGGACTATGTGGTTAAAAAACATGTGGATCAATTACATCGATACTGCGGAGGCTATGTAGCTCCATCAGCCGTCACCTTGTCAGACAGTGATTCATCGACAAACTATGACTACATCACATTGGACAGCACTACACCTAGCAGCTCGCACGAGAACCAAGAAGAGGTCCGCGGGGTAGACCCACGTCAACCTACAGAACAGGTTAACATCGAAGAACGGGAAGAATGGCGGGACTGTGCTAATAGCCCAGACTCAAGTTCGGGGGAGGAGGAGAGAAGCTTGTGGGAGCCTCCACCAAGGCTGGATGCTACAGACGTTCCTACGAGACAGCAGCCTGGTAGAGCTGCAAGACGTAGAATGTAGAGGTGTCAAGGAATTGGGTCGGGGAAGTGTAGTAGTGCTTAGAAATCACCCTCGTTATTTTTAAAAGTAACCATGTGGGTACCCTGTTCATGTATGGCAGTCTGCAATAAAACCTTGTTATAGTTACTTGTGTCTTTTGTTATTTTCAAAGTTCAACGTTCCCGCGCTCGCATATAGTACAGATCAACTTTCACACATCAACTTTCTTGTTAAAATTTTATATTAATTGTTATTTTTCATATTCTCTCTTAAAGTTCACATTTATATTCATAATAATCAACCGAAATCATATACAAATAAAATTTTTAGAAGCCATAAATGATTTTAAAGGAATATTTACAAAGAAATAAAACCAAAGAGCGATGACATTGTCAAATACGTCAAGTAAGTACATATACATACACGAAGAAAAATGATAAAAATATGAAATGAGCAATAATATAACATGATAACGAGAGCAAGGTATAAGCAAGCGTCACAGTCCAACGCACGCCCACCACCACCGCCCGCCTCGTCTAGCTCCACGTCGTCGGAGGAGCAGTACGCGACACCTCCGACCTCCAACGTGTCGAGCGACGAGGACGAGCCACCGCCGCCCCCGTCGCCGCCGAGACCTGCGCGACGAAGAGGACGGCCCCCGCTACCGGCCAGCTTGGGGTCTTCGGGGCACTCTGCCCCGCGACAGGCTCCCGCTACCGGTGGTGTAGTGCGACGCATGAGGTGGACGAATTCTATAAATGAAAACGTCATGCGCGCCTACTATAGGGCAACAGAGGGAGGAATCAATCTCAGTGCGTATCGTGTTCGTATGCTTCCACTGTTTCAGGTTGAGACGTCCCTTGGACACGTCTCGGATTGGGGTGGATTGAATTTGGTGCAGCTAAATCCCTCCAAGACACAGGTTTGTGCGTTTACCGCTAAAAAGTCCCCATTCGTCGTAGCTCCTAGTTTGGAAGGTACTCCCCTTAGTGTAAGAACTAGCATTACCATCTTGGGTGTCGACATATCGAGTGATGTTCAGTTTCGCGGTCACTTGGAATGCAAGGCCAAACTGGCTTCCAGGAAGATTGGTGTGATTAGTAAAGCCAGGCGGTATTTTACACCCCGACACCGCCTTCAACTATACAAAGCCCAGGTTCGACCTCACATGGAGTACTGTTCGCATCTCTGGGCCGGTGCGCCCCAGTACTTGCTTGCTCCATTTGACCGCATACAACGAAGAGCAGCTCGAATCGTCGGTGACCCAATGATCTCGGATCGATTGGACTCTCTCTCTACACGCAGAGATGTAGCGTCTCTTTGCGTTCTATACAAATTATATCACGGGGAGTGCTCCGATGAGCTGTTTGATCTGATACCTGCCGCTGAATTCCACTATCGTACAACTCGCCATAAATTAAAATTCCATCCATATCATCTTGATAATTGGCGATCTACTACAGTACGTTTCCTAAGACATTTCATACCACGAACAGTGAAACTGTGGAATCAACTTCCCTCAGCGGTATTTCCGAACAACTACGACATGGGTGCCTTCAAGAACAGAGTTTTCATTTTCCTTAAAAGGCTGGCAACGGATCGGCGACCCCTTGGTGTCGCTGATCTCCATGGGCGGTGGTGATTGCTTTCCACCAGGTGACCCACATGCTCGTTTGCCCCCCTCTCACATAAAAAAAAAAAAAAAAAAAAAAAAAAAAAAGGTGCTTGAACCGACTGTCACCCTTTTTGTTCAGCGTTTGTCGGATCAAGTGAGGGCTATCCAGCGTTGCCGTTTGCTGGATGAGTCTACGCTTGAGCGACTTCGTCGGGAAACGCAACCTGTACACGTAGTCACCGAGGTAAGCCAAACTCCGCCTACGATGATGTCGAATAACATACATTCGGCAACAACGCATGCGGAGGATGGACCAGTGCCAGATGAATATGTGAACACGAGCGTACATCCAACCCAGGATGATGAGCAAGTGAGAAGAGCATTGGATGAGGCGCTTTATGCGTACAGATCCACACCAATTGCTGAAAGACCTCGTCTACCACGTTTGCCCGTGCATAGACAAAATATGGCGCTTATGGGGGCTCTAGACCGCATACTAGATTCCTACCTGGAATCTAGCCGTGACCTTGCTGATACCCACTCGATACTCTACTGTGCAGCTATCGCGGCTTGTCGCTTGGCTCGAGTCAAATTTCCGGATTGTGACCGAGCCTCGCGACCAGCTGGCGATGTTCCTGCATGGCAAATGAGAATCGAGCGGCGTATCAGCGCGGCTAGAGCCCTCATAGGGAAGCTAATCTGCTTCAGATCGGGTAATAACCGCCCGAGAGTTATGCGCTTTGTGCACCAGGCATTTGCTGGGACCAATATTAGGCCCCAGGATTATATGCACTGGGTCACAGAGCGCATAGACTTTCTAAAGCAGAAAGTGTATGCATGGGCAAACCGTATTCGTCGTTACAGGCAGCGTGTGGATAGGTACCATCAAAATCGGCTTTTCCAATGCGATCAAAGGAAAGTATACCGAACTTGGGAGAGATCTACTAGCCGTGTGGTTGATAGGCAACTTCCGACCGCTGGAGCTGTGTCGCAGTTTTGGCAAAGCATTTGGTCGGTGCCTATCAACCACACCGAGGGAGCATGGATTGACGTTGTCGAGCGTGCATGTGAGTCGATCGGAAACATGGAGGCTATTATCATTAGCCCCCAGGACGTTAGCTGTGCAATCCGAACGGCACATAACTGGAAAGCTCCAGGTCCGGACGGATTGCACAACTTTTGGCTTAAGTGGTTCCGTCGCTCGCATGCCCGCTTGGCAACTCAGTTTCAAGAAGCCCTTGAAATTGGATCTCTGCCAAGTTTTATGACTACTGGTATTACTTTCCTGCTCTTTAAGAATGGTAGTACCACGGAAGCTAAGAACTATAGACCCATCACGTGCTTGCCAACCTTGTACAAGCTCCTTACATCCATTCTGACATCTAAAATTACCAAACACATTGTGTGTAATAATATTTTGGACATTGCTCAGAATGGGTGTAGGGCTGGGTCCCGTGGTACTAAAGAGCTTCTTCTCATTGACATAGCCGTTTGCCAACAGGTCCGCCGAAACAGGAAGAATCTCTCTGCCGCCTGGATTGACTACAAAAAGGCCTATGATTCGGTGCCTCATTCATGGCTGAGAAGGGTACTGGAGTTGTATAAAATAGATTCAACTCTATGCTCCTTTCTCGTTTCATGCATGGGACAGTGGACCACAGTCCTTTGTCAACCGGGTTGCGGAGTTTCTCCTGAATTGGTGGATCCTATAAGGATTGAACGTGGTATCTTCCAGGGTGACAGCCTGAGCCCGTTATGGTTCTGCCTGGCTCTGAACCCACTTAGCACTCTGTTAAGGGATTCAAAGTTGGGCATTCGACTTCATAGAGAGGGTGAGATCATTTCTCATCTGCTGTATATGGATGATCTCAAGTTGTTTGCACCAAACAAACCAGACCTTGTGGAGTTGCTGAAAGTAACCGAAACTTTCAGTAACGCCATTGGTATGGAGTTTGGTGTTGACAAATGTGCGGTCATACATGTGCAGCGGGGTAGAGTTGCAAATTCGGAGAGTTTGCAACTCTCAGAGACAATGTCCCTCAGATCTCTCTCTGAAGTCGAAACCTACAAATACCTTGGTATGTCGGAGTCTCTAGGTATAGCCGGCGGGGACATAAAACAATTGGTGATGGACCGATTCTTTGGTCGCCTGGCAAAAGTCTTAAAAAGTCTGTTGTCAGGTGGTAATAAGGTTCGGGCCTTCAACGGTTGGGTTATGCCCCTGCTGATATACACCTTCGGCATACTAAGGTGGACTCAGGCTGAACTGGATGCCCTGGATGTTAAGGTCCGAAAACTGCTTACGACGCATCGCATGCATCACCCACGATCATCAGTGATGAGATTGTACATCCCACGGAAGTGTGGGGGTCGTGGCTTTTTAAATGCCAAAAACCTACACAACCGTGAGGTGTGCAATCTCAGGGAATATTTTCTAAACTGTGATAGTGGGATGCATCGCGACGTTGTAGCAGTTGATAAGGGCCTAACACCACTATCCTTGGCAAACGAGAATTGGCGTAAACCATCTGTGCTTACCACTCAGGGCCGCAAGGATATATGGAAGAGCAAGGAGCTACATGGGCGATTCTACCGGGCTCTTAATGGGCCTGATGTAGACTCGCTCGCGTCGGTGGCCTGGCTACGTTTCGGTGACCTCTTTGGGGAAACCGAAGGTTTTGTCTATGCAATTATGGACGAAGTTATCAAGACGAATAACTACCGGAAATATATCCTGAAGGACGGTACGGTCGACATATGTCGAGCATGCCACCGTCCCGGTGAGTCACTCAGGCATATTGTTTCCGGTTGTTCTCATCTTGCTAACGGCGAGTACTTGCATAGACACAATCAAGTAGCTAGGATTATACACCAGCAACTTGCTCTTAAATATCGCCTTGTGAGCTCTGAAGTACCATACTACAGGTATGCACCTGCGCCAGTTCTCGAGAACGGTAGTGTCACGCTCTACTGGGACCGGTCTATTATCACTGACAGGACTATTCTCGCAAATAGACCTGATATAGTGGTATTAGACCGGGTGACGAACCGTGCAATTCTCGTTGACGTCACCATTCCCCATGATGAGAACCTCGTTAAGGCCGAGAAAGAGAAACTTTCTAAGTACTTGGACTTGGCCCACGAGGTTACCAACATGTGGCATGTGGACTCAACGATTATTGTTCCGATAGTCGTGTCAGTAAACGGACTTATAGCTAAGAGCCTCGACCATCATCTCGAGAGGCTCATGCTAGGCAGTTGGGTCAAGAACCAGATGCAGAAGGCGGTTCTTCTGGACACGGCACGCATTGTGAGGAGATTCCTCACTCTGGAGCCCTGACCACCGGTAGTTTGGGTCTTCGCTCCACTACCGGCGGGTGCCCCTGTTTTTTTATATTTTTAAATGTATTTTTTTTTAATATTTATATTTAAAAATGTAATAAAATAGAGTTAAATGTGAAATAAATGGAATAATAATAATAAAAACTCTTTATTGCACCAAGATATGACAATCATAAAAGAATACATATGAGAGAGTACAATAGGCGGCCTTATCGCGAATGCAATTTCTTCCAGGCAACCTTATTATAAAGGATAAAAATATATGGTAGACAAAGGTAGGTGGCGCATGAAAACAGAAAACATAAACTTAACAAAAACTTAACATATATAAATACACATGATACGGTACACATAGATACAAAACTATATTGAACATGTCATCTGAATGAAGTAGAATAAAAAGTTCATTTCGAAAGATAATAGCTTTTAACAAGGTGTTTAAAATTGTTTAGCGTTTGTGCTTGCCGGATTGAGAGCGGTAATGCGTTCCAAAGGCGAACAGCCTGAACAGAGAAGGATTTGGTGACAAAGTTAGAGGAATGAGAAGGGGTTTTCAGGCGAAAATAGAAGGCGTCGCGAAGAATATGACCTTCGCTGTGGACGTTTCTGTGAAAGGAAAAATATTCTTTTAAGTAAGATGGAGTCGAAGGATTAAAGAGGATAGAGAATAATAGAGAAAGAATATGCAAATCTCTACGCTGTCGGATGGGAAGCCACTTGAGTTGCGTACGAAAGTTAGAGACATGATCATATTTACGGAGACCATATATAAAGCGGATGCATAGGTTCTGAAGACGCTCAAGTTTATTGAGTTGCTGTTCAGTAAGGTCCAGGTAGCAAGAGTCAGCGTAATCAAGGATAGGAAGAAGTAATGCCTGTGCAAGCGCAATTTTAGTGTCTAACGGAAGGAAGTAGCTAAGGCGTCTTAACGAGCTCGCGGTTGAAAAGATCCTCCTACTGACTTCGGCTAGCTGAGGGGTCCACGATAACGTTCTGTCGAAGTATATGCCCAGGTTTTTTACTTTTTCAGTCAACTCTATACGCACCCCGTCGAAAACAATAGGCGAAAGATTAAGCCAATTAATTCTTGAGATAAATCTGGGACTGCCAATGATAATAGCTTGAGTTTTTATCGGATTGACTGTGAGCCCATGCGATTTACTCCAGTGGGAAATACGAGACAGGTCACAATTGATGGTATCAATAGCTATGGAGATATCGTCGATATGAGCTTGGCAATAGATTTGTAGGTCGTCGGCGTAAAGATGGTAGGATGAGCGAAGTTGCAAAGTGATAGAATTGATGAACAACGCGAATAAGAGAGGAGACAACACGCCACCCTGAGGCACGCCGGCACACGTATCACACCACGAAGAAAAAGTATCGTCAATACGAATATGTTATATGATTATGGGTATCCCCTCAATCGAAGGGATTTAGAGCGTACTCCATACCACGCTGCTCAACTGCTACTGCTGCTGCTGCTGTTGGCGGAGGGAAATGTTTTCAAGCAACTGACTTGGCGACTGTCGTCTCATTTCCACAACCGGGACCAAGGGCTTATCGTGCCCTCAGAAGCATGGAGGAGCTCGAGATAAATGAACCCATCCTTGGACAGGCTACGATCGACGTTGCTTTACTTGCATGATCGAATAGAATGACACGTGCAAGGCGCCACCGAGCTCCTCAATGGCAACATAGTTTTTAACATACATACATCACCAAGGAAACACTCAAGTGTTGCAATTCTGAAAAGACTTTGTCATGTTTCAAGTAGGTATCTATTTATAAAAAGTTGTTTTCCCAAAATTGTTTTTGCGGAATTACATCAATATCGTACGATGTTAATTTGCATGCGGTAATGTTAATTGTGACCCCGCGACATCGCGCCGTGAGTCATTGGAAACAAACACTTGGCAACTTCATTGTTTGACGAACAAGGCCTCTTATATGACACACATACTAAATTTCTTTATGTTTGACGACCTCGGAGGTTTAGTTGCCTGGATCAGTGATTCCCAAAGTATATTAGGGTACACTGTACAGCGTCGGTCTAAACTAGGTAACGTTTGGGGTGTAATAGGTTCATCATTTGACGAGCTCGGTGGTGTAGCGGTCAATGACGCGGCTTCGACACCAATGCTCGTGGGTTCGATTCCCACACGGGACAAACATTTGTGTGCATGAACATGTCTGTTTGTCTTGGTCTGGGTGTTTTCTATGTATCATAGGTATGTATTTACAAAAAAAAAGTGTATTTACGTATGTTTATCAGTTGTCTAGTACCCATAACACAAGCTTCGCTTACTTTGGGGCTAGATGGCGCTGTGTAATTTGTGTGACAATATTTATTTATTATTATTATTTATCAACATCTTTGAACCAAAGACAACTTCACCTGCACGCGGTGCACCCTGCTGACTGACAAACGAAGCTCTGTCGAAAAGAGAGGCAGGGGGCGTAATTGTAAGCTACCCGACTGGGGAATGTACCTCCACCTCACAGAATACCGCAGCCAAATAACAATTCCTTTGAGGGTTGTTTTGTTCTTGCGAATAAATGAGGTCACCAGGATGGAAAGAGCTGCTGCGATGGCAGCTGGAGTGGCAGAGCGCGAGCGATAGGCCATGTTACGAGCGTTTACCGCTTCACATCAGGCGTGCCGTTTGTTTGTTTGTCACCCGACGTAGCATACAAAAAACCTCAAGCACACCTCAAGTGTCGCATTCATTAAACCAATTACCGACTACAATATATTCTTAGAATTGCGGAGACCCGCCATGGAAAATTATACCTAATTACGAATAATGCAGCGAACTATGTATGTGAACTATTGTTCTGTCCGTGTGTTCGCTGCGCCTGTTATTACCAGGCTGAGTTTGACCCGGATTTCTTTTGTAGTGTCTCTCATTGAAATAAAATCACTCTGACTTTAACACTGGTAGGTAGTTGTAGGTAAGTTTCCTCTGCTTCATCATCATCATCATCAGGTCATTTTAGTCTCCACTACAGGAGCACGACCCTCTCTCGTCCGTCCCAGACAGTAGGAGGATTTGGCCTACACTCCCCACGCTGGGCAAACGGGTTGGGGAGGTCTGATCGATGTTTTATAATGTATTTCCCTTAGCCGCCTTGTACGACATCCACGAGAAGAGACGGAGCGATTCTAGTCTGCCGGAAACCACACGGCTAATCCTCTGCTTGCTTCCAACGAATATTGGTGTAACGACGAGTTGGGGTGTCAGTTCATGCTCTCAAATGTTTATCTTATGCGGGGATCGAACCTGCGACCTCGGAGACAAAGTGGTCATTGCTAAACATTCGACCAACGGGCTCGTCATAAACAACAACTTAAAAAACAAATGAAACCAACTTCAAAGACAAATTAAAACAAAATGGCACAACACAGCTCAACAATTCAAAAGGAAAAGTATAACAACAAAATCATTTCACATCATAAAATCTGACGGCCTGTTTGCGAGCAAAACCGCAAGCGAAGGCTATCGTGAGCGGCAATAATTGCCAACTTCACGAATCATTAATGCCGGTAAATAATGCATTGGAATCATGCGGACTTACCGCCAGATCAAATGTGCCGACGGCCGCCTGGGAGTCTGCGGACTACCGTATTCCATAATTATAAATTACATACAGTAAGCAAATAGAAAATAAACGCTCGATTTTTTTTTTTACACAGCGCCATCAAACCCTAAAGTAAGCGAAGCTTGTGTTATGGGTACTAGACAACTGATAAACATACGTAAATACATTTTTTTTTTGTAAATACATACTTATGATACATAGAAAACACCCAGACTAAGACAAACAGACATGTTCATGCACACATAATGTTTGTCCTATGTGGTCTATGTGGTAATCGAACCCACGAGCGTTGGTGTCGAAGCTGCGTCATTGACCGCTACGCCACCGAGCTCGTCATATCGATTGGAACCATGTCTATATATATAAATATGAATCCCTATTTTCCTTGGTCACAACATCACGCGTGAACGGCTGGACTCTTATGTAAATAAAAAAGATCTAATCTAGATGAAAGGCTCTTATGTAAGAAAAATAATTTGGGCAGAAAATTTAAGAAAACAGATCGACCATATTAACTTTTCTATCGTAACTTCATGTCTTTTAACAGAAATGTCAGTCATTTGACAGAGTACGCAAAACCAATTCTGCAGCAGCAGCAATTTCCTCCATTTAATGCGGTCTTCTATCTGATGGATAGCGTGATCACTGGCATTTGCAGCTCCTCGGACACCTGGTCGGACCATCTTTTAGGGCTTCATCCTCTTGGTCGCTTGTTATGTTATGCTTGCATGCTAGGTTCTTTTACTAAGATAAATAATAAAAATAATAATAATGATTGATACTTCACAAGTGAATATAAGACATATTATGTAGAAGGAAGTGAACTGCATTTAAAAACTCATATACTGCGTTTACAACATCATCTTTGGCCACAGATTGCGCCAAATGTTTACAGGCAGAATTAAATGAAGCCTTTAATACGTGTGCTTTACGAAAGACATAGAGATGAGTTACTGTAGTCTTAATTATTTAGTTTTTTGTCGTCTTTCTACGAATGCTATTTGCATGCATGCATGCATTATGAGCTGAACACGGCAAGTTGCATACGGTCTTGTAATTATTGTGTTCTTTATTATCTGAGGCTTTATGCATAAAATTCACAGTAAATGTTTATAATATGTAATGATTACTTACGCTGTCACAAAAACAGTGATTTATGCACTTAGGTATCTACGTGTTATCTATTTATGCAATTTCTTGGAACACTTGATTTTTTTTCCTCTCGGCGGGTGATATCACTCCATTTCTAATAATAAATAAATAAATAAATATTTCTGGTCAATTTACACAGCGCCATCTAGTCCCAAATTAAGCGCAAAGCTTGTGTTATGGGTACTAGACAACTGATAAATGTACTTAAATACATTTTTTTTTTGTAAACCTGGGAATCGAACCCACGAGCGTTGGTGTCGAAGCCGCGTCATTGACCTCTACGCCACCGAGTTCGTCGAATAACAATAATATATCTGAATTTTAAATAATCTATTAGGTTATGCTATCTCCGACCCTAAAGCCTGGCCATACCCTGGCCACTCCATACAAATATCACGTCTTTTCAGCCGCGTGGCCTGAGGCCTGAACATTCGCGGTTTTTCAGGCCGCCTAAAGGCCATTGACTTTTCTTAACGACTATCATCCAATGACAACAACCGGGACCGACGGCTTAACGGGGACGGCCGTACCCTCCGAAGCACGGAGGAGCTCGAGATTAATAAATCCATCCATGGACAGGTTGCGGTTCGCGTTGCTTAACTTGCTTGTTCGATTAGACTCGACATTGGCATCGCTAGGCGGTATTTTATTACGCGATATCGTTTCTTCAACGCTACTGATTACATTTTCGTGCATATTCATGCCCTTCCCGTTATTATTTTCATAAATCATGACACGTGAAAGTTTGAAAGATATATGAAACAAGTAGGTAGTCAATGTTATTCCACCGATTTTACTCTACCCGTGTACTGTAAGGGCTAAGACATTGGTTACTTTCGTCATTAGGTGAAACTCGGGAATAAAGGTTAGTTTGGGGGGGGGGGGGGGATGGTGGGTCACCTGATGGAAATCAATCTACACGCCCATGGAATGGAGATCAGCAACACGAAAGGGTCGCTGATCGGTTACCACCAGCCTATACTTCTTCCTTTCTTTCTGGTGACCTCACTCACTCGCAGGAACACAACAACCCTCAAGGGAATTGTTATTTGGCTGCGGTATTCTGTGAGGTGGAGGTACTTCCTCAATCAGGCAGTTTAAATAATACGCTATGCCCTACCACTCTGTTCACCAGAGCCTCGTTTGTCAGTCAGCAGGATGCACCACGTGCAGGTGAGGTTGACTTTGTTTCAAAGATGTTGATGAACCACTTACGCCCCAAATAGTTAATGAATTAATAAATCTTCTACCGTTTAACTAGGTATATTTATTCCAAAAAGACCTTTCAAATCAAATTGGCCAATTCCGAAAATGTCGGGCAGTTTCAAAATATCAAATTCACACAATGTTTAATTTTTCAAAATATATTAGTTTTTTGACTTTCAAAATCTCGAATATTCTAGTAGTGAATTTGTGACAGCTTTTAGTGTCACAAAAAAGCAATTTCGGCAAAAACTAACTTTATATAGTACAGTTAGGCAGTAGATAGCTGGCCCAGTTCAACACTTACATTGTAGTTGCTGTGCGCGTTAGGGATGGCGATGACTAGAAATGTTAATTTCAATCAAATCAAATCAAATAATTTATTTGTAGAAGCAGGTACATACAATAGGTTTTACAATTAATGAATTGAACAAACCACTTCTTGCTCTAAAAAGAACATACAAATTATTAATAATGTAATAGTTTTAAGTTACAAAAATTAATCTACAATATTTACAGTAATGCATGTCAAGCTAATATTCATGTCATAATTATTCAAAATTTAGTTATTATAAAATTTTTTGTCATCTATATAATCTTTAATGTCATAATAGCACTTGTCCTTCAATATCCACGTAACCGTTTGTTTGTATTCATTATAGTCCATATTTTTCAATTTGTCAGGTAGTTTGTTATACATGTATACAGCCATGAAGTGCACGCTGTTTCTATATAACGTACACTTTGGAGTTGGTAGTACAAGTTTGTTTTTACTACGTAACTTTAAGGCATAGGTATTATTGTGTAACTCGAATCTGTAGTAATACTTTTTTACAAACAGCAAACATTCTAGGATATATACTGAGGGTACGGGTAGTATTTTATGTTTTTATAGAAGGGTCTACAACTATCTCTTGGTTTGATTTCAAACATAGCCCTCATGCATCGTTTTTGCCTTTTAAAAACATTTATTGCGTTTGTTGAATTACCCCAGAAGATTATTCCGTAGCGTATGACTGAGTGTACAAGTCCATAATATGCAGTCATAGCAGTCTCTATATTTGAGAGCATAACTAGTTTTCTTAGAGCATAAACACAGCTATTTATTGTACTACAGATTTTCCCAATATTTGTTTTCCAATTACAGTTCTTATCTATATAAACTCAAAAACTTTGTATCGTCAACTAATTCAATTTTATTTGTGTCAAAAGATATATTAAATTGTATTGGATTAGACTGTGGATGATGAAATTGAATGATGTTAGTTTTTGTTAGATTTATTTTTAAATTATTTGTCGTCAGCCATTTAATATTATTGCAAATTGTATCGTTTATTTTATTCACTAATTCATGTTTATCGTTAGATTTAATTACTATGGTACAGTCATCGGCAAATAAAATAGTCGGATTTTTAATATGTCTTGGTAGGTCATTTATATATACAAGGAACATCAGTGGACCAAGTATACTGCCTTGAGGTACACCAATATTTTCATTAGCAGTCGAAGGAGAAGATCTCTATGATGATGAGGGATGAATAGAGTTGACGACGAGTGCTCGGATAAGCTGTTTGAGTTCCACTATCGTACAAATGCCCATAAATTAAAATTCTGACTATATCATCTGATAATTGGCAATCTACCACAGTACGCTTTAAGATATTTTAGATAATAATTTTAATAAAAAAAAACTAATTCAAATATTACTCTACATTTATATATGTTGATACAAGCTGATAATGATGATGATGATGAAAAAAATATGGGACCAAGCTGGTAGTATACTTTTTTACATAAAAAAAGTTTTTTTCAAATCGGTTTATGAATGACGGAGTAATGAAATAACAAACTTAACAGTGGGTAGATACAGGCTGATGATGATGAAAAAAATATGGGACCAATCTGGAAGTATTACTCTTTCAAATAAAAAAAGTTTTTTCAAATCGGTTTATAAATCACGGAGTAATTAAGTAACATACATAAAAAAAAATACAGCCGAATTGAGAACCTCCTCCTTTTTTGGAGTCTGTTTAAAATGTCTTTGCAAGGTTACAAGACATTTTAGAAAATGTCTTAACAAGCGTACTGTGGTTGTAGACCACGAACTGTGAAATTCTGGAATCAACTCTCCAAATAAATGAAGTAATCCATCCAATAATGAAGAATGAAGTTCAAGAACTGAGTCAATTTTTCATTTAAAATCCTGGCAACGGATCGGCGACCCCTTGATATTGCTGGTTTCTATAGGCAGTGGTGATAGCTTTCTTAGCAGGGGCCCCACATGCTCGATGCCCCCCTCTGATATATTAAAAAAAAATCAGTACATACCTCTTCCTTATTTGAAACTTGTAAAAAAATTGGCCCATTTAAACCATTTTTAACCGACTTCAAAAAAGGAGGAGGTTCTCAATTCGACTGAATATTTTTTTTGTATGTATGTTATTCGATATCTTTGCGAATTGTGAACCGATTTTCATAATTCTTTTTTTATTTGAAAGGGTATGATTGCAAGGTGGTCCCATATTCGCCAAGTCAGGATCTGATGATGGGTAGCCAGGGAAATCAAGGGAAACCCCTAAATCTTATAAGCACGTATGGTCAAATTCATTTTTTTTTATTTGAAAGGGTAATTGCGAGGTGGTTCCATATTCACCAAGCCAGTGTCTGATGATGGGATCCCAGAAAAATCGAGGGAAACCCTTAAATTTGCCCTGCGGCAGAATAAAATTGTGCCACTCCATTGCTCTGCGCTGGATGTCGTACAAGGCAACTAAGGAATCTTATGTCACGCGATAACTTTTCTCCCGGAAGACGGGCAGCAGCGTCTGCCGGGGTATTCCACCAATAAGGCGTTCGCCAACTGAAGTCGGTTTCAATTTTTTTTTTAAATCAACTTCATTTATAAGTGTGACATCCCTAACACCACCAATTTGTGCCCAAAATAGACCATTATTGAATTTATTTGTCGTATTTCACCTTGACTGTCGCCGTGTATTGTGTCGCAACTCGCAACACGAGTGACAATGTATAGCTGTTTTTAATGTTGTTGCCTAAATGTCACAAAAATATTCAACTTAGGTACATAAGGTACGTACCGTGTGATGGAAAGAGTCACAGCTCTTATGCTTGCAGATCTCTACGGTATGGACTCAGAAATGAGTATAAATCTTTGACTATCTCGGTGGCGTAGCGGTCAATGTCGCGGCTTCTACACCAACGCTCGTGGGTTCGATTCCCACACAGGACAAACATTTGTGTGCATGAACATGTCAGTTTGTCTTGGTCTGGGTGTTTTCTATGTATCATAAGTATGTATTTACAAAAAAAAAATGTATTTACGTATGTTTATCAATTGTCTAGTACCCATAACACAAGCTTCGCTTACTTTGGGGCTAGATGGCGCTGTGTAATTTGTCTGACAATATTTATTTATTATATCTGAATACGAAGAACTACGTAGAGAAGAAAGAATAAATAAATATTCCTGGTCAAATCGCCATCTAGTCCCAAACTAAGCAAAGCTTGTATGATGGGTTGTTTTTTTGTACATACATACATATCGTCCTCAAGCCTTATTCATTCCATTATTACGGTATGGATCTCCCCTCATTCGATGGGATTTAGAGCATACTCCACCACACCGTTCAATTGCGGGATGGCGGAGATATAATGTATATGTATATGGAAGTAAATGAGGTCGTTCTAGACGTTCTACTATATTATTATTTTTTTATACTACGTCGGGTGGCAGACAAGCATACGGCCCGCCTGATGTGAAGCGGTTACCGTACCCATATTAACGCTCGCAACATAAAATATCGCTCGCGCGCCGCCACCCCCGATGCCATCGCAGCATCTCCTTCCTTTATGGTGACCTCACTCACTCGCAGGAACACAACAGCCCTCAAGGGAACAGTTATCTGGCTGCGGTATTCTGTGAGGTGGAGGTACATTCCCCAGTCGGGTAGCTACAATTAAGCTCCCTACCTCTCTTTTCGCCAGAGCTTCGTTTGTCAGTCAGCAGGGTGCACCACGTGCAGGTGAAGTTGGCTTTGGTTCAAAGATGTTGATGAACCACTTACACCCCAAGAGTATTACGAGTATCTTTGTATTACTGGGGTCTATAGAGCCTTGTATGGCATCTAGCGGAAAAATACCCCATCGAGCACCTCCAAGTCACATTCAAAGGTCAAGGCGCTCTTGACATGCCACCTACGTACTTTTATCAAAACCATTTGAGCCAAACAGTTCAATTAGACACTCGTATATAACTTCGAAACTGGCTTGCGAGTTGCAAAAGATGTTAAAAAGCTTGCCAATACAATGTTTGTATTGTTTTGGAGTAGTGGACATGAGTAAGTATAATGAGGTTATATTTCTAAATTGCATCAGAAAACGGTTCCTGCTGGTACATGGATAGCTAGCTATAAATAGTTACATTTTTTTTTTCCTGGATAAATTACACATGGCCATCTCGATGCCTCCAATGAACATTACGCCAACTCAAAACATACACATCCAGATACACACCGCTAATATGAGTTATACGTTTACTTAGCGGTTTGTATTTGTCGTTTTTGTTGTGACTGTGTGTCTTTTATAAATAAAATTCAGAAGTAATGAATCGATTTAGATAAAAAAGAAAACTATCGAAATTTTTGTTGGCGTAGTGTTCCTTGGAGGTATTGCATCTAGTCCCAAACTAAGCAACGCTTGTACTATGGGTAGGTACAAACATAACTGATATTATACTTAAATACATTTTTCTTTAAATGCATACATATAATACGTAGAAAAAACCCAGAGGAAGACAAACATATATATTATGCACACAAAATATTTGTCTTGGGCGGGAATCGAACCCGCAACCTCGTAGTCAAAGTGGCCATCGCTAACCAGTAGGCTATCGCCATGATCGCGATAGGCGGGCATAAAAAAAACGAGTGGTGACGTGGGACACCAGATAGGAACGAAGTTCCTTATTATAAAAATATTAATTTCAAGCTCTATTCGAGGTATAAATAAATATAAATAAATATATATTATGTATTAATAGGTATACATTTATTATTATGATTTTCAGCGAAATTTATTGAGCTAATGAAATCGTCAGGTCGTTCTGTCTGTCCGTTGCCATGAAACTCAAAATTTAAAAATTCTGACTTCGGATTCGTGTAGACGTAGAGCATCAAAAAGTAGTAATGTAAAGTGACCTTGGCTTTCCGATATCAATTAAGGATTTCGAAAAAAAAAAAGAAAATTTCGCTATGGTGCGCGTCCGATGTTTTTATTGATAAAAATAAAATAAAAAATAATAAAAAAATAAACTAAAAAAACTACTTTACAAAATTATCTTAACACCTTTATTTTGTTTATCATCATACATAAATAGACTATATATACATAATAAACATAATTTAACCTTACGGACGTTTTTTGCTGGCTAGGGTACCCCTCCGCAACGCCCCAGAAGGAACTTCGTTCCAAAATTTAACATGTTCTCATACTTTCACATTTACATAAAGGACTTTATATAGTACGGAAGCCTATCAGAGCCAAGACATGCATACATATAATGCACGAAGCCATTGCATTGAATAATGCCTGCAGCAGACATCGGCTAATTGGATATGTGCATTAACATGCACATTCTCATTCTGCCACGCTGTCTGCTTATAATGCCCGCTTTAAGCGGAAACCGTGCGGGGTTTACCTCTAAGCTTATAAATAATTTTAATTTGCATATAGGTTGGATTAGAGTAAATAATACTTCAATTTTGTTTATTAGGGATGTGTATGTATATGTTATATTCAATACCCAGAATGAGGGCGCTCTTAGGTTTAAATTAAGACCATGGCAATTTTAAGACTCTTTTCGTTTAAATTAATGCCGTCACCTATTTAAAAGTCTATTTTATTTATTCATAACATATAACATTACTACATTATATCTTATAATACAATATGCTAAGGCTTTATACTAAAAACCTGTTCCTGTTTACTAAGAAATGTACGATTACGCGTTCCATCCAGATATCCTCGTAGTCGCATAACTCCACTGTATCCACCCTTGCGCAGAACCGTATCGGGCTCGAACTCTCCAATGTCACGGCTTTGTAAAACCGTAAATAGTTGTAGTGATATTGTTGATGTGCACTATGATTCCATAGGACAATTTTATAGATCAGTGCTTGATCATTTGCCACAGGCTGGGTATTATAGTGAACCTATTTATGAATGGTATTGATATAATAATATATACTGTACTAATGTTAATGTATTAAACTAATCTATATTTTTTTAAATTATGTGTTTTTACACAACTTCTGCATTGTCTAATATAGGTGCAAGTGGTGCAGCCTGTAAGTAATTGTTACACTTATTGTAAAAAAAATAACATGTATGTATTAGCTTAAGTAATAATGTAAACAATTGTTGGCAGGCCAAATAAATGAATACCGCGCCGTCATTATCTCTGTTTTTATTCACCTCTCGTTGCAACAATAGCAATCTATGATATTAACAACTATTCAATTACTTACATCTATAAACAAACCCTTTATTGAGTACTATGATGTCTACCCACTGCCACCACACATCTGCTTGTTATGTTGTGATTTGCAGTAGAACATACGCCTTACGCGAATGTTTTACTGCAAATCATGAATTCGACCAAACAGCATGACTTCATTGTTCATTGTCTTTTTTGGTGGTCGCCGTTTTTAATCCTGGCTACACAAGAGTGAGTGGCTACAGAGGAGGAGTGGTGGCATGTGTAGTGCCCCCGGGGCCCACGGGGGCCCCACGGGGGCCTCCGTGCTCTTTTAGTTAAACTTAAGGTACTCACCTCTCTGTTCAAAAGCAAGTCTAATCAAGATTAGTTGATATCAAAATTAATCTAACCTAACCTCTACTTGCTTTTGGAGACGGAGGTCAGGAACCTTAGATTTAACTAGTCAAACACAATGCTGCCTTAATTTCGGGTATAGACTACCATGTATATTATATTTGTTTTGACTAATGTCTTCTGGCAATTCCAGAAATGTTCCAGTTAGGTTAGGCTTTGTTGGATCAAGAGCTGAGCAATTGAAGCTCGATTTTTTTTGTAAAGGATGTGGGTAGCTTACCTCTCTCTCTAGAAACAATGCTCTCTACTATAAGAACAAGTAACTCCAAAAATATGTTTCACTCGGTCTGCTTTTTTTTTGTCGATGTGGCAACCTTACCTAAATTGTACATGACGTCTATATTTGGGTAGTAGGTTTGCGCCATTTAAGAGTTAGGTATTTCTTGGTTTGCCTAAAAATATATATATCTATTTTTGGGTTTGCCGAAAGGCGTTAAACAAACCTAAGGCTTGACTAGTAAAACCAAGGACCGGTTAACTTTGATGGTTGACTGTAATTACTTATAAACTAAGCGAACAAAGTCATCCATCTTCTATATTAAATTACACATATCAAACACATTCAAATGGTAAACAAAATTCATGAACAATGAAGTCGAATAAAATACAGTAGGCTCTCAGGCGTGACGGACACACAAACTCTTTGTTGCCAGCCGCTACAAGTACTTACACAATAACACCGGATAGGGTTGTCTCTTACATTTTTTTTATTCACTATCTGCTTTTGACGTAGGTACTATCGTATTATAAGTCGATGAGCGCCGGCTGCATGCGCGAAAAGCATGACTCATTGTCACGTTCCGCCCGAGCGAATGAGACTGAGCCGTCACGCTCGGGTATGTAACGCGTCACGTTCGCCTATGTAACACTCGTACGGGTATAGTCGGCAAAGTAAGCGAGAGAGATGAAGTGTTCATTTCTGTCGTATAAACACAAGTACACACCGTTTTTTTTTATAATTCGAATAAAAACTAAGTCATCATAATCATTGTGAAGCATTGTGCCACATATTTACTGTATTGTGTCTGTGTCTGTATAGTGAAAAAGAGATGAAATGCAAAGGGATTTATGTGCCAATTCAGAGCTTGACTGGAGAAATGCCGCCGTTTGCTACTTACACCTCAACTTACTTTTTGAAGTAAAACTTGTTTACGCATGCTAGGGAAGTAAGCTGATGAATGCGTGCCGAGAGCGTTACGATCAGGCGAAGCGAACGGAAGTTGAGAGGCAGATTTGTGTTAGCAGAGCTAAAAAAGTATTACTTCATTTGTGTGGTCTATGGCACACTCGTTTATTTTTAAGAGAAGCAAGCAGCGTTGTTTTTAACCGACTTCAAAAAAGGAGGAGGTTCTCAATTCGACTGAATTTTTTTTTGTTTGATATCTTCGCGAATTGTGAACCGATTTTCAAAATTCTTTTTTTATTTGAAAGGGTATGATTGCAAGGTGGTCCCATATTCACCAAGTCAGGATCTGATGATGGGATCCCAGGGAAATCAAGGGAAACTCTTAAATTTTATAAGCACGTATGGTCAAATTCTTTTTTTTTATTTGAAAGGGTATGATTGCGAGGTGGTCCCATATTCACCAAGTCAGTGTCTGGTGAGGGGATCCCAGAAAAATTGATGGAAACCCTTAAATTTGCTCTGTTGCCAGCTGGAGTCGGCTTTTATTTTTTCTATAAAAATCATTATATCATTATTTTAAATGTGTTATGGGGATGACGTCATTCCCGCTAGCGCAGTCAATTGATTTTATAGTCACAGCGGGGCTTAGAGATTCGCGTCATCACACTTTTTTTTGACAACCCTAACGCCATGTTAGCAGGTTGTTGCCATGCGCTCCGTCTATTGTCCAATTTAATGGTACTATTGTTGTTGGCAACTTTTTACCTCAGGCATGCAATTTTTAACGGAAATCAGCGTGATCTGTACACGGTAATTTTGATTGTCTGCTATTTTTAGCAACATTTTGACGGTGTGGCATAATCATAATATTTTTTATCGCTCAAGTGGAAATAAGCATACGGTACGGCCCGCCCGATGTGAAGGCGTGCTGTGTCATCTTCTGTAATTTCTACATATATAAAAAGCACACCTTATTAACCATTTGACGGGTTATAGAATCATCTATATGAATAGAATTTGCAAAATCCTTTCTTATCTGATACCTACGTCATAATAACTACCTACTTATTTATTTTGTGAATATGGTGTAGAGTACATATTCACAAAATAAATAAATGAATTGAATATAATAATATAGAATTAGTACGGCATACTCAACCACACGTGTCGTGTATTGTCAGTGCATTTTTTTCACACAGAATACCGCAATTAAATAACAATTCCTTTGAGGGTTGTTGTGTTCCTGCGAGTCAGTGAGGTCACCAGGAAGGAAAGAGTTGCTGCGTTGGTAGCGGGGTTGACGGCGGATATTTATGTTGCGAGCCTTCATACGGCTTTAACCACTTCACATCAGACGGGCCGTATGCTAGTCTGCCACATGACGTACTCGTATGTAGTTTAAAAAAAGGTTTCTGGTCGAATAACTAGTATTAACTTTTTTTTTTAAACTACGTTGGGTGGCAGACAAGCATACGGCCCGCCTGATGTCAAGCGGTTGCCGTAGCCATACCAACACTCGCAACATAAAATATCGCTCGCGCGCGGCCGCCCCCGCTGCCAACTCACCATCTCCTTCTTTTCTGGTGACGTCGCTCAGTCGCAGGAACTCAACAACCCTCAAGGGAATTGTTATTTGGCTGCGATATTCTGTGAGGTGGAGGTAATTCCCCAGTCGGGTAGCTTACAATTACGCTCCCTACCTCTCGTTTCGCCAGAGCTTCGTTTGTCAGTCAGTAGGTGAAGTTGGCTTTGGTTCAAAGATGTTGATGAACCACTTACACCCCAATTCCGAGTGACGCGGGTTCGATCCCTGAACTATTGAACTTCTGTTCGATCATATAAAGGCACTAGGTATGAATTCAAAAGCAGATAATAAATAAAATTAATATTTCTGGACAATCCACACAGCATCATCTAGTCCCAAATTAAGCGCATAGCTTGTACTATGGGTACAACTGAATATAATGTACTTAAATACATATTTTTTTAATACATACTTTTTTAAAACACCCAGACGTGAAGGCAAAGTGACGCTGTTTCTTAAAAAAAAAAATCATAAACTTAACATATTCTACAGAACATTAACATAGTATTCAGTCTACATATATGAAAGTTATGCTATAAAATGTACAACATATATGTACATTCCATAAGTAGAACATTACTTAACAGCAGTTCATATATAATTTGTGTAACTTCTCACCCGCCATCGCGCTACCGTATACGAAACGGATTTAATAATAAATTACGGATCCCCGAGACAGGGGACAACATTATTCAAAGGGAAGCAATCAAAATAAAACAGTAAATTTATATGAATTAGTTGTAATGTGAAAGTGTATGAATGCGAATCGTAGTGGAGTGATATCCTGGACGTTGATATTCCTGCTCGCGATATGCCTACTATCATTTCCTTTTTTCTAGCACAGTATATAGGAAAATTTAAGATGTCATAAGTGACACAAATTTTACTTTATTTGTTTAAACTTACATAATAAATAATTAGATATACCCGAAATATACACCTTTTTTATATGGTGAGCCCTGCTGACTGACGAACGAGGCTTTGGCGAAAAGAGAGGTAGGGCATAGCGTATTTATAAGCTGCGCGACTTGAGAAGTACCTCTATCTCACAGAACACCGCAGCCAAATAATAATTCCCTTAAGGGTTGTTGTGTTCCAGCGAGTGAGTGAGGTCACCCGAAATAAAGGAAGGAAGGAGTATAATAGGCTGGCGAATGATCGGCGACTCCTTGGTGGTGCTGATCTCCATGGACGGTGGTGATTGCTTTTCATCAGTAGACCCACATGCTCGTTTGACCCCTCCCCCCCCCCCCATTCTCATAACAAAAAATCCTGAATATCTGCGTTGAAAACTGCATATTGTATTATTAAATTTATACCTACTATAAAATAATGTTTTATGATTGCATTATGCAATCATAAAACATTATTCTATAGTAGTATACAAAGTATGATTTGTCGTTGTGAAATAAATATAAGCAAAACCATTGAAATACTAACGTGGCGAGTCATAAACTGGCATTACTATTGTGCATTAACAAATAAAAAATCAATACCAAACAATGGGATTATCTCAAAACTCAACATATACTACACCCGGTTCCCTTATTATACAGGGTGGATCGTAAAGCGGGTCCCACCTATTTTGCACTCGTAAAAGTGTCTCGTAAATTTCACGTCACAAATGCTCCTCTTTGTTGGCTGGAAGCGGCAGATACCCGGGGATTGGAACCCGCCCCCCGACCCAGCAATCCACATTTCCCCACGAATAATAATCTCATGGCCATACGATAAGTTGCTGCCGATATGTCCACATCCACACTTGATGGTTGATTGTAGTGATGTTGTAGTTTCTATCGATAAGAAATTGTTGTAGGTATTTTTCATTTAAAAAAAATACAAGCTACTAATAAAGCGTATTTGTAAATTGCTTTACTGGGGAAGGACATCCACCTGCCATACTACCTCAGCCAAATAACAATTCCCTTGTGCCTTGTTGTGTTCATGCGAGTGAGTGAGGTCGCCAAAA
The DNA here is from genome assembly GCA_937001555.2 of Hypsopygia costalis. Lineage (NCBI taxonomy): Eukaryota > Metazoa > Arthropoda > Insecta > Lepidoptera > Pyralidae > Hypsopygia > Hypsopygia costalis. Next base: position 806,368 of record OW443341.2, read on the forward strand.
AGGAAGGAGTTGCTGCGTTGGCAACTGGGTTGGAAGCACGCGAGCCATATTCAGTAAATATGGCTAAAATACCCGCTTCATATAAGGCGGGCCGTATGCTTGTCTGCCACCCGACGCAGTATAATGCTGCGGCTACACTACCTTACCGTCTACCGGGCTGTTACCGCCATAATTGTGGCATTAAATTACCGTTTAAATTACTGCGTGAAGTGGTGTGGTTACACTAGAGTTTACCTAGATATGTCAATAAATTAGGCGGTAAAAATATCATTTTTCAAGATGGAGGTTGAGGCTACAGCTGTTATATTTATTTAGATGGTTTCGGTCTTTTTTCTTCTTCAAATCATCATTGTACACTGCGATTTTTATCGGGATATGACTGAAAGCTCATAAAAAGATACGGTTCGCATTGGAATAATTCCAAAACTCAAGCTTTTTTCGTTTGACCACTCCATGTCGGTCGATACGTGCGTCGCCGTTGAGTTCATGCTGCACACTGGTCAAACAGTAGTGTGGCCACAAACGCATTATTTACCGCGGTAATTCTCTTTGATGTGCGAAAAAAGACCGCCGCCGGAGCTATTGTCTACCGCCATTTGCCATACTGATTGGCATTGTAAAATTATGGCCATAAATCGTGGTTACACCTAGGCGTTGTTGAAATTATGGCAATAATTATTGGCATATCACGGTACTGTAGCCGCAGCATAAAAAAATAAAAAATCGGGTGTGGCTGTGTCAGTGCTTGAACCTCCACCATACACTTAAAGTCCGATCTAGAGCCTACCGCCGAAGCTGAAGCCGATTACCACCGGATTTTATGACTATAAAGATCAAACTTTAGCTTAGATTGGCGGTAATTGTGTTTAGCTTAATTGGTAGAAACCATAGATCTCTACCGACTAAGCTGAAGATGATTGTCATTTACGTAAACCTAATATTTATTTTCGCAATCAAAAAGTCCCATGGTTTCATCTTCGGCGGTAGGGCCCCTGTATTGTTGATAGCTCACTTTCGTGTGTTTTATGGGAGTTATTTGTTATATCGGAAGATAAATGAGATAAGAAAATTCTAAAAAAACTAAAATATTTTATAAATTCACCCCCTGCCTAGGTGGGATAACGTGGGTAACCCACGACCTCTCGATGACCGGTCGAGTGCTCTTCCAACTGTGTGTGTGTGCAATCTGAAGGCCAATTCTTGTAATTTTTCTACGAACGCAGATTGAAAGTTGACCGAATCTAGATTGAATTGCGAATTGACTAAAAGTATATACTTGATTTTATTCATTCATTGTTATTAATTCCTGTTTTTGGCAAAGTAACATTCTTAGTTTGTTTAATTTTCACTCATATTTCGATACAATCCCGCTTAAATTTAACTTTGAAGTTTTACATATTGTGTTACGAGAATACCAAATGTGACATTTATGAGATCGAGACTGTATCGAAACTGAATTTTGACTATATTTTAATTACGAGAATTGCCCCTCAGGAAGCTTTGTGATGGTGATGAATTTTAGGTAATAATAGTGTAGTTTTTCGATAACTAAGAAATAGAGCACAGTGTAATTATAAGCTTTTCGACTGGAGAAGTATTCTTCACCTAAGAGAATCCCGTAGTCAAATAACAATTAGAAGCAGAGAGGAACATTAAGAAGGTCGCGTAGTACAAAAGGGACCGTTACATAGCGAAATGATACCCATCTAGCGAAATGATAGACTTGATCTGTGGTGCTAATGATGTAGCATTTCTATACCTATTGACTTCTCTCAAGGTCGATCAGTCTAATAAAAAACGAATAAAGTATTCAAGTATGTAGCTAATAAATAATTCATAGTACTAAGCGGCTTAGTCATAAAAACTTTTTGTAATAAATGATATGTAAAATCTGATGTAATAATGAACAAAAAACAGTAAGGCACGAATGTTAATTGTCTCGATAAATTATAATTATTTATGAACAGTTTAACACAGTTTTTGTTTCATTAATTATAGAGTGAGAGTTACTGGTGTAGTTATTTAAATGTACAATTATCAGCACTTTATTTTTATTTATGTGGCAGGCAGTAAACGCACAGCCCCCTTACCACCATCTCTTATTGCGATTCAATAACTGAATAGAATGCATAATCATACCAATGAATAAGCGACTCTATTCCATTTGAAATAGGGTTGTTTATTCATTGGTATGAATAAGCATTCTATTCAGTTACTGAATCGCAATAAGAGATGGTGGTAAGGGGCTCGTCTGATGTGAAACGGTTATCATATCCGATATGCTTGCAACATAAATCATAGCTAGCACGGAACGTAAGGGGTTTATAAACATCTTTGAACCAAAGCCAACTTCACCTGCACGTGGTGTACCATGTTCGCTGACAAACGAGTGAGGTAGAGTATAGCGAAATGTTTTGAGCTGCCCGACTGGAGAAGTACCTACCTCCGCCTCACAGAATACCGCAGGCAGATAATAATTCACTTCAGGGTTTTTGTATTCCTGCGAGTGAGTGGGGTCACCAGTAAGAAAGAAATAAAGGAAGAATTATCGGATGGCAACGGTTTGGTGACCCTTTTGTGTTGCTAATCTCCATGGGCGGTGGCGATTGCTTTCCATCAGGTGACCCACAAGCTTGTTTGCCTCCCTCTCATATATAAAAAAAGCGAACCCGCTGCCTGGCAGCAACCCCGCTTACTCACAGAAACACAAGAACCCTCAAGAGATTTTTTAAGAAATTAATAAATTCTATCGATATGTCGATGTTGTTCCCGATTCAACATAGCCACATCCCTATCTCAAACTGCGTATTTGGCATAATCTTTCTTCCCTCCTCTGCAGCCCCATATTGTTTTTAAGTTATGACAGTTAGGACAATGACGCTGAAATCCTGAAGTTACGGCATCTACTTGCATAAAGAGGGGTTACCTAACGACGGAAATGAATTGGGAGCAATTATTTTAGGGTAAGGCATGTCGCCTGCACCTCTATTATGTCTAATCTACGCTAATTGAGCGAGCGAGCGAAGCGAGTTAAGTCTACAAATTAAGTTGGAGAGAAACAATATTTTTTGTGTGTTTTGGGTGTAAGTGGTTCATCAACATTATACCAAAGCACAACACAACTTTAAACCAAAGCCAACCTCACCTGCACGTGGTGCACCCTGCTGACTGACAAATGAGGGTCTGGCGAAAAGAGAGGTAGAGCATAGCGTATTTGTTAAGCTGCCCGACTGGGGAAGTACTTCCACCTCACAGAATACCGCAACCAAACAGCAAGTACCTCTATCTCAGAGAACACCGCAACCAAATAATATTTCCCGTAAGGGTTGTTGTGTTCCTGCAAGTGAGTGAGATCACTAGAAAGAAAGGAAGGAGTATAGGCTGGCAACGGATCGGTGACCACTTGGTGTTGCTGATCTCCATGGGCTGTGGTGATTGCTTTCCATCAGGTGACCCACATGCTCGTTTTCCTCCCTCGCATATAAAAAAAAATGTCGTATGTCGCAACGAAGCGGTGGGCGTACCTCTCGCCCTGACTGAAAAAAAGCGGGTGGATGCGGAAAGCGGAGGATCGCATATGGTGGAAAGCATTGGGGAAGGCATATATCTTTATATTTTTGTGTTAATTTGCCGTGACAAATACATTAATAATAAATTACCAAATAACAGACAGACAGATACGTATAGTGATCATTCATCGTCGTTACGTACGTAAAAATCACTTGGTAGTTGTGAAAATTATCAAAAACTAGCTTCCAACCGCGGTTTCGCCTGCGTGAATGTCGGTTATCGCACCGAACTTTTATTCATCCCTCAGGAACAGCAAAGTTTGTAATATGGGTACTAAAGTAACTGGAAATTAATATATTACATAGATGTAAAAAAGATCCAGATAAAGACAAACATATTTAATCATGCACACAAACACAAATATTTATCTTGAGCGGGGATCGAACTCGCGGCCTAGGAGTCAAAGTGGCCATTGCTAAATATACGAACATTGGCTCGTCAATTAACATTGAAATTTAAAATACAGTAGGTACCTAATAAGTACAGTTAATGTACACTAAAGACAGACTGAAATTATTTCAAAGAAGTAAAGATACCTAGAAGGGAAAATGTTTAATTAAATTAAAAAATATTACAAATATAGCATAAACAATTCACACAGTATAAAAAAAAGCAGCGAGCACTTTTTTTATCTGTTTGATTTAAAAAAAAACTCGTACCATAAACATAAACGGCGCCCTTAGTTAAAATAGAATTTCATTTAATCACGGGCCGACCTACCCTCCGAGGACTTCGAGAGGGCGAGCCCCCACCCCTCTCATTGAACAAGCCTCTCCATTCAATACCAACCGACCAACCTTTTAAACCTCTCACGATCCTAATGTTCGACCCAAATACTAGGGCGATACGGAAAATTTGCAGTTCATTCTACACTGGTCAGGAAAAAGGTCCTTAGAACTTTGTCCAGAATGTATGGATCTATAAATTTAAGAAGTCGACAAGGGTGGACAGCTCTAGTTAAAATGGGGAAATATACAATTTTTTTTAAACGCAAATTGTTTAAAATCAAGGGATGGGTCTGTAATACCCAAAGGTACCGTACGGGTCACCACGGGTGAGGAATTTTTGTGAATGGTAGATTTCTAATAGGATTATTTCTTTCATGATGGATATTTAGTTATTACTTAAAATAAAATAATGCATTGATTACCTAATAAAATAACCCTTTAATTTTGCGCAGTCGTGTAAAAACTAACGATTAATTAAAAAACTATTTTTTGTAAATGTTCTTATGTATAATTAGGAAAACAGATGGCGCTACTAGCGAGAGCAACATTCTTTATAAAGACACATTAGTTACGAACCTTCAAAAATATTTGTGGCTGCCTAAGAATATCACAAAAACATTTGGTTTCAAATCTACATACTTATATGATTATTACTCGCCATCGGGTCTTAAACAAACATGAGAAACTGTTACACCACAGTTAACTGCTAACAGAGCAAGCGTATCGAATATTCGTGACGCCGCGCGCCGCTGATATCTGATTCTTGAATAACATTCAACATTCCACACACGAGCGAGCTCCGAACGCATCGAAGCGAACGAACGCACCCGATCAAACCCGAACACGGTCGCCGCCCGTTCCCCTCAGTTGCAGTTCGTGCCGCGAACCGACGAGCACGTCGAGAATTTGTTCGCGCGCCACTCTGCGCACGCCCGGCGTTCGCAATCTAAAAATAGAACTCGCTTTAACAATAATCGTAATCTGTGTGAATTCTTTTGACGCTCGATTGAATAGGTAATTCATAATCTGTGCGGTTTTTGTGATTTTGACAGTTCTATAGAAAATGTCAATGGCAGACGTCGAATGGACCCCAGAGCTGGTGATACGGTTGATAGAAGAATACAAAAATAGACCTGAATTATGGGACAACCATCACGACTTGTATCGGGTACAGACGGCGAAATACAGCGCTTGGTCGGAGCTAGCGGCGAGTTTCGAGTGCGACATCGCCGATCTGAGGAAGAAAATAAATTCGATACTCGCTTCGCATCGGCGCGAGAAGGTGAAAGTTCGCAGCGGAGCGCATTCGTCGTGGTACTTTTACGATCACCTCAGTTTCCTGCCGCACCATTTGGGAAACAATATTGCTATAACGGTAATAATTAACTTATTTGTATAGGTTACCGTGTAGTAGGAACAAATAGAGTATTTAATGTAGGTATGCAATGTAACAAGACATACTCGTAAGCTCGGAGGAGGTAAGTAAACATATAGAGGAGATATCTGAAGCAATGAGTTACGAAACTCTGTAATTAATTATTGATAGTGAACAATTAAAGCAAACTATTGATTGAAAACTTTAGGTAATTTCAAACAAGGAAACTGGATCGTTAATGTATAGAACCACTAACGATAAAATAAAATAAAATATTAAAATAAATATTCCTGAACGAATTACACAATGCCATCTAGGCCCAAGCTAAACAAAGCTAGATGCTTATCTGATATTATACATAATTAAATACATTTTTTTCTGTGAGTACATACATACCTATAATACATAGAAAACACCCAGACCAAGACAAACAGACATGTTCATGCACACAAATACTTGCTTGTGCGGGGATTGAACACGCGATTCCAGAGTCTAAGGTGAACATTGCTAACCATTCGACCGGGCTCGTTTGAATGATGTTTGTTGGCTTTAATTTGCAACTTTATACCATTTTTCATAATATTCTGTACGTACTAATAATTTTATGACTTTGTATAACGACATAAAATTACTAGTCAGAATATTCCCCGAATGGAAGACAAAGTTTACAAACAAAATTTACATTTTCTTAGTACCTAGGTAATAATATATTATAGACTTTCGTTAAAGTAAATTGACTTAGTGAATATTAGGAACATTTGTTAATTTTCTCTGGAAAAGCGGCTACCTAGTTAGTAGACTAGACAATATCCACGCAATATAACTTCGTAATAATTTAATTGGGAACATTTGCGATAATTCGCTAGCGAATTTGAAGTCCTCTTCTGTTTGAATTCAAACAATTACAATGAGCACTGAATAATTCATTATGGACGCACAAATAGTTCCTGGTTGCTGTGATACATTGTAAAATGGGCCATGATTTAGATGGTTTAGGGTTAATTAATAATACGTGGATTGGACATTCGCAACACATTTGTGCGTTTGTAGACAATTTCGTAGGTGGTTCATTATTAGGCCATCCAAATATATCAAAGGTGTGGCCAAAATGTAGATAATAAACTATGGTGCTTCTCCATAAATGGGCCTTGGAATCGAACTGGTTGTAGTTGGATTTTAGGTCTAATGGAATATTGACATAGATAATGCTTTTGATATTATACTATTTGAACAAATTTTAGGACAAGGTCTTTTTTAACAAAGAATCTAGCAAACCAGGGCATTTTGTAATTTTTTAGTACCTACTTGCACTTGTTTATGTCTGTCTATTTTTCTTAAAAATACCAACCATTTAAAATTGGCATGTATCATCAGTAATTAGAACTAAATATATTCGCTCGTACACCATTAACCCCTCGCGTGCCGCGACGTATCACTTCTGTACCGAGCGGTATACCAACGCTGTACCCACCCTGGGATTGCGGCACGTTTTGTTGGGTTAATTTGCTCGCATATCAAAAGTTATTTTAGCACAAAGGATTGTTGCCTAAATTGTAGGTAATGTGCTTATTTCAATCGAAAAAAATAGGTTAAGCCAAGTCTAACTGTGATAGATAACTGGTTATATCTGGTATATTCCGGTTCCATGTATGTTTAGCTGATAAAACATCGCAAAAGCCGAGCGAATGAATCAGATTGTAATGAATGCGAAAATGCTATAGTTATAGAAACAATTGACATGAAATACAGTTGTTTAAATTTATGTCAATGACAATTTTAATAGGTACAATTGCAAAAATATTTTTAACAAAGGATACAATACAACAGTCTGAATTTATTAGTTTTATGTTCGCCATTGATAAAATATTAATGCTGTCATAAATTTCACAATAAAATTGGAACTAAATGCTATTATTGGCAAAAGCTTTTTACACATATACACATACACTATTAGTTGAGCAACTCGATTTATTTACAATTTTTTATAAAAAAAATATAGGTACTTATTAACACCTAATTGTTATGGAGGAGCGGAGTTTACTAGCACAAGTGCAATATATACTTAAAAGGAGACTCCAATCACAAATTATTTTTTCAAAAAAATGTACTAAATAAAGACAATTTGTATTGTATTTGCTTTTTTTTAAAATATAAAAAAAGTTATTTAAAATTGAATGGGTTCCTTAGTCGTTTAAAATTGAATTAGCCCCTGAAACAATAGAAAGTTGTATGCAATTGTCATAATTATATGACTTTGTTTTTTTTTATTTTTCAGAATTCCAAAACCCACGACGATTCAGAGCAGTCATCAGAAGGCGACATTATCCAAGATATGGATGACGGAGGTCTATCACATGAAATAATAATTAAACAAGAACCAACTATAGTTCAACCAAGACAGATAGAAAAAAGCGGTTATAAAGTGCAAGTACACAAACCACGCCTCACTAGAACTGTAAAGAGGCGACTTAGAAATACAGGAAATAGCGGTGGTAGATTAGATAGTAAAATTATAGAAACTTTAAGACTAATAAGACGATCAGATCTTTCAAGAAAGAAGGATGAATGCGACAGCTTTGGGGAATACATAGCGGATTCTTTAAGAAAACACGACGAGAGGACTCAGTCGATGATAAAACAGGCTATCAATAATATACTATTTGAACAAGAAATGAAAAAATACAGTTCTGGCCATTACGAGGTAGTTATAACGGGAGTAGATGAGAATCCATTAATTTTAGGTGATGCTGAGAATGATAAGTAAATATATTTTATATACAGTTCGAGGTATATTATTTCACCTAGTGTCTACCTGAGATTACATTATCTATCTAACTGATTTTCAAAGACAGTACAAATTGTTGTCTTCAAAAGTATTAGTAAAGAAGCGAGGCTACATCTTAGTAATTGTTCTGCAAGATGTATTAGTGTGTAAGTGGTTGATCAACATTTTTCAACCAAAGCCAACCTCACCTGCACGTGGTGCACCATGGTGACTAACAAATAAGGCTCTGGCGAAAAGAGAGGTAGGGCATAGCGTAATAATAAGCTGCTCGACTGAGGAAGTACCTCCACCTCACGGAATACTGCAGTCAAAAAACAATTCAAATTTGGATAGTAGTGTTCTTGTGAGTGAGTGAATGAGTCGTAATAAACCGCGCAGCTAAAATGTAAAACTGTAGGTCTATTTTTTTTTTTTTTTTTTTTTTTATACTACGTTGGGTGGCAGACAAGCATACGGCCCGCCTGATGTGAAGCGGTTACCGTAGCCATATTAACGCTCGCAACATAAAATATCGCTCGCGCGCCGCCACCCCGGCTGCCATCGCAGCATCTCCTTCCTTATCCTATTATGTTAACTTGGCGATTAAAGATGATGTAAAACATATGCTATCCTAACCTAGTATTCCAGTCGCCCATTTAGTTTATTTTAGTAGCTCAATTTATTATTTTCCTTATTAAAAGATCACTGGTAGTTACTATAAAATGTTCTATATGCTTATGTATATCTATAAGTCAAGTTCCAACTACACATGGATTTTTTTTTATACTACGTCGGGTGGCAGACAAGCATACGGCCCGCCTGATGTGAAGCGGTTACCGTAGCCATATTAAAAATCGTAACATAAAATATTGCTCACGCGCCGCCACCCCCGCTGCCAACACAGCATATCCTGCCTTTTTTCTGGTGACTTCACTCACTCGCAGGAACACAACAACCCTCAAGGGAATTGTTATTTGGCTGTGGTATTCTGCGAGGTGGAGGTAATTCGCCAGTCGGGTAGCTTACAATTACGCTCCCTACCTCTCTTTTCGCCAGAGCTTCGTTTGTCATTCAGCAGGGTGCACCACGTGCAGGTGAAGTTGGCTTTAGTTCAAAGATCTTGATGAACCACTTACACCCCAATGGATAAGTGTAATCAAATTTTTGAGATTATTATTTCTAATATTATTCCATCAGTATCGAGGCCATCCGTGAAATAAGTCGTCGTTGACATATTCATCCCACTGGTGGGATACGGGTCTCGCCTCAAACAATCGATCTAAGTGTCTCAAACGAGGGGGTTTACAGTATACTCCACCATGCTGGTCAACAACAAGCGGGTTGGCGCCAGTGTTTTCAAGCCGCACAAAGGACACTGGCTTAACGACTGTCATTTATTGACAACTGCGGGACCGACGGCTTAACGTGCCCTTAGAAGCACGAAGGACCTCGAGATAATCGATTTGGGGTGTAAGTGGTTCATCAACATCTTTGAACCAAAGCCAACTTCACCTGCACGCGGTGCACCCTGCTGACTGACAAACGAAGCTCTGGCGAAAAGAGAGGTAGGGAGCGTAATTGTAAGCTACCCGACTGGTGAATGTACCTCCACCTCACAGAATACCGCAGCCAAATAACGGTTCCCTTGAGGGCTGTTGTGTTCCTGCGAGTGAGTGAGGTCACCAGAAAGGAAGGAGATGCTGCGGTGGCAGCGGGGGTGGCGGCGTGCGAGCGATATTTTATGTTGTGAGCGTTAATATGGCTACGGTAACCGCTTCACATCAGGCGGGCCGTATGCTTGTCTGCCACCCGACGTAGTATAAAAAAAAAAAAAAAAAAAAAGATAAATAAACCCATCTATGGACAGGCTACGGACGGTCGCTTAACTTGCTTATTTGATTAGACTGTCAACTACGCTGCCATAGAGCTCGTCTACGTTCATGTATATGTATTGAGTATTAGCCAATTTAACCATCCAATGAATCCTAGTGGACAAACTCCAAATGCGGAGCACCAAATAGGTCAGTAAAGTAGGTCACAGGAAGATGTAGTTATTACGTAGTATGTCACAGATATAGTGAAATAAATTGGTTTACCTACGGGAAATTTTAATTCCTAAAGATAGAACAAAAGAAATTTAACGAAAATTTCTTTTGTGCTATCATAGATCTTTAAAAAAAATTATAAGAAAATTGTCTCTAGCAGGGCCCTTTGTAATATAAGTAAACAGAGCTGACGAAGCACACCAATGAATATCTCACAATCACAAAATTCTTCACGTTATTGCTAGGTTTTTGTCCAAAAAATCCAAAAGATCAATGGGAAAAAGGTTGAATCACATCTGTCAGCAGGCTAGACCACGCTAGATAGATTATTTATTCAAGATAAATTTATAAGTCTAGCCTATGTGGCGCTAGCTTTGCGAATGCCTATTTTGGCTCTCCTATTTTATGGAATCCATGTCGATTCTTACTACCTATTTATCTTTAAATGATAAACTTGAAACTCTGACAAGTAAACAAATTAATCAATCAAATCTTTATGTGGGTAAGTAGGTAATTAACAAGGACAAAGAAATAATATAATGACAGTTATTATTACACAATGTATACTCCATCATAAAGCTATAAACTGGTGTGACGAGAAATGCATGATGCATTTTCTTAAACAAAATTTTCCTTCACTTTTTATAGCCAACGATCGATGTAGAACGCGGTGTGTACGTGCTTCGATGCACGACTCATCGCGGGCCCTCTTTTAGTAATTACCACGATGTCTTTGAAAACCTGTCTCGCTTCCATTGCCACGTATCTTTCGAACACTACACACACATCTTTTGGATATAAAGCAATGTAATAAACGTTGTTTACCACTGTTTACTATCATTCTAATCTGGAAGTGAAATTATATCAAATTCTTTATCCCGTGTGACAACCATTTCTGATTCGTCGATTACTTGTTGAATAACGTTTCCTTAAAAACCGTAATGTATATCGTTGATGTTTTCTTCTGGTTCTTTCTTGGCGATGTCTTAGTAGTGCATTGGTGCAAAACAACCGAGATCACGCCACCTGACGTCACTCTCCGCTACTTGTGTTTTTTGCTGTCCGTAATTTACTTGCCTGCGCTTTCGTTGCTATGCGATCTTGTTAGATCACGAGTCGTAATTTGTTTAGCAACTTCCATTTTGGTCAAGATTTGTTACAAAAGTGTTAACATAGGTGCTTGAATATGTTAAATAAGTATTTGTTTAACTCTACTTATTTTGGGCGTGAATTTAATTTGGAATATGCAGTGTAAATATTTTTCAGCTAGCAATTATTTGGTCGGATAGCATAGGTAACGGGAATTAATTACTCTCGTATGAGTTAGTATGCTTGGAGTTTCTCTATGGGATCGAATCCGGAAGGAAGAAATGCGACGGAGAATCAAAGTGGTCGACATAGCTCTCAGAGTTAGCAAGTAGAAGTGGCAGTGGGCTGGCCACATCTGCCGAGTCAGCGAAGGCAGATGGGAGAGGAAAGTCCTAGGGTGGAAGTCACATATGGGGCGACGAAGCGTAGAGCCTCTCCACGACCTCTAAAAAGTAGCTGGTAGCGGTTGGATGCGGAAAGCGGAGGATCACATATGGTGGAAAGCATTGGGAAAGGCCTATATCCAGTATTGTGTAGATTCAGGCTGATAATGATGAGTTAGTGATGTCTACATTATGTGATGTATATTTTCCCTTATTAGTATGTAATTATATTGTAGTCATGTCATACCTAACGTTTCGCTTTTATTAGATGCCAGTTTATCCATCTATCTATTGTTGGTTTCACGTACAAACGTGACATAAAATTCTCTGCTATTGTATATATAACGGATAGGAATAAATTTTAGATTGTCTATGCCAGCGGTTCCCAATTAGTTTTTTCTACGTCACTTCAAGAAAGACCTCAATCTTGCGTACCCCTTATTGCCTGAACGTTAAATAAAAAATGAAATCAGGTGTATTTTATATTTATTATCATCAAAAGACATTCTAAACACACACTAAAGCCCGCGATGCATACGTTTGACTTACCTACTGATCGTTTAATTAAATTGAATATTTTTTTGGCAATTGTTATTGCATTATTGTTTGTAAGGATTTAATATTTTAGTTAGGGATTGCTGCGCGTACCCCTTGATGCAATCTCACGTACCCCCGGGGGTACGCGTACCACTAATTGGGAAACACTGGTCTATGCAGTTAGTTCTACAAGTTCTTTTTCCACAATATGCATTTCAAGACTTAATATTACAAAGTTATTAAATACCTAGACGTTTCAGTTATCAAGAATAGCGTGTAAAGTTGGCATACCTTTATTCGTCCAAATTACATATGTATTAGATGATATATTAGATAGTATTTATATTTACGTATATCAACGGCAGTCTAGATTATTTTTGGGTTAGTCTTGAAATCGATAGTTACGAAAAGGTCGAGTTGGGTTGCGTCAGACAAGTTACTCATGTCTTCATGGTCTGGGTATTGCATCAGAACAACCCAGTCACATGGGAAATACACCTAGTTTTAATTAATTTGTCAGGAGACTCATATTTTCCGTGATATGTTGGGGTGTAAGTCGCTCAAAAACATCTTTGAACGAAAGCCAACCTCGCCCGCACGTGGTGCACCCTGCTAACTGACAAACGAGGCTCTGGCGAATAGAGAGCGTATTTTTTTTAGCTGCCCGACTGGGGAAGTACCTCCACCAGAACACCGCAGCCAAATAACAATTCCATTGAGGGCTGCTGTGTTCCTGCTAGTGAGTGAGGTCACCAGAAAGAAAAGAAGGAGTATAGGCTGGCAACGGATCGGCGACCATGGTGGTGATTAATGATTACTTTTCACAGATGACCCACATGTTCGTTTAGCATTCTGCACTCCTTCTCTGTATACACTATAAGCGTGTGAAGTTTCATACACGTCCGTCCGAACAATTTTCGTACAAAGTTTTTGCGTCACGTATTAATATAATAGGCCGTGTGGTTTCCGGCAGACTAGAATATAATCACTCCGTTTCTTCCCGTGGATGTCGTACAAGGCGACTAAGGGAAATACATTATCAAATATCGATCAGGCCTCCCCAACCCGTTTGGCCCGCGTGGGGAGTGCAGGCCAAATCCTCCTTCCGTCCAGGACGGACGAGAGGGGGTCGTGCTCCTGTAGTGGAGACTAAAATGGACCTGATGATGATGATGATTAATGTAATAATTACAACATCTATACAGTAACCCTTTCGCATCAAAAGGGTCATATGCTTGCTTAAAAACAATTGTTTGATTCGTATGTTGATTGAACAATGTTGAAATGAACGAACGTATAATAATTATATCGAACTTTATAAAAACAAGTTGTTATTACCGAATGAATCATTCAAGGCGTTTTGAACGAAGCTCGGCATGAACAAATTACACACCGAAATGATAATTAAATCGAACAATGGCTCTAATACGGAGACTATAACTGATTCACGCCCACATCTCAATGACTACGTAATGATTTGAGGAGGTACTTGTTTGATTTTTTTAAGGCGCATGTAGAAAACATTTAAGTCGATTTAAACTGTAGATTTAGAGTAGTAAAGATGTGCAATTGCCAGAATAAAATTGCGACAGAATAGTATAAACCATTGCTTATACTATTCTGTCGCAATTTTATTCTGTCTTACATAATGTATTGCATCAGAATACAATATGGAATATGGAAGACAGAATAAAATTGCGACAGAATAGTATAAGTAATGCTATTCTGTCGCAATTTTATTCTGTCTTCCATATTGTATTGCATCAGAATACAATATGGAAAGAGTACATTATGGAAGACAGAATAAAATTGCGACAGAATAGTATAAGCCATTGCTTACACTATTCTGTCGTATAAGCCATTGCTTATAAAATTTTATTCTGTCATATCATAGACAATAATACACTGTGTTTTATAGACGAGTGGTTGGCATGGCAAACATGAGGTAGAAATGTCGAGATGTAATATAGCGCTATATATCATGTGATTGATTCACACATTATCGTGCTTTACTTTGAATAAAAATCACCACGTGACGCGAAACAGAAAGATCTGTCTCATTTCCTTATACGACGGCGTTACTCTTTTCCTATGCGAGGGAAACTGTTTAGAGTTTTAGACGAAAACGGTTATTTGAAACAGAAAATCACGTATTTATCTGCAATAACTGAATAGAATGCTTATTCATTGGTATGAATAAGCAATCTATTCAATTATTGAATCGCAATAAGCGATGGTGGTAAGGGGTCTGTATCGTTCTTGCCGTGAATAGTATAAAGGTAAAAAGTGTTATGGGAGAATTCATAGTAGGATATAGCTAAGAGCACTTCAATGCTCTACCGGTCTACCCTATTATGAATTTTCGCCATATAATAAGTATCCTTCACGTTTTCTATGGTTGACTGTAAGATCCCTAATGGGATACGTTGAAGTATCTTTTTTAATAAGTATTTATATTACTTTACTGTGCAACTGGCTTCCGCCCGAGGCTTCGCCCGCGTTTACTAAAATGTCTTTTCATTTTTCGGGTTAATATATAGTCTACTAGCGACCCGCCCCGGCTTCGCACGGATGCAATGCTGATACTAAATGTACTACAGAAGGTCTTTGCGCTTTGTCCTATCCAGTCCTTCCCCAGTTATAGGCACACGCCGCCGGCTCCGCGGCCGGTACCGCCACAGCCGTTATGTCCCTGCATTTTAAATGTGTAATATCTTCTAAACTATTCATTTAAATTACATGCTGTGAAGGGCCATATTGATAAATATTAAATGCGCAATGTATTTAAGGTACTTAATTGGATAAGGATTAATTCTGTATTGCTTAAAATCGCTTCGTAAATAAGGCATTATTTCTTGTAAAAAGCAAAGGATAAAATAACGGTTATTGTGTGTTACCACTAAGAGATAGACATATACCATCGCGAACTTTTTTGTAGACCATTTTAAGGTGAACAATACTGTACTACATTATTTTGATCTATCTCGTTGGGTTCAGCCAGCGTTTGCAATGAAAGAGCAAAAAAATGTGTTTATTTACGACATCACATTAGAAACCTCTAAATTATCAGTGTTTTTCTACTATGTTATGCATATATTATACATATAAACTTTCCAGTTGAATCACTCTATCTATTAAAAAAAACCGCATCATAATCCGTTGCGTAGTTTCAAAGATTTAAGCATACATGGGGACATAGGGACAGAGAAAGCGACTTTGTTTTATACTATGTAGTGATGATACTCACAAATGTCATGGCTTTCTATTGGTAAAAGTATTTTCAAAATCAGTTCAGTAGATCCAGAGATAACCCCCTGCAACGTCACAAACTTTACTTCTCTAGAATCTAATATATAATATTCTCGAGTTGCCATACTCCTCCGAAACGGCTTGACCGATTTTTATGAAATTTTGTGTGCATATCGGGTAGGTCTGAGAATAGGTTGTTATCTATTTTTTTATGGCAGAACAACGTTTGCCGGCTCAGCTAGTATTAGTATAAATAAAGTGTTTACAATACAATACAAAAAGAAAACAATGCAGGGCCTATACAGTTTCTCTTAAATAGTTTTTTTTTTTTTTAAATTTCTTCTCACACAATTTTAAATATACTAAAAAAAAGAGAAACAGTACAAACCAATTATCACACTACCTATACATACATAAACAATTTCTCGGTGTTGTTATCTTATTTAATGAGAAGCTGGTGCCTGAAGTAGGCTTTAGGAAGCCTGTATTACAGGTCACCAGGTTCTCACCTCTCTTAACTAAATTAAGTTCTTAATGGTACTATCAATTACAGAAAGCGCTCGAAGAGGCGCGCGACAACTGAACCATCCTATACATTTAGATACACACACACACATAAATACATACCCATACCTACATATGCACACATTAACACATTCAGATACATATACATACATATACCCATACATACATACACACACACACACACACACACTCGCACATGTACAATACAATAACAAAATACACATAATGCATAATAAACCGCTAAATACTAAAGTGTGTTAAAAAAACATACGCAGATGTAATCAACGAATTATGTTTCAGCGGATGTAGATCTTCGATCATAGATTCTATCAAATGATAAGCACATATATATAAACAGGATCGGAAAAATAACAAAACAGAATTCTCAACACTTCGTCACGTAAATATTTTCATAGTAATGCTACATCATAGTTTTTTTTTTTTTATACTACGTCGGGTGACAGTCAAGCATACGGCCTGGCTGATGTGATTCGGTTACGCTCGCAACATGAAATATTGCTCTAGCGCCGCTACCCCCGCTGCCAGCGCAGAAACTCCCTCCTTTCTTTCCGGTAACTTCACTCAATCGCAGGAAACAACAACCCTCAAGGGAATTCATATTTGGCCGAGGTATTCTGTGGGGTGGAGGGAGGTACTTCCCCAGTCGGGCAGCTTACAAATACGCTACCCTACCTCTTATTTGCCAGAGTATCTTTCGCTAGTCGGCTGGATGCACCACGTGCAGGTGAGGTTGACTGTGTTACTGACTTCTATGGGCAGAGGTGATTACTTCCCATGAGGTAAACTCTTTCATATAAAAAAAGCTCCGCTGAGCACAAATTGTACAGTCGATAGTACAAAACAAAACACAAAACTTCTAGAATAAAATTTTCCACTGAAATACCAGCATTCAATAACTAGGTAACCAAATTACTCATACTGATAAATGAACGGTTTAAGATAACAAAAACAATTGCCGCGAAATAACGGCACAAAAACTATAAGTAGTTTAAATGGTTTAATGCAATTTTGGGCGAAACTCAAGGTCTGCGTTGTTCTAAATGCAGTCAAATGTCTTTGTCATAGGTATTTTATCTCTTTTTTTAGGGTTCCGTACCTCAACAGGAATAACGGAACCCTTATAAGATTACTTTGTTGTCCGTCTGTCTGTCTGCCTGTCAAGAATTTCTATGTCGAGAATGCGTGGAGGTATCAAGCTGAAATTTGAACTGTATACTCAGGTCTACGGTCCCATGAAGTTGTAAAAAAATCAAACTGCTAAGTTTACGTAGAAAAAAGTTACGGCCGTTTATTCAGCAAAAAAACGCATATTTCGACACACTCAAGGGAATTAAAACCTATAGCCGCTCTTTTGCCCCCCACGTTGAGCCCGGTCGGGGCCCCATAAAAACGGTCATTGAGACGCAACTTTGTTATTGAGTGCCTACAAGTGGTGTTTTTTACGTTTACTAAGAACAGCACTATACAATGCCGTCTTTTGTTGTTCAACACTCGACTATAGTGTAGAATTACGATGGTCTAAACATTCTCAAGTGGTGTTTCATAGCCCTACTTTTATTCAAAAAAATACCTTATGAACTAAGGCGATAACGTATAGTTTTTTATTTAAAAATACGCTAGGGAGATAAAACCCGATGTTAATAAACAAAAACCTACACTTACCTAAACAAAATAAGTTTTTATAGCACTTGACACCGGCCCGAACATCTGGCGCCGTTAAGGCGAGTCTCTTAAACCCCTTTTTTTATTTTTTTTTCCATTGAGTTTATGATTCTTTGGCCTTAATCCGATAGCTAATATGGCGGAGAAACGAAAAAAACATAAACAAATGGGCCTGAATGTATGACAGATGAGTATTGTTCAATCTGCCCAAAACTGAACGCCAAACTGCAAATGTCGACCGTAGGTCGACACGGGCATTTCAAGCGTTTCAAGGTCGTGACGTCACTGTCGACCGTAGGTCGACACGGGCAATTCAGCGGATAGGGTACTTCCCGTTGACCTAGAACTATGAAATTTGGCAAGTAACATCGTTATAAACTACAAGTACAGGAATAAATCTCAAAACTATACATTTGTAAATAGATCTTAAAAAATAGGGGGTCTATATTTTTTATAGGTTGTCGAAATTTCAAATTGAAACACCTAGTTCAAATGGGGTATCATATGATAGGGCTTGATGTACACATTGCAAAATATATTTTATTTATTTTTTTCGACGCATTATTTCTTATTTATAATGAAAAATATAAAAAATAATAATGATACTACGTACCTACGGAACCCTAGTTGGCGAGTCCGACTCGCACTTGTCCGGTTTTTTTTATACCACGTCGGGTGACAAATAAGCAGCTCGTGTGATGTGAAGTATTTGCCCTTAGATCAGAGGCACACACCGGCCACTTCATACAAATGGCGTCTTGTTAACTATTACTACAATGACATCTGTGCACAGCGTGAATGAGCGTATATGCGTGCGGCGCCGTACAAACTGCCCCGTTACCACCAACTCTTATTGTGATTCAATAACTGAATAGAATGCTTATTAATATCTATGAATAAGCGACTCTATTTCTAATTGCATAGAGTCGCTTATTCATTGGTATGAATAAGCATTTTATTCAGTTATTGAATCGCAATAAGTGTTAGTGGTAAGGGGGCTGTTCCAGACTCGTCTCAGAGGGGAGATCGAAACGAGAGAGCGGCAGGTAGTAGCTATACTGTATTTAGTACTATTACTTATACTACTCCAGAGATCCTAGCCTTTTTTGCCTCGTAGACTTCTTATTGTATATCTTTTTAGGTTCTGTGATTCTCTCTGCACTGTCTTAGCATGAATTTCAAGGAGCGCATGTATATTGGAATCGATCCATGCTAATCAATATAGGCCACCATGGAAATAAATGTTTTAGATGCTTGTAACTTAAGACTCCCACGCTTAGCACTGCCTCAGAACATTCTTGGTGATACCACCACCACCACATACCTTGAATATGTCTGATCTTCCTAAAGAACTAGTAGATAATGCTTCTAGCATTAAGTTCGCCTTTTGTACCTTGATTTTGTGATCTGTAAACTTTGAATCCATTATGTGACTCGGTCTTTTGTAATCTAAAAGTAACTGTCCAATTAGACTGCTCCTATATTAAGAATAATCTTCCACTAGTCCTTCGTTTGATATTCGCCGGGAACCAACACGGGCGCTCTAAAGTCGATTGTAAATCATTTATATCCCAAAATCAACAGTACTGTGAATTCGTAACTCGTTGAGATGCAAGCACCTTTGTCTCATCTAAGTATCTACATAGTATTCTTCTTCTACAGGTTTTAGAAAAAAATTACATCTCCCCAAGCAGATATTTTGAGAGAAGTTGCCAGCGTTGGAGATTAATTAAATAACTTTCCCCATCTCTCTTTCCCTCGTTTCTCTTCTTTAATAAAACCTTAAAATAGAACTTTAGAACTCTAACTATACTTAATGTCCATTCTTGGATATATCCCTGGTTTAAAATTCAAAATTCAGCATCTGGTTTAGTCTTGAAATCAATCTTCAGGTCTTAGTAGGCCTTTATGTTCAGTCATATGGTTAGGACTCTGGGTCATTGTTGGATGAAAATTTAAAATTCTTTAGGAAAATTACTAAAGTTTGTTATGAATGCAACAAGATTTAAAACACTTATTACTAAGTGTCCAGAACATACATGTTTGTTAGTAGTGTTAATTTGCATCAATCACGTCATTAAAAGTCACATTCAATCTAGACTGTCCTCTGTCAATGTCGTGGTAGATGTTTGCTGGTCATACATTAGCCACTTGGTATTGTTATCTAGACTTTGTCACGTCACACCCATGATTTAATGGGTATAGTTTCATTTTGAGTGATATGTTTCTCATGTCATGTCATGGATACCTTTGTTATAGTGTGTACTTTTCTGGTCATTAGCAATGTACCACGATGAAAAGGAAACATAATGTAGTACATGTGCCATTATATCTTACAACTTTACCCCATATCAAAAGTTTTTTATCCATAAATGTTCCTATAACCTCCCTTTCCTATATCAAATATATTTTTTTATTTAAACAATAAGATATAGGTAGTAACTATTAATAATTTATATTATGGGTAATTGTCGTAAAGAACAGCCTTTGAGTATTTATTATTTCCTTAAAAGGTAAGGCGTATTTGTGGTCCAAATTTTGTCAGACAATACACTTTATGTCACAAGCACTATAAGAGGCCATGATTATCACCACGGCACGAGTTCACATTATAGTTAAGTAAACATATAAATACTGAACGTTAAGAAATATTCCATACAAACAATACAATACCTAATCCCCAACAGACGCGGCGTCGCCAGCTCTATTAATAGATCTTACGCAACTTTCAGTACTGCCGTGTCAACATGTTGAAAGTCCATTTTGTCGATATTGACTTCTGCTACTTCAGTTTTATGGTTCATTTTTCTTTCATCAGTTTTGGTAGATATGTAACGACCTCGAGCTATCACGATTACCATTGTTTTTCTTTATCTGAAGTATACTGTTTATCTATAAGTTTTGTGATGTGTCGAGCATTTGATTTAGACATATACCATACTAGCTGCCATTCGCGGATTTGTCTAAAGACATAAAAATATTCTTATCATTACATCATCATTTTTTGAAAATAAGTTCGACATGGCAAAAAGACGAAAAACTTTGACAAAATCAAATCTTTGAAATTCATATAAAACAATAACAATTTATATTATCATAAATGGAAAAGATATAGGCGAAGGCGAACAACATTTATTGGAAAAATAAAGGCCCCAAAAGCAAATAAAGATATTTGAATAATTCATTTCTGACACAATAAAAATCGTCAATATTTGTTTAGCTGGAAAAAAATTGTCTTGCTTCCTTTGATTATATAAATAATTTGCAGGTCACAATTTGATAGAAATTCGGATCCTGTACCTATCAAACGGAGTTGAATTTATAAAAAATCCGTAGTACAGAAACCGATGTGATCATGGAACATAAACGTGCTAAGCTAGCTAGTAACGATAAGGAATAACAACTATTCAGTCATACGTTTTTAGAACATTCCTATCCCAATTATCTTCCATTAAAGAATCAAATAACGTTCAATCTGACATTAGCTCCCCATACAAAATGCATGAAAGTGAACTACTAACAATATAGATCCGCTTTATTCTACGGATAAGTCGTGCGGTATTTTTTATAAATTACGTCAATTTATATTAACGGTCAATATTTTGATCTTATACCTTCGGAAGCACAGAATCGAAGATATTTTATAGTGACGGACCTTCTCAGATGTTGAGGGTATTCTTTTACGCTCATATATGCCCACACCCAGCTACTCCGTAATTTTGCCACGATAAGAAATCATTTATTTACTATAACCCTTAGTAAAAAATTGATAGAAAAGCGATGAATCAATGTCCGTGTCCGTCACGTTTGCGGGGTGCAATTTATCGTTCTCCAAATCCGGGATTAGGCCAAGCTCTCGGACAAACAGACTGTAATCCTTGTTAGAGCAGTTGAGGAGTTTGTTGGCCACTAAAGGGGAGAATAATTTCCAACGACTGAATGATATTTTGGATGGAAACAGGAACCAAAATGTTTTAAGCTTCAAATCAATAAGGATATAGAATTAGCTGAGAGCATGTTCCAAGCAGTTTGTCTAAATCTTATAAACAATGTCTCAATTTGTTTTGTTTCACCAAATATATGGAAAGATACTCGTAGTGACAATTTTTATAATTCGCCAAAAGTTCACTAGTATATTTCTATGTAATTTAATATATTTGCATTCATGCAAAACCTAAAGACCAAACGTGATGTTGCGGTTGGCTGCCAACAGACCACACGAGGTAACCTGATGTCGAGGAACACCACACACGTCATTATTTATATTTAACAGTAAGTGAATTAGGTACTTCTTTAATTCTAATAAATAATTAGGAAATTTCTCGACCAACCCGCAGTTGAGCAGGGTGGTGGAGTATGCTCTAAATCCCTTCAATTGAGGGGAGACCAGTATGTCAGCAGTGGAATGAATAAGGGTTGACGACGGATTAGGAACCTTAAGTAATAGTTAACGATATGAACTCAGAGGGTTTTTTGAATATAAATCGTTCTTTTTTATAAAAGAGGGGGCGAACGAGCACGTAAGTCACCTGATGGTAAGCAATCATGGACATGCCCATGGTTATGGACATTAGCAACACCAAAAGGTCAATGGTCCGTTGCCAGCATTTTTAGGGAAATATGGGCTCTTTTCTTGAAGACTCCCAAGTCGTATTTGTTCGGGAACACTGTTGAAGAAAGTTGATTCCATAATTTCACTATCCGTGGTAGAAAATGTCTTAAACATCGTGCTTTCATAGACAGACAATCATCGAGGTGACATTGGTGGAATTTCAACTTTTTGCGAGTGGTACGATAGTGGATGTCAGCGGCTGAAATTAAATTGAACAACTAGTGACGTGTTAGATCAAGGACAATAGTAACAGTAACCAGCATAGGCTGAGATTTGATGCTTGATTCATCAAGCAATGGCTTGCGCAAACTTGGAGCTAGAAGCCTGACAATTTGCATAAAGACACTTTACAAGCATAAATGCCCTGATAATCGTATAAAAAAAAGAATATAGTGACCCAGTTATACCAACAGCTGAAACCGATAATGTTAGCGATAAAATATTATAAATGATGCCCCAATATCTACAGCGAATACATACACACTCACAGATAATCTGTAATCTGAAATATATTTTTTATTCTGTGGCTGAAACGAGGAGTAGACAAGCAAGATACATAGACAGTTGAATACAATTTATTAGATACCTAAATTCTCAAAGGATGATAAAATAATTCTAGAGAGATCTCGTCTAGACTCTAATCCGCTGCAATATAACAAGGCATTCTCTTCCCACCTATATCAATACTACGTTACGGACAATGTCATCTCATTGGATCTTTAAATACAACTAATGACGTAGTATTGTTCCAATCAGGTAACCTAAGTGTCACGAGGTTTTATTGTCACCTTGTTTTATTGCACCATTGTGGAGCTCGTAAATCTCACCTTTTAGCTACACGGCACAAATCCATGTGATTCAACGAACATCTTGTTCCAATATACTCACTGTTTCTATTATTTACATAACCCGATCTCAGTCGTCTATCAGTTTTATCATATTAGCTAATTATAACGTATGTAGACCATTGATATCACTTACCTACTTTAGATAATGGGACACGTGCCGTCTGTGTTAGATGATTCAATTCTTGAAGGTTACATATTAATCCACATACAATATGTCGTTTTGTTGCATCATTTTCTTAGCGTTGTGTTCCTGAGAGTAGGAAGCTCTTGAAGGTTGGCATCCTGGCAACGTATGATTGCTTTCCTGTATTGCAATTGTCTATAACACAGAAAATAATACAGGCTATGAATAACCTCAGTACTTATGAATCAAACTCCCCCGCTGCTTCACCCTTACATAATAGTTCAATAGCCTGAAGTCTGAATCAAAATTTACTGAAGAGATCTTCCACGTTTTTAATTAATTGACTGAGTAATTCATGAGGACGGTTTATATTTATATATATAAGATTTTGTTTATATTGAATGAAATCTGACGATGATTGTTCAAGATGTTGGAAAGGCATATGACATATGGAGTAACGTAGAAAGTATGACATTTTTTTAACAGCCCCCAACAACTCTTATTGCGATTCAATAACTGAATAGACGAGCTCGGTGGCGTAGCGGTCAATGACGCGGCTTCGACACCAACGCTCGTGGGTTCGATTCCCACACAGGACAAACATTTGTGTGCATGAACATGTCTGTTTGTCTTGGTCTGGGTGTTTTCTACGTATCATAAGTATGTATTTACAAAATAAAATGTATTTACGTATGTTTATCAGTTGTCTAGTACCCATAATACAAGCTTCGCTTACTTTGGGGTTAGATGGCGCTGTGTAATTTGTCTGACAATATTTATTTATTTAGATTGCTTATTCATACCAATGAATAAGCCACTATATTCGTGGTACGGGGGCTGAACCCTACCACCGAAGTTGAAACCGTTTACCATCGAATATTTTGATTCGAAAAATAGGTCCGTACGTTTTAGTTATTGACAAACATGTTTAGCACAGTCGGTAGAGCTTCAGGGTTTCTACCAGCTAAGCTGAACAGAGGTACCATAAATTTAAGCTGAAGTTTGATATTCGCAATCAAAAAATCCAATGGGAATCGGCTAAAATTGAGTTTTGGGTCATTGGTATAAGGTTTATTTTTCAAATTCACTTCTTTTGTTATATGAGAATGCACGAGAGCCGATGTGAATTTTTAAAGTAAACCTTATACCAATGATACAAAGCTCTATTTTAAACGCATTCGAAAATCTGCTCTCCTCTCCAAGCCGGTATGTTTGAACGGACCCTTAATCGGCTTCTGCTTACATGGTAGAAATCTCCGTGTCAACTGAGGTTGGCAACAATAACACAGTCTACATTATGATAAACAATATGTTATTTTAAACAATAATCTTGTTATGTTTCCTACGCCAGATACCGTCAGGAGAGAGATAAAAAAATCATAACATTACGTCAATACTTGCAAAAACAAATACTTATATTATGTATTTCTGAACGATGAACAACTTGATGTTTATTATATCATGCCTGATGCCAAGTACGCGCCACCTGATGCCAGCGGGCAAGCAATACTCCTTGTATTGCAAACGTCTACTTATATGTCTATTAATAAATACTATAGATATGGTATACCCATACTAAATTGCGTCAGAAAACGGTTCTGTCCTCTCCGAGAGAGAATATCGCTATCCTTATCATCTCCGCGCTTAATATACTTGCTATCTCTTTCCCTCGCTGAGTTCGTAATAGGCGCAATGGCGTCTTTTTTCCTTGCAAAAATATGAAATTAACCTAAAATACGCGTTAATATTATTGTGTATTTTCATGTGATATATGATTCCTTGGGCTTTATTTACTTTATCAACATAAATTGTGCATTTTAGTAATACAGAAGACTATTTCAAATAATTGTCACAAACGTTAGATTCGTCGACTTGCTTGTGCAACTAATTGCGAGGTAAGACAATTACCTACCTCACTGTTCGGGTGTACGATTTTGACGCTTTTGGCATATCTATAGTATTTATAACATCATTGGTCTACGGTAACCGGTTTGCATCAAGCAGGCCGTATGTTTGTTTAGCACCCGTTGTAGTATTAAAGTTGTAAAAATACATCTGGGACAGTCAGCTTCAACGTGTTCGAGATAAATAAACCCATCCGTAGACAGACTACGATCAGCGTAGCTTAACTTCCGTGTCCGATTAGATAGATCCACGCAACGACGTCATGGACCTCTGTAGAACATAAGAGGTGATTGCATATCACTCGAATGAGTTTATCAAGTTCAAAGATGACATTAAAGTGTAAAATAAAACTAATTTAAAATTCGGATTATTATATTGGTCGGGGTGTAAGTGACTCACCATCTTTAGAGTCAAAGCCGACTTTTTCTGGACGTTGTGCACCCTGCCCTGCCGAGTAGCTAATGATGCTCTGGCGAAAGAGGCAGGGCATGTCAAGCCTGACACAGGCTTTGTGATGGACTGCATGTTGGGATCGGTCGTGTTATAAAAATATATTATTATTTATTTCTTTCCTAATTATTTTAGCGTGTAGTGATTCATCACCATCTTTGAACCGAAGCCAACCTCACCTACACATGTGCACCCTGCTGACCGACAAACGAGAGGTAGAGCATAGCGTATTTTTTTAAGCTGCCCGATTGAGGAAGTGCCTTCAACTCACAGAATGCCGCAGCCAAATAACAAATCCCTTGAGGGTTGTTATGTTCCTGCGATTGAGTGAGGTCACTAGAAACCACCTAGGTGCTGCTAATCTTCATGGGCGCCCCCCCCCCCCCCCCACAAATTTATTTATAAAAATTATATTTTTTTTAATTTGAAAAGATAAGATGTTTAATCTTTATTATTTTTAATGGGACGTGACATCAAGCCCCTACCTATTGACTAAAATTATACATGTACTTGATTTCATTAATTAATTATTATCAATTCTTGTTGTTGGCAAAGTAATATTCTTAGTTTGTTTAATTTTCACTCATATTTCGATGTAATCTCGTTTAAATTTAATTTTGAAGTTACATTAGTACTATTACTTATTCTGTGATATTGTGTTACGAGAATACCAAATGTGACATTTGTGAGATCGAGACTGGATCGAAACTGAATTTTGACTACATTTTAATTACGAGAAAGAGAGTTTTTCAATCAAAATATTCGATGGTAATCGACTTCAGCTTCGGCGATAGGGTCCTTGACGGGACACTGTAGACCAAGAATAGAACCGACGAAATCAGATGCATTTCAAGTCATCTCGTCGATTCCTCTATGTCACCCACTCGATCAATTGTATGACATAGCGATCTATCAAGAGCGTTTAATTTTATAATTTGTTTTTTTTTTGTGCACTTGCTTATACTTACTATAAATAAATATTCCATCGCTATACAGCGTGGAAATGCGGCCAGCCTTTTGGCCACAATCCCCGAAAATTGTCGGGACAATTAATATAGGTAATGATATTTTTTATTTTTTCTGTGTATTTTATTGTAATTTTAGTTTTTAATGTAGTTGTATTCATTTTATTTTAAATTTAATTTTAAGATATTTATAAATAATTTTAGTTTTATAACTTATTTATGTTTTCTACGAGTAGATTTAAAATAAAATAAAATTTCTAATATGTATGCCAAATAAATAATTATACTTGTTTACTATGTTATACCTACGAGTATATCGCAATGTCAATTATATACATAAAAATTTACATACAAATTTTACATACCTTACAATATTTGTTAAACATTATCATACATACATAATTATATGTAGTGATGTAAGTAGGTAATACATAAATATATTAAGTTTCAAGGTTGATGTAAGTAAATTAAATAAGTAAACAGATATTAACTACCATTTTTGTTATATTAGAGAGGGGCAAGCGAGCATGTGGGTCACCTGATGGAAAGCAATCACCACCGCCCATAGAAATCAGCAACACCAAGGGGTCGCCGATCCGTTGCCAGCCTTTTAAGGGAAATATTGACTCTGTTCTTGAAGGCCCCCATGTCGTACTTATTTGGGAATACCGCTGAGGGAAGTTGATTCCACAACTTCACAGTTCGTGGTAGAAAATGTCTTAAAAAGCGTACTGTAGTGTACCATGGCAACTGATGCACTTATTTATTAATATTAAAACCCAGATAGGTCGCCATAA
This sequence comes from Hypsopygia costalis, assembly GCA_937001555.2. Lineage (NCBI taxonomy): Eukaryota > Metazoa > Arthropoda > Insecta > Lepidoptera > Pyralidae > Hypsopygia > Hypsopygia costalis. The sequence continues at coordinate 834,017 of OW443341.2, forward strand.
ACTTCTATATTGTATGTCAATCCATTTATTTCATTTGGACGTGAAAGGACAAGCAGACAAATAAACATATTTTCACATTTATAATATACTAGCTTCCACCCGCGGCTTCGCCCGCGTTTACTTTTTTACGCGTTTTTAATAACAAATATTCTATGTTCTTTCTAATACCTTTGAGAATATGTGTACAAAGTTTCACGATGATCGGTTGAGTAGCTTCGGCGTGATAGCGTAACAAACAAACTCACATTTATAATATTAGTAGGGAAGTATCGATAATTGTAAAAGCCAACCTTTTTATTGTAAATTTCCGTTTGCGAGATTATCGTGGCTAATAAATATGTGTTTTTTTATCCCTATGAGATTGGCCGTGTGGTTTCCGACAGACTAGAATAGAATCACTCCGTCTCTTCCCGTGGATGTCGTACAAGGCGAATAAGGGAAATACATTATCAAACATCGATCAGAAGGCCAATTCTCGTAATTTTTCTACGAACGCAGATTGAAAGTTGACCGAATCGAGATTGAATTGTGAATTGACTAAAATTATACATGTACTTGATTTAATTAATTAATTATTATCAATTCTGGTTGTTGGCAAAGTAACATTCTTAGTTTGTTTAATTTTCACTCATATTTCGATATAATCCCGCTTAAATTTAACTTTGAAGTTACATATTGTGTTACGAGAATACCAAATGTGACATTTGTGAGATCGAGACTGGGATCGAAACTGTATTTTAATTACGAGAACTGTGGGGAGTGTAGGTCAAATCCTCTTTCTGTCTGGGACGGACGAGAGAGGGTCGTGCTCCTGTAGTGGAGACTAAAATGACCTGATGATGATGATGAGATGACAAACAGTAAGTAAGGTGGCAATATTAATTGAGTCTTTTGTCAGTTTCGGCATTAGGGAATTTAGCTGCGGTATTCTGTGAGGTACTTCCCCAGTCGGGCAGCTTAAAAAAACACGCTATGCCCTACCTCCCTTTTCGCCAGAGCCTCGATTGTCAGTCAGCAAGGTGCACCACGTGCAAGTGTGGTTAGCTTTGATTCAAAGATGTTGAACCACTAACACTTCAAGAGTTTGGTGGTGGATAGTAATGGATTGATTTCTCTGACCTCTTTGTCGCAAAAGCCCTATCTGTTTAACAGCCTGGTGCGCCACGTGCAGGGAAGGTTGGCGATAAAGACGGTTTTAAATCTACTTACACTTTAACCCAATATTCATTATATTCTATAAGACGCAATAATTTTCCTGAATATTCAAAACTATGTATATGAGCTACCTATTTGGTAGATTTAAATAAACACCACAGATAATAAATGCCAAGATCAAGGTTGGAATATAATTAACGATATTTGAATACAAGCACTTCATTTTGATGGCGCGTAGGAAAATATTTTGTTGAATAATAATTAGTTTTAAAATGGAGGAAAACTTTGCAGAGTTTTTTTTATAACTTTTAAACTTTCGCGTCGCATGATTTATAAAAATAATAACGGGAATTAACGCGATCATACATAAGGGTATTTACATCTTTATTTATTGCCTGACGTTTCGACAACAAGGTTTTTTTTTATACTACTAAGGTTACAAACAAGCATACGCTCCGCCCGATGGAAAACAGTTATCTCAGCCTATGGACGCCTGCAACACCAGAGGCATCACATGCGCGTTGCCGACCCTGTAAAAGCCTCTTCACGCCCTTTTTGAAGAACCCCATGCTGTAGTCTCCTGGGAAAACCTCAAAAGGCAGTTCATTTCACAGCTTGGTAGTATTGATAAAACAATCGTATACATATCGTATCAATTAATGTAGCGATCCTTCGATTCCTTATTAAACAAGTTAAATAATTTACCGACTCGTCTTGCGTGAGTTTCAATTGACTCTCTAATAAAATTTCTACCAGCTAATCTTTCTTCATCTTTAGTAGTTTACTGTCATTAATTTGCACTTAAACTTTGTATTTATAACTTTATCAATGCCATTATGCAGCGTTGCAATTTGAATGGTATTATTATCTAGAGAAACAGTTGCCAGGAATATCGCCTACGTGACTCTTGTCAGCTGTGTGAGACAGAGACATTACTGTGTCTATTTTTGTATTAGCATGAAAGAGATGGAAGATGAGGGGTGAAAGACCCGTTGCGTTGGGATTTGTTGGAAATAGTTGGGTAGATTTTCGTTTTTTACCTGTGGGACTTTCTGTCAGAGGTTTTAGGAAACCAACTGGTTTTTTTTTTAATTGATTTTTGTATTTTTTTTATTTTTTTATTTACTAGTAAAGACCGTATTGTGCAAGTTTACTGCTTGTTATGCAATTTTAAGTCAGGATATTGTGTAAACGATCGTAAAACTTTTAGTTTTATTACACCATTCTCCGTGAAAGTGTTGTTACTATAAAGTGTTGTACTCTCTATATATATATATAGAGTTCCTCTCAATTGCAAAAATAGGATTTCATTTCATTTCACATGTAAAAGTTCATACAAAAAAAAAACATTGCCAGCCAGTCACTAACATTGGTTGTCTGTAGAGTCGGTTTACGGACGATAATTTTACGTGATAACGTCCTAAGAAAACATCGGTCAATGGAGTGGAAGAGAGATAGATGCGTCACAAGCCGCGCTTTCGCTTGCACGCTCGGCTCAGGCGGAACTTGACAATGAGTTATGCTTTTTCGTGCGTGCAGCCGGCGTTCATCGATTTATTAGACGATTTATCACATCAAAAATGATTGTAATACGTTCATACAAAGAAAAACGTATGCAGGCGTGAAAAATACATATTTACTTGAAGTACAGTTAAAAATAATGTAACATCTGTCAATGCCAGCCGGCCGGCCGTGTAGCGGCGCACGTACGCGCTCGCGTGACGCTACAGTTTCAGGACTTCGGCGAGCACCACTCAAACAGCCCTCAGTCACGACACTGCTGATTACTCACCGGAAGTCGCTGGCCTACTTATTCTTTATCGAGATTTGGTTGTTTTTAAAGAGTCCGCGTGATGGAAAGTTACCTACATGACAAAGGTGTGAAAATTTACAGGACGAGCACATTGGCAGACTGTGTATATGCTTTTATGCTGATTTTCTGTATACTTGGTAAGTAAGTAAGTAAGTAAGCTCGACTGTTCGTCGCATCATTGCTCGGTTGGTTTAACGAGCGGAAGAGCGGAGCGGGTAAAGGTCCTCTCGTCTGGTTGGTTTACTGGACGAGATACTCGCAATCCTGTGATATAACCGGAAGGTTTGCATACAGGGGCGCACTAGCAGTTAGGTATAGGGTACGTGTTCGTCGCATCATACTGGGTTTACACTAAATTATTTAAATCCACTATAGTCAGTGTAGGGTTACCATGTCTGAACGCTAGCAACCAGGACAAGATGCGTGAATACTCCGAATTTTGAATGTTTGGGGTGTAAGTGGTTCATCAACATCTTTGAACCAAAACCAACTTCACCTGCACGCGGTGCGCCCTGCTGACTGACAAACGAAGCTCTGGCGAAAAGAGAGGTAGGGAGCGTAATTGTAAGCTACCCGACTGGGGAATGCTCCACCTCACAGAACACCGCAGCCAAATAACAATTCCCTTGAGGGTTGTTGTGTTCTTGCGAGTGAGTGAGGTCACCAGAAAGGAGATGCTGCGTTGGCAGCGGGGTGGCAGCGCGCGAGCGATATTTTATGTTGCGAGCGTTGATATGGCTACGGCAACCGATTCACATCAGGCGGGCCGTATGCTTAAAAAAAAATGTTAAAACCCGGACATGTCATCAGTGTTTTTAGTACTAGCACTATTTTTTATTCTGTGACAAGACGGTTATACGCAGCATGGAGCGGGCGGTAGTGATTTAAAACTTTTAACCTCGGACTACAAATGAAACCCCGCCCGGACACTCCCCGGACGCCCTCCAAATTAGACCAAATCCGGGGAAACACGAACGAATAGAAACCTTAGGTCAATGTACTAAAGCTTATCGTCGCTGCCAATATAGACGGCGAGAGAAGCAGATTACGAGGTCTATAGGCCATAATACAAACACACTATGACAAAAAAGACCTAGAGATATGGTAAGTAACACGAACTTCTCAATAGTCATTTCTCTCAGGCACGTGGTAGCCCAGAACAAGAAGCAGCCAACAAAACAGATACCTTGCCTAAGTTATCTCAAATCTGTTTAATAAATAATTTAGAAATAAATTATTTTCCAAAATATCTGTATTTTAATAGGTATGCGACCCAGTTTAATTTATTTTATTTTTCAGGATAATAAACAATAGGCTATTTGACAATGTTAAAAATTGTATAAATTATTTAACAATATCGTAAAATACACTAAACTTTTTTTTATACTACGTCGGGTGGCAGACAAGCCACGGCCCACCTGATGTGAAGCGGTTACCGTAGCCATATTAACGCTCGCAACATGAAAAATCGCTCGCGTGCTGCCAGCCCCGCTGCCCACGCAGCAACTCCTTTCTTTCTGGTGACCTCATTCACTCGCAGGAACACAACAACCCTCAAGGGAATTGTTATTTGGCTGCGGTGTTCTGTGAGGTGGAGGTACTTCCTCAGTCGGGCAGCCTAAAAAATAGGCTACGCCCAACCTCTTTTTTCGCCAGAGCCTCTGCTGTCAGTCAGCAGGGTGCACCACGTGCAGGTGGTGTTGCAAATTATTAAAAAGTAATATTTCCATTGGAGAAGCAATAAAAAAGACTATAACTTTTATTATGATACTAATTACATAAACGTAACATTTAACATAGCTGTCGTGCAAAGTTTTGATTTGATGCATACAAAATACAAACCTATGACGTCATAACTCAGTAGCCTTTTGTATGGCGCGTCTTCGGGAAAGACCAAAATTATGATTTTCAAATTAACTTAAATATCTCGAGAGACTTTTGTGCTATCAAAGTAATTATTTCACCTACATATCAAACCGAAAACAATGTTAGTCAAACAGCCTATTGTACAATCAGGTTTGCTTATTTTTCTAGAGATAACAATTTTTATCATTGTACAACCAACCCCATTATCCACAAATTATGAAATTTTCTTAAAATAAACCCACACATTGCAAACACATAGGCGTATAAAAATAAAACTGTAAACAAACAACACTAATCAAATATGTACTCTGATAGTCTCTCAATAACACGTGTAGGTACTTATTAATCTCTTTTAGTGACTGTACACATATTTGTTATTTGTGTAAAATGAAAATAATACAAACAGCTGTAATAAATCAATAATACTCTTTATTGTAATTTAATAATCATATTTCCATGAACGTATTGTTATCATACTTCCACGAACGTAGTAAAATTGAACAAAAAATAAATATCTGAGTTCACTAGGATTTAAACAAAGTAGAACGTAGTAGTAGTAGTATTCTAACATAATTATTGAACTTATGGATCAATTAGAATACACTTTATTGCATTAATATGACAAAGATACATACAAAAAATTAGCAAAAATTAAAAAGTAGGTACAAATGACTGTCTTATGGTTAAATGCAATTATTATATACACATTGCATTTTGCCACAAGAAGTATCAATATATTTTTTATATCGTATCTTAAATAGTATGTTATGAAAATAGGTTTGTTAGTACATTTCAGATTTGATTTCACTAAATGAATTTTTATTTCATCAAATTCGAAAGTTGATGCAAACATGTGCATAATTACGAGAGCATTGGCCTTCTAGTCAATTATTTCAAAAAAGCAAAATTGTGTTGACTAAAATGTTACTTCTTCACTTGTTAATTCAAGTAGTGATCCCTTATGAACAAAAAAAGAACACTTGACCGTAGCGGCCCCCACATTAAATTTTATCTTCTGCGCGTTCCATCAAGCGAAGCGGAATATTAAAAAAACCTAAGCCCTTAGGGCCCCAATTTTGCTTGATAACGAGTGTGCCAAATGCAAAATGACTAATATCCTATCAGCAGAAGCTGATCAGATTAATTATATATCAAATAAACTGTTTATTATACCAATAAAAGAATATATTAATAAAATATTAGATATAAAAGAGTACAATAGGCAGCCTTATCGCTAATACAATTTCTTCCAGGAAGCCTTAGCACAATGGAAAAATTGACAGACAGAAGTGGCACATGATAATAATAGAGAAAGTAATATTAATCAAATTTACACATACCTACTCGTATACAAGATAAGCTGATTAGTTTTTATCAGGGGCTAGTTTTATCCAATCTACTACATATAGATGTTTACACTCATTTAATTGGGAAAACTATTTTTAATTGGATAAGCAGTTATCACAAGATGTATTCATTTCAAAATAGCTTTATAGGTGCATCTTTCTTTAAAAAAAATCGTGTCACGTTGTTTACTGAACTGATTTTAATAAAATTTAACACAGTGTGTGCAGTTTGATCCAACTTGAGAGATAGAATAGTCAATGACTCATTGGAAATTTAACGTAAAAATATCTAAAGGGGATACGAAGTTCGCCGGGCTAGCTAGTATTACAATATTTAACATAAACATGTATTCGTTTTTTGTTAAAGGCACGATGACTTTGGAAAACCTTTATTTCGTTTATTCTAAACCTTTGGAAGGTTTAAAATATACCTAAAACCTTAAATACCTATAGCTTAAATAATCCAAATTGCAATGAGGGATCAGTGTTGTAGTAGAAAAGTTACATTCCCGAATTTGTGTGTACAAAAAGCAATAGAGAGCTTTAGTAGTTTTTGCTATAGCATTTGATGCATTAGAACATGGCCTATCAGATAGTTCTTGCGTCTCGAAATCATCTACAATAGTTAGATACGATTATACATACAGGCAGTAGACATGGGGTTTATTTCTTGATAATAACAATGTTTAATTTGGTCACATTCTTAATTCTTTACTCAATTGCTTATTACAAACTTTTTACGAATAACAGATAGGGTGGAAATTGGAACAAAACACTTTTAAATCACAGTTTTATTATATACTACACCCATCTCAAGTCTTCGGGGTTGCTTTTTCATCCAATTCTTCAGCAATAGCAAGTGTGATAACATTAACTATTTGGGGTTGCAAAGTTAGCGTCTTCTTTCGTGGCAATTCTCTTAGTACCGACGCTATGTAAAGACCAAAATTATCATAAGTGTTTTCTGTTGGCTTTAATTGTTCTAACTGTTCTGAAATTTCCTTCAAAGTTTGGGGTACTGATGTACTAGAGCTCTCATTAATGTCAGGTAATTGTTCATGAACTACTTTGATCGCATCTTTGTTGTCTTCCTTGGATGTGTCATCATCTAAAATACCTGAGTTCATTTCTTCATCTGAATACTCATTGCTATCCTGATCTATGTCTGATGCCTGCTCTTCTCTTGGTTCTGATTTTACCTGAAAAAATGTAACTTTAAGTGTATTCAAAAAAATATAGTATCTTTCTGCTTCAGTTGGAACAGAATTTAGTTCTTGCTACACTACGCATTTATACATAAATTGTCATCTTCAGTAAAACTTTAGATTTTTGAAAAAATGATCCAATCGTGTATAGGCCCCAGGGTATATAGCACAGCATAAGTAATAGAACCTACTACGTACAGTATGGTCACTCCCTGCCACTACTGAACCAGTAGTATCTGAGATAAGAGCGTTTAACCAAATAATAAGACAAACAAATTTTTCAGCTTTATAATTTTTTTTCTTTTTTTTTTGTATACTACGACGAATGGCAGACAAGGGTACGGCCCGGTTGATATGAAACGGTACCGTAGCCATGTCAACTCTAGCAACATGAAATATCGCTCTTCAACTCCTCCTTTTCTGGTGACCTCACTTCCTCGCTCTCAAAGCACAAAAGATCCATGAGGGTTGACGTGTCACCGGGGCTGCAACACTGGACCCACTCTAAGATAAGAAACTCGCAGGATCCCAACAGCCCAAAAGAGAATTGTTATTGGCTGAGGTATTCTGTGAGGTGGACGTACTTCTCCATTTGGGCAACTTACAATTACGCTCCCTCCAGTTTGTCAGTCAGCAGAGTGCACCGCGTGCAGGTGAGGTTGGCTTTGGTTCAAAGATGTTGATGAACCACTTACACCGCACCATTAGTATAGATCAGGAATTCCCAACCGGTGGTCCGCAGGCCACCGGTGGTCCGTAAGAGGTTAATTATGGTCCGTGACACAATCAAAAGAGAATTGAGCACTATTATACAAAGTACTCTCGAGTTATAGAATAATGAAATTTTAATACACGCGCAGTCCATACACATACAAATAGAATAATAGAACGTTGGCAACCACTGGTATAGATAGACAATGCTAAGTTACTATTACCATTCCACCGTACATGGTACCATTACATATTTTACCTAATTGTAATTATCTGACTAAGCATCAGGCTTTATTGAAAAAGATGACTAGAGTGCTATACTCCTTTTTTGTATACCACTGAAGTGGAAAACAAGCTTACGGCCGTCTGATGGCAAGCAGCTACCGCAGCCTATAAACGCAGGGTGTCCACTGCTAATGTTCGAAAAAATTCCCTGACTTTTCCCTGACTTTCCCTGACAATTTTTTCAAAATTCCCTGACCTACTATGTATATTCATTTTACAGAAAAATAAAATACAATATATATTTTTGAAATACTTTAAAGTGCTTTAAATTTTACAGTATTTTTGGCAATTTTAAAATTGTTTTAAACTGACATTTTCCGTTGATAATAAATTTTCCGTGTTCTTCAAATCCAGATCAATAATATTTTGACTGGAAGCGTCCTCGAGTTTTGTAGGCTTCACTATCTTTGCCATTAGGGTTCCTATTAACTCCACGATGGCAGTGTACAAAAATGGCGTAAGTGGTTTCTCGCTTTTAAATCGTTTTAAAAAAAAGCTGGAAACATTCTTTTAAAGGCAGCAGTGCTTCTGTCGCTGGAATCTAGTGACATTTTATCGAATACAATTTGTAAGGCCCAAAGTAACTCGGCGGACGTGACGTCATCATCATTGTATGCATGGTGTTGTATATTTCTTGGTTCTTCGGTTTTTGGTTGATTATCACCACTTTTGGTACTTTGAGGCAATTCTATGCTGACTGTTGTTGAAGTTGTAGTTTCAGATTTGGTAATCTTTTGCGAAAAGAAAGAAATGTCAGGTTGCCCTTCTTTTAACTCAATATTTTTAATATGTTTAGGTCCCTTGGCATGTGAAACTAGAGCTTGTCTACCCATATTACTTAGTTTAAATGATTTGCAACATACCTACTTTACAGTATGCTATTCCTGGTTTATCTGGGACATCATTTAACCAATCCGAAAATTCTGAACTTAGGAACAATTTATTAAATGTACATTGTTTAGCACTCATTTTAGCACTGTTGCCCGTTTACTATATTAAGTATATTAATAGCATTCACAGTGAACTGCTCACTAGTCTGCACTCTATAATCAAATCAATAAATAATTATAAAAAAAATACAAATAAAAATAACTTATAATTTGCACTTTCACATCCACATTAGAAAATATATTATTTTACTGAACCAAAAAAGTACAACTATTAAAACAAAAAGGAGTAATCTAGTTATGACACAAAAAATCATAACATAGTTCACTCTAATCCCGAAAAAGAAACTACATATATGAAAGTAACGTAATTATGAACAAAATTATGTCATAATGTAGATCACTCCACTCCATTAGATAGAAAACTAAAAAGGAGTAATTTAATTATGACTAAAAACGCAGTCATAATGTAGATCACTCCAAACCTGAAAAAATAATGCTTTGATAGTCAAGAGTACGGGTCTTTCTAGAGCATGAATTAATTATATCCCTCATTTTACAATCACTGGGAAATTTTGGCAGACAAACAGTGTTTTGGGAGACAAAATCTCAATTTCTCCCTGACTTTCCAGGTAACCCCTATATTTCACTGACTTTCCCTGACTGCTTTGAGCTTCCCTGACTTTTCCCTGATTTTCCCTGACTTTCCAGAATGTGGACACCCTGAAACGTCTGTAACACCAGGGGCATCACACGCGCGTTGCACATCCTGTGAAAACCTCTTCACATCCATTTTGAAGATCCCCATGCTGTAGTCTCCTGGGAAAACTTCGACAGGCAGTTCATTCCACGGCTTTACAGGACGCGGGAGAATATTTATATTATGCTTAATTTGGGAATCGATTGCGCAGCGCTGCCATCTGCCTGCGCAAGATTCTCGAGTACTTTGGTCACATTGCCAGGAAACCTGCGGACAATCTCGAGAGACTCATAATCACTGGCAAGGTGGAGGGTAAGAGAGAACGAGGCCGCAGCTCGACTCGTTGGTCCGATCAAATTCGAGGTTCCCTCACCATGTCAGTCCACGATGCTTTAGACTGTCGGAGATAGATATAAATGGCGCAATATCATAAGAGAAAAGGTGCTACCTGGTGGAGGTCACGACCCTCATATCTGAGGATAACGAAACATGGAGGAGCGCAGCGCTGTGTAAATTGCTCAGAAATACTTACTTATTTATAGCTAATAAATGTATATATATAATGTATTATAGATAATAAATGTAAAATATAGGGCACGCATCGTTTGACGCTTAGCTAAGTCACATACCTTTAAAAACACATTTTTTTAAAAATGACTCATGGTAAGCTGTGACTCAGTTTTAAGCTTAAGCTGAATTACGATCGCACGTTTTGATTGCGGAAATCTTACTCAACTTAATTAGATACTGGTGCAATCATAATCTAAGCCGGCAAACGGAGATGCTTTATCGAATAAATTGAAGATGTTTAACACAAATAAAAGTCCGATTTTTGTCAATCAAAAATCCCGATGAGAATAGGCTTTAGTTAAGGCGGTAGGCCCCCTGTCCACCAACTTGTCGACAAGCAGAGGGGTGACAACAGGAACAAAGGTTATCTTATTTCTGCAAATGTACTTGAAAATACGGGAGGTAGCGGGGAATGCCTACGTCCCGCACGGCTATTGACTACACTAGCGTAGCGATTAGTAGCGAATGACCGCCATTCACACCGTTATTCGTTTTATCTATACCTACTGTTTTTTTTATATTAGCTCAGCATGTTGGCTTCGCTTCGGCTGATGGTAAGCGAAAAAAGGAGCCCCAAGCCGTGGAACAGTAGAAGTGCTTTATTATAACATTATGATAATAATGTTCCACCAAGTGCCAACAATCAACTTTGAATAAAAAAAGCTTACCACAATTGAGTCCGTATTTATATCGTAAGACACAAAGCCACCTTTGGCCTTCTCTTGGATTCCGATACATGAACCACCATCGAACGTTTTAATTTTTATAAAAGGTCTAAGGAAGGAATCCATTTTAGTATACCATTCCATAAGAGGTGAGTACCTTCCATTTAAAAGCATTTGTCTCCGTGTTTGATAATATTTGCTTCTTAGAGTTTTAATTTTTAAAGTAACTTCTTTCGGGCCGAAGTTCTCCACGTTCAACGTCTTGACTATATCATTTATTGCCGGCTGTCTGTACTTCTGTTTCGAATACTTTTTTAAATTTTTGTTCCATAGCACTTCATGTGTTTGATATAGATCTATCAATTCTATAATTTTTGCTTCCGTTAAACAAACATGTTTTTCTGATTCGGCCATGTTGAAGTTGATCTATAAGAAGGAATTAATAGAATCAATTATACAAAGTTAGAATTGAAAATTGTCTGGCTTTTAAACGGATATTAGTATGTTTTGATATATGTATGTATTTTGTAGGACCCAAGTACTATGTCAAGATAGGTGTGACATGTGTTATATATAATATATATGTATAATAGCATGGACTTAGGTATAATATAATTCATATTTTATCATGTAAATTGTAAAATAAAGGTAACTTTTTGCGAAAATCAAGATTTTGTTTCCATAAACCAAAGTTATGGGAACCGATTTTAATAAAAAAAACTGTTACCTTAAAAAAATCATACTACCTATATCAATATATATATTGCATTTTTTTAATTATTAAACACTACATAAATTATATTAAACGGTTACTCGCGTATATTTGTCAGAGAAGGCGGCTAGTTTCAATCTCAAACGGAGACCTTCATCAAATATACGTGAGTTCATAAAAACATTCTCCCTCACTAAAAGTGATAGGCCACGTTGAGCCCGATTGGTGAAGGACCTTCACCAATCTTACAGGAAACCGCAACCAAATAGCAATATTCTTAAATTATTCTATTTAAAGTACGTGAGGCCATGAGACGCTAGAGGATGCTACATTAGCAACGTAGGCCAGCACTCGAGCAATGGGAATGTTTGATATTTTTTCTGATATTAGATGTCGCTAGGTAGGCGTCGGGTCCAGATTGTTAAAATGTACTGAATTTTTTGACAGTGAAACTTTAAGACGACAAGACAACACAAGACTTGACATTTGACAAGATGCTATGAATTGACAAATGATTGGACCCTACGCTACACTGCTGCCAAATTACCCTCATTGTAAGAGTCTATACGCAACGGTAAAAGCTTTACATCAGACGGGCAATATGCTTGTTTGGCGTTCAAAGTAAAAATAAAAATACTTACAAAAATATTCGGCAAATTTCGAAGAACTCTCGTAACGATGTGATAGGCAGTCCACGTGGCCGTGCGAAATTCGAACGTGCACGCGTTTGGCGTAGCCCTGTCTAACTGAACGAACTTGTCATGGCGATGCAGGGGTGAGCGGCGGGGGGGTACGCTCGCGCGGGGTAACACGGCCGTGCTAGAGGCGAGAAGGGTGTGCGCGGGGGAGAAGCGGGCGCTCCGCGTGCTCAATACAAATTCCGTACTGTTCCGTACTAAAATAAAATTGCTCTTGTTATGTTATGTTAATGATTGTATTTGTATTTAATATAAGCAATTAAAAGAGTCGGCCTTGAGTTTCTTGCCAGTTATTCTCAAGAAGCCTCGTCGCCGGAACTGGCACTTAAATTCACTTTCACATTCAAGATAGTGTGATGAAAGTGAATCTAAGCTCTGCGGATTTAGAGTAGTAATGATTTAGATACCTGTTCTTATATTTATTTTGTATGACATTTCTAAGTGCTTTATAAAGTCCAAGGAATAAAGATATTTTCATTTGAATTGATTTGATTTACGTATGTTTTATCGTCAACCCTAATTCATCCTACAGCTGGGATACGTCTCTCCCCTCAATCGAAAGGGTTTAGAGCATACTCCACGCTGCTCAGCTGCGGGATGGTGGAGGTCAGGTATTTTAAAGCCGCAAAAAGGCCTCTGACTTGACTTAACGACTATCATCTAATGACAACATCCGGGACCGACCGATTTAACGTGCCCGGAGGAACTCGAGATAAATTAACCCATCGATGGACAGGCTATGTTGTTTAACTTGCGTATTCGATTAGACTCACACTCGCAACGACGCAAATCGAGTTCCTCCAAGACACTATCTTCACACACTTGTTATGCTTGTAACCTATACCTATTATGTACAGTATGTCCCGGGATAAAGTGTAACCATGAAAGGCGTTGAAATAAGATCGAAAATTATCGATAAAAAAAATTTTTTCTTTTTTTTTTTTTTTTATTCTACGGGTGGCAGACAAGCATACGGCCCGCTTGATGTGAAGCGTTTACCGTAGCCATATTAACGCTCGCAACATAAAATATCGCTCGCGCGCCGTCACCCCCGCTGCCATCGCAGCATCTCCTTCCTTTCTGGTGACCTCACTCACTCGCAGGAACACACAGCCCTCAAGGGAACCATTATTACATTCCCCAGTCGGGTAGCTTACAATTACGCTCCCTACCTCTCTTTTCGCCAGAGCTTCGTTTGTCAGTCAGCAGGGTGCACCGCGTGCAGGTGATGTTGACTTTAGTTCAAAGATGTTGATAAACCACTTACACCCCAAAATATAAAAAAAATAAAAACTTAGTGAAAAAAAAAAAAAAATTATTTTTCACTAAGTACTGTTTGTATAGAAATACTCTGTCAATGAAATCAACTTCTTTTAATATAACAGAACGATTTCGTTGAAATAATCATATTTTTAGGGTTCAGTAGCTAAATGGCAAAAAACGGAACCCTTATGGATTCGTCATGTCTGTCTGTCTGTGTGATAATGATATTGAGGTTTCTACGTAATATCATTATTTCTAAACTGAATAGTTTTCGCGAGAGACACTTCCAACAAAGTGGTAAAATGTGTGTCGTCGTCTCCCCCCCCCCCCCCCCCCCCACTGTAACTTCTAAAATAAGAGAATGATAAAACTAAAAAAAATATATTATACCTACCTTTCATTTTTAATCAAATATAAAAATAAAAACATTTAAATAATTTCATAATTATAAACCTTATGCATAAACCGTGAACCATTACTTGTCCAACTACACGAGGAGCTTACTAATTGATATTATTTTTGGAAATACTTCTTGTCAAACTGGAATATATATTAGCTTGTTTAGCTATCACAAGCCTATATGGGCTCGCATATAGTTATATCTAAATCCCATCATTTAGGTACCTAATTATAATGTTTACTTATCAATAACTTAATTTAAAAAATACACTATTATTAAAACATCGACCAAAGTTACAACGAACTACAAGAACTTTTATATCATGTTACTTGCTGCTACGGAACCCTTCATGTGCGAGTCTGACTCGCACTTCGCCGCTTTTTTAAGTAATGAGAATAAACCTAAACTGTGTCATAAAATGTTTTTTTCTTACAAAATTTTTCAATTAAGTCAAAATTTCTCAAAATTATGGCTATATTATTTGGGGTGTAAGTGGTTCATCAACATCTTTGAACCAAAGCCAACTTCACCTGCACGCGGTGCACCCTGCTGACTGACAAACGAAGCTCTCGCGAAATGAGAGGTAGGGAGCGTAATTGCAAGTTACCCAACTGGGGAATGTACCTCCACCTCACAGAATACCGCAGTCAAATAACAATTCTCTTGAGGGTTGTTGTGTTCCTGCGAGTGAGTGAGGTCACTACATAGGAAGGGGATGCTGCGTTGGCAGCGGAGGTGGCGGCGCGCGAGCGATATTTTATGTTGCAAGCGTTAATATGGCTACGGTAACCGCTTCACATCAGGCGGGCCGTATCTTGTCTGCCACCCGACGTAGTATAAAAAAAAAAGATTATAATTACTTCCTTATCTTATTAGCTTTCAAACAAAAAAATCCTCCGTGTCCAATATGATGCTCCGTTGTCCGCACCTACCCGGCCCGGTTCCATCCGCTTTTCTAACCGACTTCAAAAAAGGAGGAGGTTCTAATTCGACTGAATTTTTTTTTTGTATGTATGTTATTTGATATATTCGCAAATTGTGAACCGATTTTCAAAATTCTTTTTTTATTTGAAAGGGTATGATTGCAAGGTGGTCCCATATTCACCAAGTCAGGATCTGATGATGGGATCCCAGGGAAATCAAGGGAAACTCTTAAATTTTATAAGCACGTATGGTCAAATTCTTTTTTTTAATTTGAAAGGGTTTGATTGCGAGGTGGTCCTATATTCACCAAGTCAAGGTCTGGTGCGGGGATCCCAGAAAAATCGATGGAAACCCTTAATTTGCCCTGTGGTTGCCGGCAGAATAGAATTGCGCCACTCATTTACTCATGTGACTCTATTGCTCTGCGCTGGATGTCGTACAAAGGAATCTTGTGTGACACAATAACTATTCTCCCTGAAGACGGGCAGCAGCTAGGGATTGCAATTGCTGGATCCAGCATACAGCAATCCAGCTGGATCCAGCGCCTTTTTAAACATGCTGGATCCAGCATACATCTTGATCCAGCGATGCGGATCCGCATACTTATCAATTTCTATTGTTTAGTTTTGAGTTGCCGGCATTTTCTTAAAAGAGAGAAGAACTTAAAAGAGAGAAGGAGAACTTTAATAAACAAAAGCCAAGTGGTCAATTAGATTACGAAAAGATCCTGAAAAAATTTCTTTTTTGCGTTATGAGCGTTTATGAGAGCGAAGGAGTGCGAGGTGAACATTTATCAATGGTTTATGAGTATTTAATGACCTTAAAACCGACCAGTGTAGAGGCCGAAAGGGCATTCTCAGCAGCCGGCTACATATGCAGTTCTGTGCGAAGCAGGTTGGGAGATAAGACTATAGATAAAATTTGTTTTCTAAGGTCTTACTTTCAGAGAATTCAAAAAAAGGAGTAGTCTCTTATCGTCAGACTTTAAACTGCTTAATTATTAAGGATTAACGAGCGGAGAGAAGATTATTTCAAAGCTTTTTTTGTTTGATACAAAAATACTATTGAAAATTAAAATAGTGTTATTGTTACGGTCCTTTTTTAAAAGAATATTAATTAAGTTAATTTTAAAAGAATTTGTGAGACTGATTGCTACTGATTAGCCGTCCTATCATTAAACATAAGCGTAATTATTTTAATAAGATAGTGCTTACTTAGAAACATTATCTTAAATGTTATATGAATATAAGGTTATATGTTTGTTATTTAATTTTATGTTGATTATTTTGATCTCAAATTATTAAAAAACCAAAGCAAATTAATATAAGATATCACCAAATGAGTGGAAGATTTCAAAGATTATCGTAAGAAGTACAAATTAATAAAAAAAGTCTTAAAAATGTCGTCTTTTTATTTTCGTTCCACGTTTTGCTGGATCCGCGCTGGATCCAGCTGGATTCAGGTCAATCCAGCAAAAATTCCGCTGGATTGAAAACGCCGCTGGATTGCAATCCCTAGCAGCAGCGTCTCCCGGGATATTCCACCAATAAGCTGCGCTTGCCAGCTGAGGTCGGATTTTATTTTTTCTTAAAAATCATTATATGAGGTCTTCCGTTCACCTAACGCTTCGTTACTGTAGGTATACGGGACCCCCGTTCCAGAACTTCCTTCCCCCATCCTATTTAAATTTTTATGTAAATGGTACATAGGCATTATTGTATTATGTTATTATCCATCAATGAAGCAGTCAACAAAAAACGCCAATTATTAAAAAAAATCAAGTAAATGCAACACATTGCAATTGCATCAGCCGAGTGGCGTGACATGACGTCACAGAGACAATGCCTTTAATTGCATTCCAATACAAGCGTTATTACCTTCCGCATAAGGCGCAGATTTAACGGCAGAAATGGATCTTGTTGAAGGAGCAGTGCTATTGCAAACTTAACCTAATGGATATAGTTAATAGGGGTTAAAATCGTTTTGTGTAGTTTAACAAAGGTGCCACGATGTCTGTGCGGTCGGTAGTGAATAGTGATACCTACCAGAATGTTCTGGCGTTTCACACGAACGGGAAATGATAAGATAATCTTATGTATAACGTATTATTATCAATCAAACTAATCATTTTGTCAATGATAATTTCTTTATGATTTTGTATTTTTTTGATTTTTTTTAAAGTCCTTACGTATTCGTTCTTATTCAACAAATTAGGTATATAATTTTCGTTAATTCAGTCTTTCCATTCTGTCGAATTTACAGGCAATTTGATCTGTGCACTACTTTACGTTATCGCTATAGACTACAAATACAAGAATAAATCTCAAAACTATACTTGTAATTAAATCTTAAAAAATAGGGGGTCTATATTTTTATTAGGGTGTCAAAATTACAAATTGACGCTACTAGTTCAAATGGGGTATCATATGAAAGGGCTTGATGTGCACATTGCATAATATGTTTTATTTATTTTTTCCGACGCATTATTTCTTATTTATAATGAAAAATATCAAATTTATGATCCTACGTACGGAACCCTCAGTAGGCGAGTCGGTCTCGCACTTGTCCGGTTTTTTTAATTTATTTATTAATTGCGAGGAAAGCTAAGTACCTACTTTTGTGTGTTTTGTCTTCTACACGTTCGAAGCCGGTAGTATAATATATATCATATAGTTATTCGATCTATTAAACATATTTATTATATATAAATATAGCCTAAATTCGAAAGATATACGAGTACATACAAAGAATACAAAAGTAAGTAAATTAATATAATAAATTTATATAATTAATTACCTAAGTCACTATGTCCTGCCTCGAGGGTACGAGTACAGTATAAATAATAGTACTAAGGACTCTCGGGCTTACAAATGAATATTAAAGTAACATTATAATGGGTAATTTTTTTTTTCGGGACACGGCGCACGGTATGTGACTTCCAGCATCTATATGATCGGCGTCAGGACACTGGAGTCCAGGGGTTCTACTGCCGAAGCTGAAGCCGATTACCATCGAATATTTTGATTCAAAAAATAAATCTTACGTTTTAGTTATTGACAAACATCTTCGGCTCAGTCGGTAGACCTACAGAGTTCCTACCAGCTAATACAAACACAATTTCCACTAATTTAAGGCTAAAGTTTGATTTTTACTACAAAATATTCAATAGGAATCGGCTTCGGCGATAGGGCCCCAGAAATGGAAGCGACGAAATGTCACGTCCACTATCGCCGGCCAAGAAAGTGCTTTTAACATCCCTTTTGAAGTTGTTTCCTAACATATCGATTCCAATAATAAGAATTGCAAAATCGTCTGAACGCTTGGTAATTCTCCCTTGTTGCTACCAAATCTGAATAGTATACAAGTCAATGTTTTAGGTCCCCAATAGTGATAGAAACTTAAAATCCGCGGTGCACGGCAGTTGAGCTTCACTTGACTAGCCATCTCTTTAGGCTTTTAATGCCATATTTGCCATATTGCTGTCTCTCTCATTGCTAAGAGGGGAAGTCAAATTCCAAAAGCATCCTACTCCTACTAATTTCTTCTGATTAAATTCGTTGTGAGTTCCAAGGCAGCCGTAGTTTTACCCCCGCGACTGCAATGGACTTCATTGTTCATTGCCTTTTTTGGCGGTCGCCGCTGTTAATCCTGGCTACACAGGAGACACAGTGGTAGGCCCCGTCCCTTTTTTTAAATCCCTTTTGAAGAACTCAATTCATGTGTATAAGGAATAAAATATCCTAAACCATCATAATAATAAATGTCCACCAATATAATGAATCGCTCGTGTGTAATGCATATTATGGTCTGCGTGTTGTGATCTCATTACAGCGCAGTGGTCAAGCAACATGGTAAGTGCACGTATAGCTGCATGCATTGTCTGTACTAGCATTCTAGATTTAACCAAGTCCTTGAGAACAGGGAAAATCTGAGCTGCCTTGTTTGTACGTAGACATTAACATCTTTGTTTATTACTTGTTAATAATACAAATAAACTTTTGTTTATCTGGCGAAAAGAGAGGTAGGGAGCGTGATTGTAAGCTACCTAACTGAGGAATACCTCCACCTTACAGAATACCGCAGCCTAACAATTCCCTTGAGGGTTGTTGCAAGCGTTAATGTGGCTACGGTAACTGCTTCACATCAGGCGGCCGTGTGCTTGTCAGCCATCCGACGTAGAATAAATAAAAAACCAGCCAAGTGCGAGTCGGACTCGCGCACTAAGGGTTCTGTACCATTAAATAAATAAATAAATAAATATTTCTGGACAATTTACACAACGCCATCAAATCCCAAATTAAGCATAAAGCTTCTTTTATGGGTACTAGACAACAGATTTTTTGTAAATACATACTTATAATACATAGAAAACACCCAGACCAAGACAAACAAACATGTTCATGCACACAAATATTTGACTTGTGTGGGAATCGAACCTACGACCTCGGAGTCAAAGTGGCCATTGCTAACCATTCGACCACCGAGCTCGTCATTTCTATAAAATACATCATCTGTGAAAATTTCAACTGTCAAACTATCAAGGTTCATGAGACAGCTTGGATGGGTTACAGCCTGGTGACAGACGGACGGATGGACGGACGGATAGCGGAGTCTCAGTAATAGGGTCCGTTCTACCATTTAGGTAAGGAACCCTAAAATGGACATTATACCAACTAAAAATGTTTCGTTTTAGAAATAATTCATTTTCATACTATGTAAAGGCTTTTTTAAATAATCTCTAGGAATAAAGTCATGGACAAAAATACGTACACATACATGATCTACTAAAGTTTTATCTAACTGGTTATCAGACAAACAATATCGTACGATGCCTGTGATAACTCGCACCTAACTATTCGTTGTTGATTTTGTGAGAGTGATAACTGTGATAAGGAATAACTAGTTTCTTGATATTAAAATTACACAATTTAAATACTTGCGCAGTTATGCCAACAGACTTTTGAATCCACACTGAGTGGCAAACAAGTCAAGTATACGGCCCGCCTGATGTGAGCGGTTACTGTAGCCAACAACTACTTTCTTCTTGGTGAGCTCACTAACTGGTAGGAATACAACACCTTTTGGCTCATAAGTACCACTTATAACGACAACTTCCAAAAAAGGACAATTTTATAAATGTCAGCTTTAAACAACAAGATAAGGAAGTGAAAATTCACTCGCAGGAACACAACAACGCTCAAGGGAATTGTTATTTGGCTGCGGTATTCTGTGAGGTGGAGGTACTTCGCCAGTCAGGCAGCTTAAAAAAAAATCTAGACAATTTACACAGCGCCATCTAGTCCCAAATTAAGCGCAAAGCTTGTGTTATGGCTACTAGACAACTGATAAATGTACTTAAATACATTTTTTTTGTAAATACATACTTACAATACATAGAAAACACCCAGACCAAGACAAGCAGACATATTAATGCACACAAATGTTTGTCTTGAGCGGGAATCGAACCCGCGACCTCGGAGTCAAAGTGGCCATTGCTAACCATTCGACCACCGAGCTCGTCGAAAAATACTCTATGTCCTACCTCGCTTTTCGCCAGAGCCTCGTTTGTAATTCAACAAGGTGCACCACGTGCAGGTGATGTTGGCTTTGGTTCAAAGATGTTGATGAACCACTTACACCCCAAAAAGTCTCAATGTAGTCTTTGATATATATTTTTTTTATACTACTAATAATAATCGTATGGATAATGCTGTAAAAGCGAAACCGGTCGGTATTTTTTTTGTATTAAACTAGTAATATAATAATACTATGTAGGTATATATGTATATGTGACTCACTCACTCAAACTTATCAATAGCGTACGTAGGTATAGTGATTCATTATTATATAGCGTGTATTTAATGACTTCGTGTTAATATTGCTTTAATTCTTAGAACACGTATTCAAGTTATTATGTAGTTATTTGCTTTTATCATTAACAAGCTTCCGCCTGCGGCTTCGCCCTCTTTTACGAAAGAATCTTTTCATTCTTCGGGTTAATATTTAGCCGGCATATCGCTCATTTCATTTCATTTCAGGTCGTCTGTCCACCCACGAGGTGGACAGACGACCTCATTAAGACCGTAGGATCGCGCTGGATGCAAGCCGCTTCCAACCGGTCTTATTGGAGATCTAGAGGGGAGGCCTATGTCCAGCAGTGGACTTTCAATGGCTGAGATGATGATGATGATGATGATGATATCGCTCAATGACTGCACCAACGTCGTAATTAAAGTCCACATGCATTTTCCGAAGGTGTTTATTTTGATATACTGTTTCTACTTTCAGATTCTTCTTAATAGGTTTATAACATTTACAAGTGCCTAATAATTTTCTTATCTTATTATTGTTGCAATTAATAAGTCTTATTTGGTTGGATATATAAAAGTGATATATGAGCTACCACGACATAAATGTGCGCTGTGACCATATTACAGCAAATGAGCGGTATGTATTTCCTCATTCATACAATATGGGATCCTTCAAGCGAAGCGTGAAGAATCATCTTGTAGGCCAGCATGGCAGCGTCAACTGACAAGACATCAAGGTCTCTTGTCCGTCGCCGATGCGATTGGGGCTCCTCTTTTCGCTTACGATCAGGCGAGGCGGAGCCAATAAGCTGAGCTAATATAAAAAAAAACCTATCACAATAACAAATAATGTGATTTACTATTGGTAAAGGACTTTTCAAAATCGGTTCAGTAGATCCAGCGATACAACCGCACAAACTCACAAACTTTACCTATTTATAACATTTGTTTAGAAGTATAACCAAAATGAAAAATATATAAGGAGAGTATATTTGACGAGCTTGGTGGTCAAATGTCCAATAATGGCTTTAACTCCGAGTTCGCGGGTTCGATCATCGCACAATACAAATAATCGTATGCATAAATGTCTGTTTGGTCTTGGTCTGGGTTTTTACAATGTATTATAATATGCATGTATTTACAAAACAAAATGCATTTAAGTATTATATTAGTTATCTAGAACCCATAGTACAAGCTTTGCTTAATTTGGGGCTAGATGGCCGTGTGTAATTTGTGCGAGCATATTTATTTATTTATAAGGTCGGTAATGCACTTATGACTCTTGACAATAATAATAATATAATAATCAAACTTCTCAAAGGGGCCTCTACGCGTTGGATCCATATCCCCGCGCATGCCTATCAAATGACCGGGCTTGACCCGTGATTAAAAAGAGAAAGTAATATATAATAATAATATAATAATACTTTATTGTCAGAAATATTTTACAGCACATGATGATATTTCCAAATCTCCCACACTAGGCGTAGCCTGTCCTGTGGGATTTTTTATAAACGAGTTATGCTACAAATATTTTCGGCACTTAAACTATCTGTCTATTATATTCTAACAGTACAATTAGTGTTCCAGTATGTAATACCTTATTATTATGAGTATATTTGACTTCCCCTCTTAGCAATGTGAGAGACAGCAATGTGGCAAATAAGGCATTAAAAGCCCAAAGAGATGGCTAGTCAAGTGAAGCTCAACTGCCGTGCACCACGGATTTTAAGTATAACACTATTGGGGACTTAAAACATTGAGTTGTTACCTAACACATCGATTCCATTAATATGAATTGCAAAATCGTCTGAGCGCTTGGTAATTCTCCCTTGTTGCTACCAAATCTGAATAGTATACTACCCCGGATGCAACTTGCAATGAATTCAACATGTCATCCCGTTTTATTATGAGTATAGTTAATATAGATTTTTTTTTATACTACGTCGGGTGGCAGACAAGCATACGGCCCGCCTGATGTGAAGCGGTTACCGTAGCCATATTAACGCTTACAACATAAAATATCGCTCGCGCGCCGCCACCCCCGCTGCCAACGCAGCATCTCCTTCCTTTCTGCTGGCCTCACTCACTCGCAGGAACACAACAACCCTCAAGGAAATTGTTATTTGGCTGCGGTATTCTGTGAGGTGGAGGTACATTCCCCAGTCGGGTAGTTTACATTTACGCTCCCTACCTCTCTTTTCGCCAGAGCTTCGTTTGTCAGTCGGCAGGGTGCACCGCGCGCAGGTGAAGTTGGCTTTCTTTCAAAGATTACGACGAACCTCTTACACCCCTTTGTTCTTATGACACCCCTCTATTCAAATCAGGCATAAAATATCACCAAGTTTTATGTCTATCCATCAATTAGGTACTATATTAGACGAGCTCGGTGGCGTAGCGGTCAATGACGTGGCTTCGACACCAATGCTCGTGGGTTCGATTCCCACATAGGACAAACATTTATGTGCATGAACATGTCTGTTTGTCTTAGTTTGGGTGTTTTCTATGTATAATAAGTATGTATTTACAAAAAAGAAATGTATTTACGTATGTTTATTAGTTGTCTAGTACCCATAATACAAGCTTCGCTTACTTTGGGGCTAGATGGCGCTGTGTAATTTGTGTGACAATATATACAATATATATAACAGCTTGAGCTCCCCGTAATATGGAATTGCATATAAACAGCGGCTCAAATGATCTGGTCATATGAACTAACCAAGCGAAAACGCACATTCTCCGTTTAATATGTTTACCTAATGACTTCTGACTAGATGGGGCCTTTAATTCGACATAGACAATAAACACGTGAGCCGAGTCATAAACAGCGTTAATTAAATACACCGGTAGTTTAGTATGTGTGCCGTGCATCATATTATGTTCAGGACGCCGCAATGGAAACGATTTTAACAATAGGGTGACCATATTTTTGTGGTGTAAGTAGCTCATATTTAGTGATCGCAACAACTCTTTACACACCCCGTATGTGGTTCATCAACATCTTTGAACCAAAGCCAACTTCACCTGCACGCGGTGCACCCTGCTGACTGACAAACGAAGCTCTGGCGAAAAGAGAGGCAGGGAGCGTAATTTTATGCTACCCGACTGGGGAATGCACCTCCACCTCACAGAATACCGCAGCCAAATAACGATTCCCTTAAGGGTTGTTGTGTTCCTGCGAGTGAGTGAGGTCACTAGAAAGGAAGGGGATGCTGCGTTAGCAGCAGGGGTGGCGGCGCGCGAACGATATTTTATGTTGCGAGCGTTAATATGGCTATGGTAACCGCTTCACATCAGGCGGGCCATATGCTTTTCTGCCACACGTCGTTGTATAAAAAAAAAACTTAAATTCTTGGTACCTCGCTTACTCGCAAGAACATCCCTATAGACCACTAGCAGGATATTTCGTTGCAGTGTTCTGTGAAGTGGAGGTACTTCTCCAATTGGACCGCTTGAGACGACACGAATCTGAGACAGGAATCTGGATTGTTTTCATTATTAAAACATACGAATGTATTGACGTGAAAACGTCTTTAAAATTACTTCCATAGGAGGGATTAAAAAAAATACGAATGATCACAAAATCGGGGGATACAGTTTGATGTTGCAGCTACAAATCTATCATCTTCATCCAAAATTCAATCACCACTGGATAGATGAAGGATCAAAGAATTCTAAATATTAAGGAACATCGCGTGCGGGGGAGGGGGAAGCACTGACATTTTGAGATAATTTTAGTGCATATAGCAGCGGGATTTTTTAAAGTGGTACTCGTGTGGGAGACCTATGTTCAGCAGTAGACGAATACGGTCTGTGATAATGAATCCCCAATGAAAAAAAATGGGATGTAAGTGGTTCATCAACATCTTTGAACCAAAGCCAACCTCACCTGCACGTGGTGCACCCTGCTGAATGACAAACGAGGCTCTGGCGAAAAGGGAGGTAGGACAGCGTATTTTTTAAACTGCCCGACTGGGGAAGTAGGTACCTCACAGAATACCGCAACCAAATAACAATCCCTTGAGGATTGTTGTGTCCTTGCGAGTGAGTGAGTTCACCAGAAAGAAAGGATATATATAGGCTGGCAACGGAACGGCAACCCTTTGGTGTTGCTGATCTCCATGGGCGGTGATGCTTTCCATCAGGTGACCCACATACTCGTTTGCCGCCCTCTCATATAAAAAAAATACTCCTAAATCAAATGAGAGGTACACTCAGCAGAGTTACAGCAGCTGTTTATTTTTTATCACACAACGTTAGTGCAATAAAAAAGAAGCGTTTCGTCATCAACGTCTTGCCCAGCAACAGTGGCCGGTGGCGGCATGTGGCGGTGAGCCGGGTGAGCGGCGCGGCGACTGACTCAACACATGGAAACATCGAGAATGGAAACGTCACCCGCTCAACTAGGGTTGCCACCCGTACTTTATAAAAAAGTATTGTACGTAATTTCATCAGGTAATTGTACTATATTATTATCTTCTTGTTGGTCGTGGTCACAACTCGGTCGATTCATGTGTAATCTCTGTTCTTGCGATATTATTATACTTTATGATAATAATAAGATACACGAAAATACTTTATTTCGCATGTTTGATTTCATTGAGATTTTGAAAAGTTTAAACTTACTTACTTACTTACTTACTTATCATCACGCCTGTCTCCCGTTGGGGTAGGTAGAGACCACGGAACGCCAGGTGCACCGATCCAAACATACTTCCTTTGCTTCCTCCACATTCATTAACCTCCTCATGCAGACCCGTCGATTTCTGATACTTCTAATTTGGCCCTTTATCAACACAAGAAAAGTTTGTTTTTAACTTTATCAAAAAATGAAAACTTCAAATGAATTACTTATTTACTTTAATTTAAATATAGACTGTAAAGTTACCGTGCAATTGTTTAGCAGAAATACAAATTTGATACAAACTGCAAAAAGTAATAAAAAATATATTTTTAAACATAATATTTAAAAAAAATGTACTTTATTTTGATACTATGTACATTTTTTTTATCTTACCTATAACCAATGTACTTTAACTACAAAGAAAAAAGGTGGCAACCCTACGTTCAACGGTTCGGGCCGTTACTTACACCGCCATTTATGGCAATGATTAATTTTCATTAACGCATAGTAACGTTATTAATAATTTTGCAATTTCAACACTATATTTCATAGTTTTGTGTAATAATTGTATACGGCTGTCGTCGACTTGTCATGACACGTTTTGCTGTTATCAGTGTTATCACATGTAATGTCACAGGTTACCTATTACTACATAATTATAAAACAAGGTCTTTAGCCGTGTGTGTCTGTTTGAACGCGAATAAATCTATAACTACTAAACTGATTTTCATACAGTTTTAATAGTTACACGGTGTGATTCATGAGGAAGGTTTAGGCATATGATTCAATAAGGTTTTGTTTAAATTGGCTGGATGGATTATTATTTGACTTTAATGAAATCCTACTTGATTTCTATTAGTCTCGTTTCCTCTACCTTGAGGTTCCCTGGAAGAGATCGCGAACGATAAGACCGCGTTTTTTGTACTCTATTGTTACTCTTAATACCTCTATCTTTTATGGGTGCAATCAACAATATTGTATTGCATGAAATTTCCTTCAATCCGTGAAATCGAAAGTTATCTATACAAAGCCACAGAGTAGATAATACCGACATAGCAAAGCCACACAAAATCGTCGTAGTACAACGTAGTACTATTATTTAATTTTAGATAACAGTTCAGTAGTTATTGACAAATAAACGATTAAAATAGTAGCCGGTCCAATTAGTACCATTTACTGGTTAAGACGGCATTTCAACCGGTCTTTACCGGTTCGTATCAATTTATTTATTCATATTCTAATTTGACATCACGTGTGGTAAACATACGCGTTATATTAACCGATATTATGGAGGGTAATTCCTGAGACTGAGCCGTCACGCTCGAGTACGTAACGCGTCACAATCGGGTATGTAACGCTTGTCCGGATAAAGACGGCAGACGAGCGATAGACATTGAGATAATAAGTAGTGTTTAGATCTCAATGGCGACAGATGAAGTTGTCACATTGTCTTGTGGTCAAGCATACGCTGTTTTTTTTAATTATTTAGTGATGTGATAAAGTGGCAAACAAGCATACTGCGCACCTGATGGAAAGCAGTTACCGTAGCCTATGAACGCCGGTAACACCAGGGTCATCACATGCGCGTTGCCGACCCTAATTTAATAACAGTAGATGTGTATTTTCCAAAAGATTTTTTGTTTCAGATTTTTTTTATACTACTTCGGGTGGCAGGCAAGCATACGGACCGCCTCATGTGAAGCGGTTACCGCAGCCATATTAGCGCTCACAAGAAAAAACATCGCTCGCGCGCCGCCATCTTCACTGCCAACGCAGCATCTCCCTCCTTTCTTGTGACCTCACTCACTCGCAGGAACACAACAACCCTCAAGGGAATTGTTATTTGGCTGCGGTATTCTGCGAGGTAGAGGTATATCCCCCAGTCGGGTAGCTTACAATTACGCTCCCTACCTCTCTTTTCGCCAGAGCTTCGCTTGTAAGTCAGCAGGGTGCACCGCGTGCAGGTGAAGTTGGCTTTGGTTCAAAGATGTTGATGAACCCCTTACATCCCAATTTTATTGCCCTTATTGACGTTTACGGGCATAAGCTTTTTTCAATTGTACAAACAAACCACTAGGCCACTAGGTACCGCTTGCAGTTGGAACCGGTTAATATGGATAAAATCATAGATTAACAATTGGTCGCCGCTCCGCTTCGACTAGATGCCGCACTATCTAAAAACAACAGATCCGTGAATGCGGCAACTCAATATTGTAGTGTGCGTAAAACAATGAGCAGAAATGCTAGTGTGCGTGAAGAATTGTATTGCAACAGGCTCGTGTACGCCGAGTTCGGCGTAGTATTTGTTGCCGCATTTTACAAGTGCGCGGAGGCATCTAGTCGAAGCGGAGCGGAGATCAATTGATAATCTAAGGCTAAGTATAAAATTTTCTAAATATTTCCGCAAAACAATATCTCCTATGTCACAGGACGCGTAGTCACCCTTGATATAAACCATGCCGGCGGTGCCACCTGCTCCCGGCCGTAAATTTCGGAATCATTTGTGTGATTGCGAGTATTGCGACTGTTCGCGGAGAATTGCCAGCGGTTGCAGACGGGCGGTTGACTGCAATTACACTCTACGTTTTTTTTAAAGTACAAACGTCTGTAGTGAAATAAAATTGGAAATATTTATTTATTCATCAACATACAGCTATCATTACAGGCATATAATACCCAATTCGAGAGTGTAGCCAAATTTTAATTTAAAATTGGGTGGGTTTTTTAATTTTTAATTTAAAATTAAAAAACCCACCCAACTCATCACCATAAAAATGATCCTTATAAAACTGGGTATATGTTCGATAATTTGTAGCCGGAAACTCTAAAACTGAGGTGATAGTGACAGCGTAATATTGCCATACGCAAAAACATTTCATTTTTAGGGTTCCGAACCTCAAAAGGAAAAACGGAACCCTTATAAGATCACTTTGTTGTCCGTCTGTCTGTCTGTCTGTCTGTCTGTCTGTCTGTCTGTCTGTCTGTCTGTCTGTCTGTCTGTCTGTCTGTCTGTCTGTCTGTCTGTCTGTCTGTCTGTCTGTCTGTCTGTCTGTCTGTCTGTCTGTCTGTCTGTCAAGAATTTCTATGTCGAGAATGCGTGGAGGTATCAAGCTGAAATTTGAACTGTATACTCAGGTCTACGGTCCCATGAAGTTAAAAAAAAATCAAACTGCTAAGTTTACGTAGAAAAAAGTTACGGCTGTTTATTCAGCAAAAAATGCATATTTCGACACACTCAAGGGAATCAAAACCTATAGGGTACTTCCCGTTGACCTAGAACTATGAAATTTGGCAAGTAATATCGTTATAGACTACTAGTACAGGAATAAATCTCAAAACTATACATTTGTAAATAGATCTTAAAAAATAGGGGGTCTATATTTTTTATAGGGTGTCGAAATTTCAAATTGAAACTACTAGTTCAAATGGGGTATCATATGAAAGGGCTTGATGTACACATTGCAAAATATATTTTATTAATTTTTTTCGACGCATTATTTCTTATTTATAATGAAAAATATCAAATTTAATAATGATACTACGTACCTACGGAACCCTCGGTGGGCGAGTCCGACTCGCACTTGTCCGGTTTTTTTTTATCTAATCAGATCGTGGTGCTAACGAAATAGCCGTGAGGAGCTGCAGTTATGTCAATAATCCACTGCAGTTTATTTATTGTTAAATTTATAGATTAATTATATTTAAATTTTGACATGTATAGACTTATATAGAACAAACCAATATTATTATGACACCACTGACTTTTTGTTAAATCATATTTGGTCAAAAATAAGCATACGGTCTGCCTGATGTGAAGCGTTTGCTGGACCTATCGTCCGCCCAAATCGCACACTGTCATAGCTTTCTGCATGCAATCTTGCATTTCCCAAATCTCTTTTGAAACGTACCTACCTACGATACAATAAAACTTCTGGCGTACGGTTGTATGCGCAGAATTCTATACAACATGCTATTTAGAATTCTGTGGTTGCATGCATTGCGACGCGGTTTGGAAGTGGACAGTTTACTCGGCAAATTTCTAAAAGTGTTCGGAGGCTCATATTCATACGCTGGCACAAATTCTGTTCATAAATTTTGTGCTAGGCTACAAACATTGTCAAAATCTTTGTTGCCCCGTACGGAGCAAATGAAAAAGAATGAAATCGACTGCGGTCAGTCTCTGATAGTGTGTATGGTCGGCGAACGATAAATCGGGAGAGCGACAAAATTTTTCCATTACTAATTTCTGATAATACGCAAGCACTCAAACAAGCCTAAAAATCGCTGCACTCTGCCTCTTTTCCACCAAATAAATCTAGCGCTCTACATTTTTGTAGAGCGCTACAGGCCTGTGTCACTAAATATTTTTCGATGCAAACACAGTTCAAGCTATATTGCGCTTCATGTCGCGGTACCAAATTTGCATTTAATTTACGTGTCATTTTGTGGTAGATTATATGTTAAGGGTACAGATTTAATAAAGCTAACGGTTTTAAAACGCCCGTGTGTGCAGTGTAACCACCCCTACCCTTAGTGCTTACTCATCGCGCGTGTAGTGTGATGATGCAATACTGACGACAACCCCGTGTTCATACTTGTATACTTTTTATTGATGGAGGCTTCGAGAATACTTTGATATATCCTTGAGTTTTCGTGATGTATTTTTTATATGTAGGTGATATTTTTTTGCTTGTCAACAAAAGAATTGGAAAATGAGTAAAAGTACTACAGGACTACACGGAAGATCACCATAAGCGATTGACCGATCAGATAAAATCTGGTGTGGGTAAGACAGTGCAAGAGATGGAACAACTGATTTTTAGTTACATTAAGTCTCTTAACCTAAAAAAACTAACCAAATACAAAGTGCGTAGATGCTTTGCCTGAAAAAGTTTATGTTGGAGTGTAAGTGGTTCATCAACATCTTTGAACCAAAGCCAACTTCACCTGCACGTGGTGCTGACTGACAAATGAGGCTGTGGTGAAAAAAGTTGATTAAAAAAAAAAATGAAACCGACTTCAGTTGGCGAGCGCAGCTTATTGGTTGTATACCCCGGCAGACACTGCTGCCCGTCTTCCGGGAGAAAAGTTATTGCATGACACAAGATTCCTTAGTCGCCTTGTACGACATCCAGCGCAGAGCAATGGAGTGGCTGTAATTCTATTCTAGACAACCACAGGGCAAATTTAAGAGTTTCTCTCGATTTTTCTGGGATCCCATCATCAGACCCTGACTTGGTGAATATGGACCTCGCAATTACCTTTTCAAATAAAAAAAATAAATTTGACCATACGTGCTTATAAAATTTAAGGGTTTCCCTTGATTTCTCTGGCATTCCATCATCAGATCCTGACTTGATGAATATGGGACCACCTTGCAATCATACCCTTTCAAATAAAAAAAGAATTATGAAAATCGGTTCACAATTCGCGAAGATATCGAATAACATACATACAAAAAAAATATTCAGACGAATTGAGAACCTCCTCCTTTTTTGAAGTCGGTTAAAAAGAGGTAAAGCATAGCGTATTTTTTAAGCTGCGCGACTGGGAAAATACTTCCACCTCACAGAATATCGCAGTCTAATAACAATTCTCTTAAGGGTTGTGGTGTTCCTGCGAGTGAGTGACGTCACCAGAAAGGAAGGAGTATAGGCTGGCAACGGATCGGCGGCCGCTTGGTGTTGCTGATCTCCATGGGCGTTGGTGATTGCTTTCCATGGGGTAAACCACAAGCTCGTTTGCCCGGGATCTAATATATAAAAAAACGTTTCTCATAAACTATAGATTATCTACTGTAACTTTACAAATAACCACTTCTCGAGCATTAGGCCTTAAATGTGAAAGTAGTGAAATAGGAAATTATTACGGCCGATGACTACTTGCCATGTGATCGTTTACTGTTACGCAGTCACTAGATTGTGCGTTATTATACAAGTTATATAAATTACTGGTGGACTGGTAGACTCTACCGTAGAGTTTGTTTGAAAACCTTATTGTACACATAATATTAACATAAAAAAATATAATGAGAATACTTTTAGTTTAGTAAGCAAGTATTAGCCGAGTGGTTTCCGGCAGACTAGAATAGAATCACTCCGTCTCTTCCCGTGGATGTCGTACAAGGCGACTAAGGGAAATACATTATAAAACATCGATCAGGTCTCCCCAACTTGTCTGGCCAGCGTGGGGAGTGTAGGCCAAATCTTTTTTTGTTAAAATTATTTAGGGGTGTAAGTGATTCATCAAGATCTTTGAACCAAAGCCAACTTCACCTGCACGTGGTGCACCCTGCTGACTGACAAACGAAGCCCTGGCGAAAAGAGAGGTAGGGAGCGTAATTGTAAGCTACCCGAGTGGGGGAATGTACCTCCAGCTCACAGAATACCACAGCCAAATAACAATTCCCTTGAGGGTTGTTGTGTTCCTGCGAATGAGTGAGGTCACCAGAAAGAAAGGAAGGAGATGCTGCGTTGGCAGCGGGGGTGGCGGCGCGCGAGCAATATTTTATGTTGCAAGCGTTAATATGGCTACGGTATCCGCTTCACATCAGGCGGGCCGTATGCTTGTCTGCCACCCGACGTAGTATAAGTCAGTTAAAACTATGCAATCGGTTGTATTAAAATGCAACTACATATGTTTAAATTACTTAACACAACATCCAGGCAAGTTAACACATGCAATTTGCGAGCGTGCGGGCTATCAGCCGACCTGTCGTGATCTCTCGGAGAAAGCCTGGTCCTAATACACGTTTTTTGGACTGCAATCTCCTTGGTGCCTATTTGCTTCGAAATGAAAGTCGTTTATTAGCTAGGCGTGACCTGTTTGGCGCTAGCCGAGGTCTGGTTTTGCTTAGAAAATTGTTAATAATCCATACTTTTGTTATTTGCTGTGCAGTATCGACGAGCTCGGTGGCGTAGCGGTCAATGACGCGGCTTCGACACCAACGCTCGTGGGTTCGATTCCCACACAGGACAAACATTTTTGTGCATGAACATGTCTGTTTGTGTTGGTCTGGGTGTTTTCTATGTATTATAAGTATGCTATTACAAAAACAAAATGTATTTACGTACGTTTATCAGTTGTCTAGTACCCATAACACAAGATTCGCTTACTTTGGAGCTAGGTGGCGCTGTGTATATTTGTAAAAAAGATTATATCAAAGACTAGCTGACTCGACAGATGTTACGTCAAATGACTGACAGTTCCGTAAAACGACATAAAGTTATATTAGAAAAGTTAATATGTTCGTTCAGTTTTCTTACATATTCTAATTTTCCATGTAACTTTCTAATTGTCTAGGGTTCCGTACCCAAAGGGTAAAACGGACCCTATTACTGAGACTCCGCTGTCCGTCCGTCCGTCCATACGTCCGTCTGTCACCAGGCTGTATTTCATGAACCGCGATAGTTAGACAGTTAATATTTTCACAAATGATGTATGTCTGTTGCCGCTATAACAACAAATACTAAAAAATAGAATAAAATAAATATTTAAGAGGGCTCCCATACAACAAACGTGATTTGTTTTTGCCGTTTTTATAGTTAATGGTACGGAACCCTTCGTGCGCGTGTTCGACTAGCACTTGGCCGGTTTTATTATATACAATATACATACATAGATATATGAAACAAGCATAGAGTCTGCTGCTTCATGATTTAATATCTTGCGTGCCGGAGTCCCATGGTGGGTACAGCGTCAGTACAGCGCTTGGTAAAGAACTGTCAAGTCACGGCACGCGAGGGGTTAATGCTCTAGCTTTTTCAGATATGTTATAAATGGCACGTAAAAAAGCATCACTCGTCAGTAAGATAGCAACAGAGAGCGGAAGATAAACACCGGATTGTTTAACAAACGTTATAACGTAACGATTGATCGAAGAGAATCCGCTTTGAAACCCGCATAGCAACACTGATTAATATGTTGTTGAACAGTAACTCAACTCTAAATAAATTAGATCTAATTCCAGTACTATTAGTAATCTGTGAAATTGTGGAAATTATCCAATTGTAAAATCGACGTCCCTGAAGTAAAACATCGAAACTCATTTTAGGTACTTTACAGTAAGTAGGTACATCGTCTCAAGCTTAGATTATGGCATTATTATTTAAACATGAAAAGTACATTAGATCCCGCTACATCTAAAAATAATTATAATTTAATCACTTTGATTACATTTATAAACATTTACACGTATATTTTAGACTTTAGTAATTGAGAGTTCATGTTTCGATGATTTACGTGGGGACCGTCCAAATTGTGGAATCAACTTCCCTCAGCAGTGTTTCTGAACAATTGCACCATGGGAGCCTTCAAGAACAGCGTCTATTTTCCTTAAAAGGCTGGCAACGAATCAGCGACTTCTTGATGTTGCTGATCTTCATGGGCGGTGGTGATCGCTTTTCATCAAGTGACCCACCTCGTCTCCTTTGTCCCCCTCCTTTATAAAAAAAATCGACGAACCGCTCCATATTCATACAAATCGTAAGAAAAAACAGATGGAAGGTATTTTAGAGCACCACCACCAGGCTGCCCCACTGTGAATTGTCGGAGGTCAGTGTTTTCAAGCCCTCCAAAGCTCGAGAACCAAGTGCCTTCCGAAGCAGGGAATTATGATCTTCTGTATGTCATACATGTTAATAGGTCATATTTAAGTCATATTTGTCTCTTATTACGATATGATAATTACTTAATATTAATATGACGTCGTCAACCATATATTCATACCATTATGAGGGTCTCCCCTTAGTCCAAGGGGTTTAGAGCATACCACTACGCTGCTCAACTGCTCAACTGTGGATTGGCGGTCAGTGTTTTAAGCCGCCTAAAGTCCACTGACTAGGCTTAACGTTTAACGTGCCCTCCGAAGCACGGAGGAAATCGAGATAAATAAACCTATCCATGGACAGGCTACATTCGACGTTGTTTGACTTGCGTGATCGATTAGATTGTTACGCGCAACGACGCCATCGAGCTCCAACAATGGCAGTGCAATAGGAGCGTAATGTTGCGTTGGTCAGTCACTTATTTGGAAGTTAGATACTGGCCAAGTAATTTGTTATAGTATATCGATACTAGGAAATCGATTCCCGACGTGCTTGGCGAAATGTAACATACGTTTCTTGGAAACTGTTTCGACATAATTTACAGAATTATCGATATATTTTCAAACATAAAGAGATGTTATTGAATGTGATCGTTGAGATTTCAAGAAGTCTCTGATGTGAAATCGTTGCATTAATATTAATTATGCTTTTTAATGTGACGTCTTATAAATCGATGATATATATATATATATATATCAATTCTGACAAGCAACGTCCTGATCTTATCTTTCTACTAATCCACCAGCTTAATATTTGTTCTTATTCTTCTTTTTCTGATATATGAATAGCTATTCTGCGGTTTGGGATCAAACACACAAATTGAAGATCATGAAATCGGTCCAGCTGTTCTTGAGTTATAAATGTAACCAAGCCCCATTACCACCAACTCTTATTGCGATTCAATAACTGAATAGATTGATTATTCATGCCAATGATAACTGAATAGATTGCTTATTCATACCAATGAAGAAGCGACTCTATTTCAAATGGAATAGAGTCGCTTATTTCAAATGAAATAGAGTCGCTTATTTCAAATGAAATAGAGTCGCTTATTCATTGGTATGAATAAGCATTCTATTCAGTTATTGAATCGCAACAAGAGTTGGTGGTAAGACTTAGTTATAGAAATTGCAACACGACCAAATCTTAATCTCCAAAATAGAGAATCTCCTCTAATAGAACAAATTATTTTCTTTCAATCATGAAAGAAAATAATTATTTTTCTGTCAATCATGAAAGAAATTAATTTGTATTTTAATAGTTAATAATACAGTTTTACCAAAAAAAAAACCGACTCCAAACTTTACTCTATATTTATGTATGTAGATACAGGCTGATGATGATGATAATAATGATGAAAAAATGTGGGACCAGTCTGGAAGTATACTTTATCTAATAAAAAAAAGTTTTTTCAAATCGGTGTATAAATCACTGAGTAATTAAGTAATAAACATTAAAAACGAATACAGCCGAATTGAGAACCTCCTACCTTTTTTGGAGTCTTGTTAAAAACATATAATTTTGTTTCAAATCAAATCAAATTTCGCGAATATGGGTAATATACAGTTGGATTATAATATTACCAAGTGAGCTCCAGGAGCTGTATGAAAATGATGTAAAATATAAAAGTACATTTAAGAAATATTTCTTACAAAATGAATGTTTAGAAACGTTATCATTGTGAACAATTTTAGTATCAAAAAAATATTGCATGTAGTAAATCGTGTACATAAATATAGAGCGGCTCCCCTACACAGATAAACCCAGCGAGGTTTCCGTGTAAGGCCTAATAATATACTTTACATCTCTCATATTCGGTAAGTAGGCCCTTATTACCCCCAAATGGGGCTTGTAGGTGACCAATTAGCGCTCTAGGGTAATAATGT
This sequence comes from Hypsopygia costalis, assembly GCA_937001555.2. NCBI lineage: Eukaryota > Metazoa > Arthropoda > Insecta > Lepidoptera > Pyralidae > Hypsopygia > Hypsopygia costalis. Next base: position 870,143 of record OW443341.2, read on the forward strand.
AGCTATAAAAGCCCTAGGGCGGTAAGTAATTAAAAAAAAAATACTTTTCTCTTTCAAAAAGTTCTCGTACATCTAACCATCATACTGGCAATAGACATCATGCATTCAGCCCAATTACAAAAGAGGTCGCTTCGCTATTCAGCCTTGTCTTCGTATAATAGTCATCAATTTTAAATATCGAACGGCGAAGCTCAATGTCCTTCTAGAAAAAATAAAAAATAAAAAAAAAAGAGATGAAAAAAGGCGGGAATAGAAACTTTTACTTTTAATATTGTTTGTTTTCGGGATTTTTTTATAATTACATGCTAATTAGGAAAAAAAAATGAGTTCTGCAAGTGATGAAGATATAAGCTGCACTCCCGATTCAATGAAAATGGAAGCTGAAGCAGCAATTAACAATATTTTGCCTGAAAGTTCTAACGAGAGATATTTGAAAACTTACGACGAGTTCATGAAGTGGCGAAAAGAAAAACAAGTAAAGTCTTTTATTCTTGTAATCCCGGTTTTTTTCTACTTACCTCACAATCGAGATGTAAAGCAGAGTAGTTAGCTCGGGTGTAAGCATCAATTGCACCCTCGAACTATAGGCGCCCTCGCTGCGCTCGTGCGCCTAAATATCTCGGGCTGCAATTGATGCCTTACAGCCCTCGGCTACTAATCTACTATTAAGTGTGTCTGTAAAATGTTATGCACAATAAATAAATAAAAATAAAATATTAATAACATTGAACTGCCACAATTCTGCCGTTCGGCGTGCAAATAATACAATATTGGTATGGATTCGAATATCAAGCATGTCAATGATTCCTATCAATAATTATTAATACGACATTTAAAGTATCTGATCATACTTTATTTCACCAATTAATAGTAATTATTTTAGTAGTTTATATTATACATTAAACTTAATTTAAATAACTTAAGTATAATATATTAAATATTAATAATTTTATTAATCGATTCTTATAAACGTGAAAGTTGGTGAGTATGTATGTATGTATGTTTAGTCAATTAGTTTGATAGTCATTACTAATCAAATCATTAGTATACCGACTATAAACGTTATGAATGCAATAATTAGATTTTAATTGCAGGAGTATTTAAATATAGCATACCGAATCAAACGTGATCGGGGAGACGTACGAATACGCGGACTTGGTCACGTAGATAGAATATGAGACTGTACTGACAAAAGACCTGTCAGCGCAGATCAACCCCTGATTTAAGCGGTCGCTTGAATCTCCGGGAGATCATCATAGCATGCTACTTAGCAGTTAAATTATTTTTAAAAATATTGGAAAAGTAATAAAAAATACATACTACGTATACGTTTTGTTACGGCACTAGCTATAGAAACGCAATATATATCACGGCTCTTATACAAATTTCAGATATAATGCATACAAAATAGGAACGTGTAATGTCTTAATCTACCAGCATTTTGTATGGAGCGTCGAAAGTCTAAAATTATTATCATATCTCGGGAAGTTTTTATGCTATCTAAGTAATTCTTTCACCTATAGTAACGTCATTATGTAACTAATAAAAAAAAAATGGCAAGTAGCACATTCAGTAATTATGTATAGATAATATATGATTCATGAAAGGTATATGACAATTAATGGCATTACATTATGTAGGGCAGGGCTGTTCAAAGCAAAAAATGCGGCCCTCAGCTTGAATCGAAACGGATACTTTCATTTACCGGTTTTTATACAGTTTTGTACCAGTACAGGTTTTGTACGAATCTGATTGAAAATTATTTATACTTTTAGAAAAGTCTAAGTTTTATAACTAACTAGTTACAACTAAGCCACACAGCGGCGACCACGAAAAAGACAATGAATAATAAAGGCCATTGCAGTCCCGAGGGTAAAACTATGGCTGCCGTGAAACTCACAACGAATTTAATCAGAAGTTAGTAGGAATACGAAGCTTTTGGAATACTTCCAAAGTAGATAGTAAAAATGTAAGTAGGCATTTGTTTCTGCGGACCGCTTATCTATTTAGTAATTTGTAATGGCCCGGTATTTTATATGATTTGGACAGCCCTGATGTAGGGCGATGTAGGGTAGGTAAATCCGGTATTGCACAATATTAATTGCGGATTTAATAATGTCCATGCGTCAGTGGCAGGCTAAAACTCGTCTTTACGCACTGATGCAAGATTTTGAGTGAGTTTCAGGGTTTCCGCCTTAAAATAAAGTAGGTCACCTCGCAATGAAGCTATAAATATAATTAATTGTTTGCACTGTTTGGGCTCACCACCATATTTAAGGGTTACCATTACTAAACCTATTACACCATTACTAAGACCTAGGCAACATAGGCACGTGCCTAGTGTCCGTAATTTTTGGGGTCCGAAAATTAGATTTTTTATTTTTATTTTTGAAGCGAAAACTTCTTTGGTAGGTCCGGAAATACAATGTTGCCTAGGACCCGCTTAGCTTTAATCCGCAACTACATAATTAGAGCTAAAGCCAAACTCATCTGCATCTGATATGCCTTGCCGTTTGGGCTCTGGCGAAAGAGCAGGGCATAAGGGACCCAATTATAATATAATATCTTAGATCTTAGCCAAATAAAAATGCCCTTGAGAATTGAAGAACTGTAGTGTTCTAGGGAGCGAGTGAGTGTATATTGATATTTATTTATTTAACGCACACATTGATACATTTAAGTATAATTAATTATACTCTGCAATACTGTCCTACTGAGCCTACAAACGTCAACAGTGACTGACTATCAACGTACAACTCTACCGCCTAGCTCTACCGCCTAGCTGTACCGCCTAGCTCTACCGCCTAGCTCTACCGCCTAGCTCTACCGCCTAGCTAAAGTCGATGAATTTTGACTTTGACTTTGACTTAGATTAGTGGCAATAGTGTTTAGCTTAGCTGGTAGAAACCCTGGAACTCAAAAGCCCCAAAGATCTTCTTAATAATTTAAACCGAAGAGCTATTCTTGGCATCAATATATTGAATTGGAACCTGCTTCAGCCTAGGCCCGTTCCTGAAATTTTGTAAATATGTAGCTGTTATAACGAAAGCATGCGCTAAGTAATGTTTTCTTGGAAATTCCTACGGGACACACGCGAACAATATTAAAATAACCGCTTTTTACTAAATGCATATGGATGTATACAAAAATAACACTTTGTACAATTTTTATCTGTCTGTTTGTGTCGGCTTATCTCAAAAACGGCTAGAACGATTTTGACAAGACTTTCACTAGCAGATAGCTGATGTAATAAGGAGTAACTTCATCATCATCAGGTCATTTTTGTCTCCACTACAGGAGCACGACCCTCTCTCGTCCGTCCCAACCCAGATAGAAAGAGGATTTGGCCTACACTCCCCACGGTGGCCAGTCGGGTTGGGGAGGCCTGATCGATGTTTCATAATGTATTATAAGGAGTAACTTAGGCTACTTTTATTTTAGAAATTTTATTTATTATTATTAATATACATAAATTATAAACAAATAACTATTCCGCGCGGAAGAACACCCTGACGCAGCTAATCTAAAATAAATTATTAGATACTTCTTATGACAAAAATGACGCAAATTATGCATAATGGCTGTGTGTGCGTCAGTTCCGCTATCACGCGTTACGTGTGTAGATATCACAATCATCATACGATATGATTCACCTTGCCGCTTTCGCCTGACAGACAAAAGGTTTTGTTCACTTTATCAAAAATAATTATTTTTTGTATTTTTGTCACTTGCGACAGACAATAATATCTTTACATAAAGCTACGGCATTTTAAAGGGCTGATTAAATTCGTTGAGTTCTAAGGCAGCCGTAGTTTTACCCCCGGGACTGCAGTGGACTT